>VXBB01013358.1:1412738-1454165 GCA_013399915.1 Illadopsis cleaveri | reverse complement strand
TTTTTTTTTTCCTGTGTAGAAGAGCTCCCTAAACAAAAGCAGCAACGTTTCAGGGTCATAATCTGGGTGTCCTTGAAACATGTGTCTGATCTCACCTCTCTGAACAATAAGTCTCCTTACAAAGAAAGTGCCAACTGTTCTCCCAGAGTTCATTTGAACTTCCTCCAGCTTCAGAAGAAAGAGAAGCAAGAAATTCCACTTAGGATGCCAGCAGGTCTCGATTGTGTAGCTGGCAGCTCTGAAGGATTCCAGATGGCTTCAGCCCTTCTTTTGAACATATCTTTTGATCTCATTTAAGTTTCCTCCTGATTTCACCTGCTCTGTGTTTACCCACTGCAGGATACGCAGGTGGACATATTAACTTCACCATAGGACACAAATGGATTGCATTTTGACTTTGTGTGCAGGAGGGAGGTTGTGTAGTACAGCTAATGCAGCTTCAGCTCCACTCCATGATTTATGATTCAGAAACCACAGTATAATTTTAACAGACAGAACAAACAAATGGAAAACCTTGTCTGTCCCCAGTGTGTGTTTTCTAAATGCTACAACATGTACTCTTCAACCTAGTGGTCATCTAGGAAGTGAAGCAAGCAATGTTTTTAGAATTAACTTTTTTGATCACATTTTTTCCCAGTCTTTGTTTACATATTTGTTGATCTCTTTATTCACAAACAAGTTGTTTGTCAACCTTTCAAGCTATGTTTAGCTATTGGACATTTCCATAACAAGTAGCAAAAAATAATTAGCTTTAACAAAGACAGCAATCTAATTACATTTAACATTGCACCTGAACCTGCATGCTATGGAAAGAGGGAAAGCAGTCAGGATCACACACAGGTAGACCGCTGGCAGAAGAAGACATTAGAATGCAGCAGAAAAATAAGATTGATGAGCTGGATTTTCATGGAGGAGGACATGCAGTGGGTCAGTCTGCAGACACGCAGGACTTTGCTGGTTGGATTAGCATGCACCTTCATCTGGGAAGGGATCTTCTTAGTCCATTTAAACTGGTGAGTGTAGACCACTTCTTAACTTCAGTTTAGGTAGATACCCCCTCTGCATGTTGGCTGTCTACATGATATAAAATCTTCTCCATAGTGTGGTTTCTGTGGAGTGCATGAGTTAGAAGAAATCTGTTTCACATTTTACCAGGTGTGCTGCTATGGACTTCAGATGTCAATTTTTTTGACTATGTGCTTGCACATACTTAACACAGTCTCAGTCTCAGCCAGGGCACTACAGGTTTTTAAATCGTCAGCCTACAATGACCCCCTTGGGTGGGCCCAGACTGGTCTGTCAAGACTGCACAGGATTTGGGCACAAGTACACTAATGTGAATGGCAGGGTCAAAGTGACATTTCAGACTGATAGACACTGACTTTCACTGATNGGGGCCCATCTTGGGTACACAGAACTAAGCTAAACTTACAATAAAAAAAAATGTTAAACAAAATCCTGCACCCCCACAGATACTAGTGGTCATTGTCGTTAGAATAAGAATATCCCTTTAGTACTCAAATTTGTATACATTTCATTATCACTTAGTCTTAAAAAAATACTTGTGAGTGGATAAGAATTGGAGTTGCAAGACCACAGCTGACGTCATTCAGAGAAAATGCATCTGAAAAACCTATGCAGATTAGGTTTGCGTCTCCTGTGACCCTGCTATGGTTGATTTCTCTCTGATGTAATACTAGAGCTAGGAGAAATTGAATTCCCTGAGAAACAACTCTGGAAATGTCCTGGGTTTTCATCCTGTGCAGCTTTAGTGAACACTGTCAATTTACATTTATATTGCTTTGGGTGAGGTTCTCTTTAGAAAGCAGAAATGGCTGGGATCAAGCAGAAGGCCCCTGGTCCAGGGTAGTCTGCCTTCTTAGCCAGCACACACACCAGCAGCTCCCAGGCCTGGCCTCCCATCAGTCCCTTTGCCTGAATTTTGCACTTCTTCCACTACTTGTGCCATTCCATATTTCCACGTATTGGGTCCACATGGCAAAATTTTGGAAGACGGGACTACAGGTGGCTTCCGTGAGAATCTGCCAGAAGCAGAGCCAATGCTAGCCATCTCCAAGACAGACCTGCCACTGGCCAAGGCTGAGCCCATCAGTGATGGTGAAAGAATCTCTGGGATAACAGATTTAGAAAGAGGGAAAAGTCAGAGCAACAGAGAAGAGCAGAGTGAGAATATGTGGGAGGCACAGCTCTGCAGGCAGGAAGGTCAGTGAGGAGGCGGGGGTGGAGGGGCTCCAGGTGCTAGAGCTGAGCTTCCTCTGCAGCCATGGTGAGACAGGCTGTCCCACTGCAGACCATGGAAGGCCATGGTGGAGCAGAGATCCATTGGCAGCCCATAGAACACCCCAGCCCAGAGTAGGTGGATGCCTGAAGGAGGCTGTGACCCCAAGAGAAGCTCATGCTGGAGCAGGGCTCTTACAGTACCTGTGGAGCTGTGCAGACAGGAGTCTACATTGGAATGAGTTTCCTGGCAGGAATTGTGACCCTGCAGGGGACCTATGCTGGAATAGTCTGTTCCTGAAGGACTGGAGTCTGTGGAAGGGATACATTCTGTAGCAATTTGCAAAGAACTGCAGCTGATAGGAAGAACTCACATTGGAGGAGCTCATGGAGGACTGTGTCATGTGGGAGCAAGGGAAGGATGTGAGGAGTCTTGGCCCTGAGGTGGAAGGAGTGGCAGGGACAACATGTGAGGAACAGACCCCAGTCCCCCATTCTCCATCTCCCCCTGCTGCCTGGGAGAAGGTAGAAAATCAGAGAGTGAAGTTAAGGCCAGTAAGAAGAGAAGGATGTGGGGAAGGTGATTTTAAGCTTTGGGTTTCTTTCTCATTATCCTACTCTGCTCTGGTTGATAATGAAATAAACTGATTCCCCCAAGTCGATTTTCCCCTGATTTTCCCCTGTGTTGCCTGTGACGGTGAGTAATCTCTCCCTGTCTTTGTCTTAACGCACTACATTTTCTTATATTTTCTCTCCCTTCCCCAGCCGAGGAAGGGGAGTTACAGAGTGGCTTTGGGGGGCACCTGACATCCAGCCAGCATCAGTCCACCAGACTCCATTAGAAATGGCATTGTCAGGGTGAATAGACATAATACACACTACTGATGATGCAGACCAGAAAATAAACATAGCTTAGTGACTCTTCTGTTACGTAAAATCCAAACCATGTTGTTTTCCAGAAACATTTAAGCCCTCCCCAGCCCCATGATGCATACCTGCTGGAAAGAACAGATTAGGTTCCTAGCCAAGTCACCCAAATGCTCTGAGCTTGCCATTCCTGACCATTTCCTTCAAAAGGATCTCATCTGACCAGTGCAGACGCTTGTAGCTGACAGAATGTCAGCTAGAGACTATCTCTAACTAAAGGAGAGAAGCACGCACTTCCACAGCACGATTCTCCCCATCCTAAATAAACAGAAAAACAGCAACCAAACAGACCAGTTGCTCAAGCTGCAGGCTCCGCTGATGAGAGAGGGAACATGTTGCAACCAGCATAAATTTAACTCATTGCCTAACAAGTGAGATGAGACCTACTATCTCTTGATGGTAGCCACACTTGTTCCTTTCCTTTCCCCAGGAGAAAGTCAGTAGGGATGCAGCTATTTCTTGTTACAGTGAGGTGCCCAAACCGACCTGGAACACAACACCAAGCTGGGGAGAGCCCTGCTTGTGGCCATTCCTGTGGCTGGAGGCTGGAAGGGCCTCCCCTTACTGTGGCATCCACTCATCCATCCACATGGCTTTTGAGTAACATGCAGTACCTCCTCATCCCTGGATGACTACACGTTGCTTTTCCTGTGTTCTCAGATCTCACAGCTGCAGCTGACCTGCTGCAGGTTTCTCTTCTGCACAGCACAGTGTCCTAATTGTTATGTCCCAATTATTGTATTGATTCTAATGCAGTCTGAATATATCCCACTGAAATCAGGAATGGTCAATGAAGGGGTTGAGTAAAATTTGCAAAGGGCAATTTCCCCACAGTTTGTTTGTATTTTGTTTGCTTGATTGATTTTAATTTAAAGGTACCACAATTACACCCACCAGATAGCTCCAGGTTCTTGACCTAATTATGCAAAGGAAGAGCCCTACTTGGGCTTTGCTCTATTTTCCAGGTTTCAGTGGAGCTTGTCAGATTAATTACAGTTTTGAACCTACCATCACCATCATAGAAGGTGACGTGAGCATTTTCTAATATGGACATTTAAACCTGTGGTCTTCAGATATGCAACTCAGTGACAATCCTTCTCGTGCAACTCCTAGCTGGTCACTTGCTGGCAATCAATGTTGATTTTCAGCCTAGAGAGACAGACCTAGAAGCAAATGGTTCTCATAATTTTTCTAGACAATATTCCAAAGGTTATAGACAACTTGGAATAGTTTGAAGAAAAGCCTTTTGAAACACAGACATGAAAATGAAGCTCTGTTTACCTATGCTGCGTGGCAGACATCTCTCTCTTCTCTAGGGTAGATTGTTGGTAGTAAAACCACATGAATTTTCATGCAATGTCCCTGGAAAATGCTAACACATTGGCTTTGTGTGCATGTAGATTGAACGCGACATGGAGACACTTTTGTTCCCCAGTATTCAAAGCATTTTGTTAGAAGAAAAGTGGGAAACAAATGTCTGGGAGGAGTAAGCAGATGTTTGCTGTTAAAGATCAACATGTTATACAATTAAGTTTACAATAACTGCTTTTAAATATAAACTAACTTCTGACCAGTGTTTTTCACTGTACTGTGAAATCTGCATGTCATTCCTTTTGTCATTTGCAAGTAAACACCCACTGGAGTGTTTTATAGTTTGTAAAATATTAAAAGGGCTTTATTCATAAGAGGATTCTTTGATTTACTGGGAGATGAAAACCTATGTGCCAGAAGTTTTTGGTTTTCTTAATCAGAACTGAGCAAACTTTTCTTCGTCTTGATCGCTCTGATCTCATTGCCTAAACATACTAGCAAATAGCTAACAATTGTGGTGGCTTTTTTTTCTTCTTTTAACATAGCTTTCTTTCCCTCTGGACAGAGCAGATGTTGGAGACTGGCTTCAGCAGCCAGGAAAGGCATCTTTGTCTCCTCACAGGCCTACAGAGCTTGAACCCATAAAAACAATGATAATGAGGAAGCTTTCAAAAATAAACAGACCAAATGGGTGCATCTTCCTTTTCCCAGTGCCTCTGTGTCAGATATTGATGCTTAGCTACTGTGCTGAATCAGCAGTTGCAGCTATAAAAAGCTATGTTAGGTTTGCTAAGGTGGACAAAACCTCCCTCACAGCTGTTGTCAAAAAGGTGAAACAAGTGTGAGGGACAGGTGTCCCTTCAACGAAGAATTCACATACTCCTGAAGAAAATGGACCACCACTGAGGGAAATATCCAGTATCTGAGGGAATTAACCATGTTGAAGGTGATCTATAATAATCTGCATGATGACCAGCATCAAAAGACCCCTATGAAATCTGGGGCATGTGGCCCATGTGGTGAAAGCTGTACAAAATGCAACAATGTCATCATCCACACTCTGGTGATAACCTCTGGACAGACATGGTGGCACCAACTACAGATGAACTGGCCAGACAACTGTGAGAGTATGACGATTATCTCGTTTCCCACATGGGGCTGTGTCTCAGTTGTGGACAGACTGACCAAAAAAATGTCTGAGCAAGCTGAGGAACAACTGGGTCATCCTCTCACACTCCTACCAAGGCCTCAGCTATGAAGAGTCAGCCTTGGTCTACTCTAGAGAGAGGGTACCAGGGCTGCACACCAAGTGTGATCCTGTGGTTCTTCCTGTATGACCATGAGGAAGTGGGATGGTAAACCTGTCTGGAGGCTAGAAACTTGGATACAGGAACTGAAAGGAAAATAACAATCCAAAACATCCATCCAGGAAATTTACTCCTCCAGTGGAGTCTGTTGAGTGGAGTAAAAGAGCTGATTGTACCTTTGACCCTGACAGAGAGACTTCTTTGTCTGTTTTGCAATTACAAATATTGGGTAATGAAGCCTCCAACCAGGAATAGAGGGGCCCTGCCTTTGGCCAGGTGGAGGAAAGGGACAACAGGATTTACTGGACTGTGGGGTTCACGTCACCTGGCTCATGAGCCCCACAGGAGTATAAAGCTCTAGTGGACATCTGCACACAGTGTACCCTAGTGCCATCAGACTATAAAGGGGCAGAATCCATCTGCACTTCTTAAGTGACAGGAAGATCCCAAAAACTGCCTGGCTTGTAGGCTGAGGTAAGTCTTAACTGTGAAGGAGTGGTAAAAGCATCCTACTCTGACTAGTCTGGAGTCTCTGTGCATCATTGGCATAGACTGCTTCAGGAGAGAGTTCAAAGACCCAAGAGGGTACTGGTGGGTGCACAGTATGATGCCTCGAGTACAGACAAGATTAAACAGCTATCTAGCTTGCCTGGTCTCCAGATAATCTGTCTGTGGTTTGGTTGCTGTATTTAAAGAAGAGCAGATTCCTGTTGCTACCATGAAAATGGACCAGTGACAATATTGCACCAATTGAGATTCCCTGGTTTCCATCCACATGTTGGTCTGGGGACTGGACAGCCCAGGAGTGATCAGCAGGATCTGCTCACCCATTGGCCTTCTCACCATACAGCCAGTGCAAAAGTCTAAGACAGAGGAGATTAACAGTGGACAATTGTGGCCTGAATGAAGTCACACTGTGGTGAGTGCTGCTGTACCAGACATGCTGGAATTCCAAAATGAGCTGGAGTCAAAGGCTGCCAAATGACACACAACCATTTATGCTGCCAGTGAGTTCTTCTTGATCCCTCCATCAGCAGAGTGCAGTATGCTTTCAGCTGTAGGGGTGTTGAGTTCACCTGGAATCAACCGCCCCATGGTGCAAACACAGCCCTACCACTTGTAACTGGGTCTGTTGTAGGGTTTGGTGGGTGGTTAGTTGTGCGTTAGCCTCAGCTGGGCCAGGTGGCCCTTTGCAAGGCAATTGTCAGACAACAGGACCCATATCAAGCAGGTGTCAGGGACAATCAAGTAAAAGTTTTGGTATTTTCTGGGGCTGAATAATTGGTACAGATTGGAAAGGGTAGGGGAGATATGGAATAAAGACACCATGTGTAAAGCTTTCTTCTTCACAGAGACACTCTTTTCACCCAGTTTTTTAGCAAAGCTGCATTTTGCATGATGTTCTACTGGATTTGAGTTTAAAAGGGGGAGATAAAAATAATTTTCTTTATGTTCTGTGACAAGATCACTGAAAAAGTGATTTAAGAGGGTATGATAAACATATGTTTATCATATGTACTTATGAGCAGAGGAGATTTCTCATCCTAGAGGAAGAACTAAATTACAGGAGGAATTCCCAGGGACCTGGAGGAAATTTGGAGCTTCTGCTCTTTTTAAAGCATTATTCTCAGGAGTCCCCAGATGGACACAAAAAGGGGTGGTAAAAGATGAACTATGTGCTGGAAAAATAGCTGGGTTTTAAAAGGAGTTTATGTGTGACTCAGCAGGACTTTGCGTTAGATCATTCCCTGAGAACCTGCTGGGTGTTACAGTCTGGCACCAGGTAGTTCTGGGTGTGTGACTGCAGCCATGAACAAAGTTAAGCTTTGATCTAAACACCTAAGAAGATGTCCAGGACTCTCAGAAGAAGAGCTACAGTAGTTAGAATGCTGGCTAGCAAACATAAGACTCCTCATTACTTAGGGTTTGGGGATGTAATTTCAGTCTTATAAGGGTAAAAAGCCATTTCTTTCAGATGAGATGTCAGATCTGCTTAACCCCGTGGTTTCCAAATAAATGCTTGCTGCTGTCTTTCCTCATTATTATAAAATGTGATGGTTAGAGATCTGCAAAGAGAGGTAATTTCAGTAACACTAGTAATTTCATGAAACAATGATGTAGCAAAAATTTGGGGGAGGTGATAGCCCAGGCCTTCACTGGGAGGAGACTGTCCTGGGCCTGCTTACCTTTCCTAATCCAGGTTCCATATTTTATGTGAAGCATTCATTGGATAGAAGTCCTCAGAAAAGACACAGGAAAAGGCATCCACAGGTGTCTGTGTTAAGCATTGAGCTGGAGACCAGCTGCCTCACAGAAAACATGGACACCTAGTGCTCCCTGCTGAACTCTGCAGCTGGGGTGGCTGCAAGCCTCAGAGCTTGCTGCATGCAGGTAAAGTCCATTAAAACAATCCAATCATTTACCTGGGGTTCAGTAAAGCATCTTCCTTCATCTATCTGATGTCCTGAGGTAATCAGTTCTAGGCTCAGGAGGGAATACATAAAGTTTCATGGGTCCCCTCAGGATTAGGCCAAGCTCCTTGTCACTCTTGAAGTGCCAAGTGCCATATTCACCTCTCATATGAAGTTCTAATTCTGTGATGCATCTAGCTTTTAATGCCAAATTTACATGCTTTCTTCCTTCTAAGTAGCTGAAATGAAGAGTCTTGTCCCGTAATCTCTGCTCCCAGAGCTGTCTGTATGGCACTGAGCAGCCACCAGCACCTGCTCCATGTGCTGCGGCACCCCTGCACTGCCTGGGCACCCACCACCCTCCTCTGTCCCTTTTAGACTTCCTGTGCTTTGGCTGGATCTGAATGCTCTGTGCAGCTGCAAAACTCCAGCTGATCACAAGAGCTTGACTGCTTTGCCAGTGCTGATGGGAAGGAATCTGAACACTCCAGGAGATTTTCAGGTGTAGGAATCAAGCGGCACACCAATCTGAAGCTGACAATGACTGTGTTTATGCAGTCACTTAAAATGCCTGCCCAAATAATTTGAGAGCTAAAAATGAATGAGCACTTTTATAGCCACAGAATAATTTCAGCATCTTTTTCATTGCATATTTTGGAGAAACATTTGCCTTTGGCTCAGGGAAATGCAACCACAGAATGCAGTGCTCATTATTGACATTACAGTTCTGCTGCCTTGGGAGCCTCATTTCAGGAGAGAGATGCTTCTCAAAACAATTTTCAGTCAAACACTGACCTTCTAGCTACCTAGTGTCTTCATGACTGTCTGCACACAGGATGTCACAGTCTTTGGAGCTTTGCTCTTTCAAGAACGGAAAGGACAAATCCAAGTCAATAGTTACCTTCATTTTAGAGATGGAGATTTATCAATTTCCTTGCCCAAGCTCACTGTCCCAGTTTTGATGACAGCAGAGAGCTCAACCCAGTGCTCTTCAGTTCAGTGCCATCACCACAATCATCCTGTTATTATTAAAATTTCAGTGCGTGGCAAGGTCAACATATTTATGACAACATTGCTTGATTTTGCTCTAAAGGACTCAGTTCAGTGCATTATCTCCTATGGTGAATCTTCTCTTATTTAGGGGGAAAAGTAAGCTTGAAGCCTATACTGCCCCTTTTTAGCAAGGTTTTTTAGAACAGCAAGGGAAGGGGAGGGAGTTTAAGTTGTATAGGTTAGACCCATCTGGCAAAGTTTGTTGTAGACACCTTCTGTCTGTGAAGCATGTCTTAAAACTAGTTAATAAAAGCACAAACTGTGCTTGTACGGTGTCCTATGAGATTATAGCTTAAAGGTAGAAACGTCTTTGATCTTGGAAATTTGACATAAGTTTATGTAATAACAACTTTGACTTCAGGAATTCTGTTATTAAGGTATTCATTTTATTTCCTGTTTGTTATTTTGGTTTGTTTGAGGGGTGGTTTTTTTAACAGTTATAAAAAAAGGATGTTTTGAGTGAGGATTGAAATAGCTAGAAATCTTCTTTAGTCCTCCAAAGCACTCAGAGGAGACAGATGATTGTGTAGTCAAACCTGCTCTGTGAGCTTGACTTGATTTAACTTGAAAACAATAATGCACACAAACAAGCATCTGAACTCCTTCCCTTAGGGTTTCCTGCCCTGGTTTCTTGCTTGAAGAGACAATTTACATTTTTCATCTCTCTTAAAACAAATTAGTCCCACATGCCAGCATGACTTAGTGATTATGTAGTAATTATCATGGATATTTATACCGGTTTTCAATAGGTAGGCCTGGGATGAGTCATGAGAAGGATTTTATGCTCCTGTGAAGTTTTGTCCTGCCTCCTGCTTAAAAATGTCATTTAGTTACTACTGAAATTGTTTCTGCCTGGGTTGAATTTAATCAAGATCTTTGTGCTATCTGCAGGCCTTTTCTTACTGTAAAGGAGAATTTTTGGTGCCTTTTAATTAATGTTTGACTAACTTATCTATTTGCATGGGTTAAAGCCTTATTTTGTTTGAAAGTCACAGACTTTATCTTTGTGTGTCTAAATGTGGGAGTTAAGTCATAGAAATGAGATTTGAATTAAAAGAGAGAGTAAATCGGAGCTAAACAGTAAGGTGCTGCCACTACAGCGCTCTCCATGCTAAGACAAAAAGAATTTATCTGCCTACTTTGTTCACTGGGTCCTTTCTGACAGGATCACTGTTTATTTTGCTAGTTTTGTTTGAGGTTTTTTTTCTTTTTTAAAAAGCAAGACCACTTTTTCATCTTCTAAATCCAGTTTTGGTGTCTCTTCAAATGAGCAAACTTTTTAAACTGCTTCAGATCACTTTGCTTTTTTTGCAATTGAATATCAGTTTTTCTAATCCAGCTCAGCTCTATTTTGATATATCAGCCAAAGTTCTGGTATGACTTATTTTCCTCACTGACAATAAAAAGGAATCTTTTGTTTTGGCTTGTGATTCCCTTATAACTCTGTAGTGTGTGGAAAAGCTTATCTCTGATTTTGTGCAGTGGAGAAACTCCTTTGGTATTTTTCTACCTTTAACAGACTTTGCTACATACCTGCTAATCACATGTGTATGTCTGTCTTGCTCTCTAGTGTTGTCACAAGGTATTGCTAAGTTATTGGCTTTGCATTTCTTTTTTTCCTCAAACAAAGCCTTTCTTCTGTCAGGTTTTTGTGGTAGAGCTTACACACAAAGCATCTAGGACTAGGTGCCACGTGGCGAGCCTGTTCTCTTCTAGCTGTGCTGGGGAGAGCTCTGCAATTGAATTCATGCCTGCAGCAATTTAATATGAGAAATGAAGATTTCACGTGCTTGATTGCAGCACAAGAAGCCTAAACTGACTCCTTCCAAAAGCTGAAAGCATGTGGTCCAGCTCTTGCCCTAGTGAACTAGTCTGTGGCAAGTTTTCAAGAGAACTATCTTGGACTAGTCCTTCTATTTTTTTTACTTGTCTACCCTGCTTTCTTTCTCAATTTCCTTAATTTTCCCACATCTGTTTTTTACTTTTCCATGCTTGCTTTGTGTGTCCTCCTATTCCTTTGGCCTCTCTTATTTTCTCGTTTCCCCTTGTCCCATTCAGTTGTATTCTCTCTCCTCTCTCTCATTCTTTCCTTCCTTGTTCCTTGCCACCCCCCCCATATTATTCTGGATTTTGTACCCCCACACCTACTCCCTTCAGCCTGCTCTGCTGCTGTAGCTGGCAGCTGATCTCTGTCAGGCAGCCCAGCCAAAATTGAAGTTAGGATGGAGTTTTTTGGTTGCGGGTCTTTTTTCTTTTTTCTTTTTTCTTTTTTCTTTTTTCTTTTTTCTTTTTTCTTTTTTCTTTTTTCTTTTTTCTTTTTTCTTTTTTTCTTTTAAACCAGCTGGACTAATAATAATTGCAGTTTGTCGCACACTCTCAGTGGGAAATGTTTTGTGAGTAAATCTCAGTCAGTCATAATCTGGCACTGTAATAAGGACCTTGTTTAGTCTAGGGGCACTAAATAAATTGGCCTTACATCTTTGCTTTCAAGCTGTATTTGAGCCGTGTTTTGTAATTGCCATTTGCATGCCAGAGGGATTGCGTAGAGGTGCTACTCAGATCAAAGTTGCATTCATCTGGGCTTGGGTGTATTAGCTGCAATTAGTAATGTAATTTTAGGAGACAATGCCACATTTGTGGGATGAACTGAAATTACAGCAGCACTTCAGCAAAAAAGCGATGTTGATGCAGTCTGTTTCTCTACCAGTAGCAGAGACTAATTGCAATGGGAAGTGTTTATATTATACACGCAAAATCCCCTGACGTATTTCCAAACTAGCATGAAATCCTAACTGAAACTTTAGGTACTTCAGAGCTGTGCCTCTCACCAGGTGGAAAGAAAGCACTGCAAGTAGAGGACATTTGCTTTGTGTGTTACGTGGGGACATAAGAGATAAGTGGCCACAATTCAGAGAGAGAGGCAGGAGGATTTGGGTTGTATTTCAGGTCTCTGTCTGTTTTCTCATTGATTAGTTGCTGCTTTTCCCCTTCCAAGGACAGTCCTGCTTGGACACTGTTTTTGATTCTGAGGAGAAAAAAAGTCAAGACAGCAACCTTTCACTTCACCTTTCCTTTTAAAAAAAATTAAATCTTATGCATTTTGGTAGGCAATTGTCTTGGCTCTACTCTGTCATCTTGGTCTTGTCTCTATCCACTGTAATTCTTTCCTGCTCTGACCCAGTGTGAAGCAGAGAGCATGGTAACAGACCCTGAGGAAACTACAGATCCGATGGTTACAGCCTTTGCAAAATATGGCTTTGTGTGAGGAAGGTCATTAATGAGGTCGCTAAAGGTGAAATTATGAGTAGTACAGAGTGTAGCAATTGCAGTCAAATTATGCCTTAAACTTGCAATACTCTTTATCAGTGCGAAGGTATCCAATAAAACATGTCACTTGGATATGCACATTCAAGGGCTTACATTGTTTCAAATTCCAGACATCCTCATACTCAGCTGCAGAAAAAAGCATTTTGGGTTGAACACTCTAGGTCATACTTGTGCATCGGAAGAATTGAGCTCAAGTGAGATATATCTTTAAAAAACCAAAATGGATCCAAGGGAATTGCTCTTGTTGGACTTGTCTGACATGGATGGTTTTTTTCAGTTGTCTCAAACTCATCTCCACGTGACACGTGGAACCATCACATAGACAATTGGTACCTATCTGTGATCTTATTACAGATCCCAGACATACGTATCTGTATGTGATCTTCAATAAGGGTCATTACACGATCATAATTCAGGTTGGGAGTCACCTCAGATTACCTGGTCCAAACCCCTGCTCAGAGTAGGGCCAGCTGGGCTTTGCATCAGGCTATAGATATTGTGTCTGGGCAAGTGTGAACATCTGCAAGGATCATGACTCCATACCTTCCTTCAACATTTGATCCAGTGTTCCATCATACCCATGATAAATCCCTTTTCCCTCCTTCTTACTGCATTGGAATATCTCCTGTTGTGGTTTATGTCTGCGGCTTCTTTTTGTATTGCTGGGCACCTGCTGGAAGACTATGGTCCCTTCTCTATACCTTCCATTTAGGTGCACCCATTGTAATGGCAGCAAAGAAGGAAGAACAAAAGCAAGGAAGGGAAAAATCTAGGTGTTACTTAAACCTGGTAATGGGACACACTGCTAAAGCAGAGGCAGTACCAATGACTGTGGAAAGCCCTACAGAGCAGTTCAGATCACCTGGATAGCTCCTCTCCTTCTAAAAGACCAGCATAAGAAGGCAATGGAAATGTCCAGTTTAAAGAGATATAACTGGGGTTAGATAGGAAGAGGGAAGGGAAAGCTTCGCTGCAAACTAATTCTTAAAATGGGTGGATTTGGTTAGTGCAAATATGCTTGTGGACTGGACTTCTGCTCTCCTTTGAATGCACTAAACATAACATAAAGATGAAAATATATTGAACTGATGTTCTTTCCTGCATCTGGAATAAAATATGAAAAGAAGAGGAACTAAGGAAAATCATTGTTACCAAAAATCAGCTTCCCTGAGCAGAAAAAGTTAGAATTCATTATCTTTTCTACACAGATGCATTACTCTTACAGTGTTAATTACAGTACTGTTTTAATCTACTTATTGTTTTGGGATTTATATTTCTAGTTACAGAATTTTAATTCAAAAATGTGACAATTTGCTTTAGAAAAATGTATCTCATGATTGTCAATTACTATTCAATTATAAACATTTTCTTTCTGTAAAGGTCTGTTGGTGGTAGAGGTATTTATCTCAGCCAAGCAATTTGGAACTAGCTCAGGAGCTGCAGTAAAATGCTCAGCCAAATGGTGTTGATAGTAAATGGAATCTTTCTTTTTGATTTTTTTTTTGATTTTTTTTAAATGTATTTTTTAAATGGGTAGATCACAACGGTGGCTGAGAAATCTTTGTTGTTCCCTTTTCTCCCATCAGCAGCACTTATATCCAGGCTGAATAAATCCTTTAACGGCATTCTTTGCTTGGGATTGTTTGATGTAGTTCCAACAGCTTCAAACATAGGAAGCATCCAAACTGCTGGAAGTTGAAAAGACTGAAACTCCATCATCGTGGGAGTCCAGAGTGGCAGTGGGGCAGCTTGGCAGTGCCTTGTAATACCAAAGATGCACACACAGAGAATCCTTCTGCTCTCCTGCTCTCCAACACTCTTGGAGCATCTTTCCTAGGGGTGGGAGCTGCTGGAGAGGCCAGCAGGGTGGTGGCAGGTGCAGTGAGCATTGGGAGCACAATGGCACAGGCTATCTGCTTGATGGAGGGTAGCTGCTGGGACAGATGATGGTGACATGTGTGCCCTGGCTCTGCTGAAATGAGTGTTTATCTGGCTCTGCGGTCCCTGCTCACTGTGCTGTACTAATGAGTCCACCTTCGAGAAGGTGGAGAAGGAGAAGGTGGCAGCCAAGACTCAGGGAGCAGGGTCATCTTGCCACTGTTGTGTCCATGAGGCTCTTTCCTCAGGTGCTGTCTGGGGTTGTATGGTTCCTGTGGGTTTTTCTGTTGGAAGTTGGTTCCAAATGTCACTGAGCCCAGTAGTTTGGTAGCCTGGTGACTGTGAATGGGCTCTGCCTAATCAGAAGCTGCAGCCAAGAGATGGATGGATGACTGAAGTGGGAAAGGCTGGAGGAAAGGCAGCCTGGTGATACAGAGAAAGTGATACCTCTGCGCAGCACAGGTCATTTGTGAGTGCAACATCTCCCCCTGCAGCAGGACATCCTGGGGAGCTCAGCTTGAGGGGCAAACAGACGGCTGGATGCTCCAGCCTCAATCCATCACCTTCTTCCAAGACCTACGCTGGCTACAGCACACCAATATTCCCTCAAACCACGGCTTTGTCTCTGATGGTTATGCAAATGAAAAAGTTCATTTTAACAACAAAGTTCCCAAGTAAGAAACCTCAAATAATTAGAGGAAGCCACCCCAGGGGTATACAATATCTGGTTAAAGACCTTGCTGAAAACTGAACAGATTATGCTTGTTATATGTGGTTAAACTGGCCACTAATATTAGAATTGTTCAAAACACAAAATAAATTTTCTTCTGTCAGAGCTTGTGGTTCAGTGTTCACACATTCTGGGTGCCAGTTAAATGATTTACTGTACTGTTTAATGCCTTTCAGCTGCCACTCGCACAAAATGATCCCTTGAGCGATCTGCCAGCAAATAAAGGCAACACTTGTCCAAGGTGGAGTTGAGCCAGGACTACAAAACCCAATGTGCCAAGATACGCAGGAGCAATCACGCAACCCCCTGTGACCCACACTTGGTACTCAGAAAAGTGAAGACATCACAGCTGTGACTGTATCTGTGAAAAGACATGATTTGAAATATACTGAGACATTCATTCTACTACTGTTGGACTTTCATGAGTAGTTGCCTTTACAAAGGCTTGTATCACAAACATGCTGTAGTTCTGTGCCCTTATGAACTCTTCTCTGTTGCTGCTCTTTAAATGGTGTGAATTTTTCAAGTGTTTCTCAAAACTCTTTCACAATAGCTTTTTAAATTTCAAGTTCTTACATAGCAACAGGCTGAGGAGAAACAGCTGCCACAGGACAGTGAAAAATACACTTCAGGAGCAAGGAAGTAAAAAAGCCACTGCACTTTCTAATTATACATTTTAGGGTTTGACATGGCCTTGAGTTCCTTGTCTTGTCCTTGACAAGCTGAAGTCATGGCATATGACCAAATATCAGCATATGAACAGCACCTTGCTGTGACTTCAGTTATTACTCAGCTTTCTCCATCTCTGGAGTGAAATTGTAGATGCACTCAGAAATGAAATACCTGCATTAGGATTTGGCTTCAGTTTTGGGGTTATTCACCACTTTATATGTTTAAGATCAGATCAGACTATTAGACCAAATCTAAGGTGACCACAGTGTGGAAGGAACCAAAACCTTTGTCCTGCTGTTTCTATATGAAGCCTGTAACTTATTTTTTAGCTACTAAAGTATCTTTTATAAGGTCCTGCTTTTAAGACCACATGATGAAAAATCTGCTGTAGTCTCAGGTAAAACCTAACATTTACTTAATCCACTGTTAATAACATGTACCCTGGTTCCAGTCTGAAAATTCTCTAGATTGATTTTTTTCAGGCCCAGGAGGCATATTTGTGAAAGGGAGTTGATTTTGCAAGAAGCTGAAATGGCTGGGACATTTTGAAGGAAGATCCCTTCTGCTGGTCTACCAGAGAGCTGGTCAAGCTCACTTATTCAGCAGAAAAGTGCTTGTTTTTTCTGGTGAGGATAGTGTACGGGATGAAGAAAAGACCTCTCTCCTAGCAGCAGTGAGTGTTTTGGGCAGCCCAACCAGTCCTCCTGAAACATGTTTGAAGTCTGTCACTGTGTCACAGACTGTTCTATGATTCTGAATAGCTCTTGCAACTTTCTTCTGAATTCTCACAAATTTTCTGTGATCTCTTGAAATACGGATACTGGAAGCAGACTGTTTTTTTCTTGAAACTAGTGCTACACACCTTTAATAAAAAGATCTTTAATTCTGTCACAGAAAATGACATCAGCTTCCTTGCGAGATCCTCTCTTGCCCTTTCCTGTGAGCTATGATTCAGTAATGTTTGAAGAGGAAGAGAGCCACTGTCAGCTTCTGATTGTTGCTCTCCTCTGTACTTTGACGGGTAACTCAGCTGGGAGAGCTCTGCTAAACTGGGAAAAGCAGGCAGGATCAAAGTGCTTGAGATGGCTCTGAGTCTGGGACAGTCTCCAGGGCTTGGCTAACACCACTGGCCCAGAACAGCCTGAAAGTCAAATAAACCTCCACACATTCAGCAGAAGTTAGTTCTGGGCTCCAAATACATCCTGTAAAAGAGCCAAGCTACATTTGTGCGATGGAGCCGTGTTTTCAGATCCAAAGTGGGGCAGCAACTTTATAGCTGCACTCCAGTTTCACAGCAAAATCATTTATCTCTAGTAACTTCACAGATATTAAACAGCAGTGTTGTATCACTGTCTGTTTATAAGATGAGGAAACCTGAGTGGAGCATTGCACAACAGATAGGAAGGTGGCAGTAATAATGAAGTTATAATTACTGTTAATTGCTTGCCAGGTTTTTAAAAGAGCCTCCCTCCCACACCCTTGCCAATTTCAAAGGGGCATTCACTGTCTTGTCTTTTCAAGATCTTAATTTTTGTGCTGGGTATGACAGAAAAACATACCACCCAATTAACCACGTTTTCCATGTAATTATTCCCTCTCTATTTTCTGGAATGCAGAAGGGGTCACACACAAAAGGAATGTGTTTTGCTAGGAGAGGAAGCAGAGTTAGAAAGAGACACAGGATTCTGCATTCCTCTATTGATCAAGATGTGTTCACCAGATCTTTTCTTTTATCTTAAACTCATCCAGAACAACCTTTGCTATGAACAATAGAGCTTTGCAGCAGTCAGAGCTGTTTCATGATGATATGTTGAATAATAAACTTAAGAAATGAACAGAAACCTAAATATGTAACTACCCTAATGGTGCTTTTTGGGTACTTTCTGTTCTTAACAGCTCACTTTTTTTTAACCTAAGTGTTCATGCCACTCATTAGCTTCAGAGAAGACTGCTGTGTCTTAAGCAGAATAGACTCATCCGAGTGATCAAAACTTATTTCAGTCAAAATACTAACCAACAAACAGTTTTCTTATTGTCATCTAAAAACCCAAGGACATATCACATCTAAGGCATTCTGCTGGCCTTATTGTTGCAGCTCCTCTTCCGTGAGGATGATCCACAAGGTGCTCAAAAACACTGTAGTACTACTGTACTTCCAGGGACAAGTGCAGAGTTAAAAGTGGTGTTACTGCAGTATCAAATTATTCCTCTAAAAAGACCACAAGTGGTATGTCCTAAACAAATGAAATTCTTGAGGATTTCAGATACTTGGGGTCTATTTGATTATTTGTTTGTTCATTTGTTTATTTGATGTTACTGTGTTTTAAGACAAATCAAAAAAATGAAGCGTAGTAGAGAGGAAAAATCAAAATCAAATATTTGATGAAAGGCTGGGAGAGCTGGGGTTATTCAGCTTGGAGAAGACTTCAAAGAGACCTTATTGCAGCCTTTCCATATATAAAGGGGGCTTATAAGAAAGACAGAAATACTTTTTACCAGGTCCTGTAGCAACAGGGGCAATGGTTTTAAAATTAAAGAGGGTAGGTTTAGGGTGGACATAAGGAAGAAATTCTTGACTATGAGGGTGGTGAGACACTGGAACAGGTCACTCAGAGAAGTTGTAGATGCCCCATCCCTGGAAGTGCTTCAGGTCAGGTTGGATGGGGGCTCTGAACAACCTGGTCTAATGAAAGGGGGGAGTTGGAACTAATTAAGGATGATAATTAAGGTCCTTTCCATCCCAAACCATTCTGTGGTTCTACATTACTAAATCACATATTGTAAATATGTTCAGGAACATTTATAAAACATTCAGTGATCTCTGTTTCAGCTCCCTGGTGGCAACAAAGATGCACTTCCAGGGGGCCACTATGCACACTTCACTTGGAACCTGCCCATTTTCAAACACCAGCTAGTGGGGTCCTCTGGTGTTGGGAAAGTTCCTACTCTCACTGATCACAAAGGCACATGGAAAAGAATAGAAACTCCAAACTCACCTCTCCCTAGAAATCTCTTATGTCTCATTTTTAAGTGGATTGCTGTAAGTTCTGACATCTGAACCACACAGGACCCCTCAACTGTCAAACTAAGTTAACATTTCAGTTGTGTTTCAAACACAGTTGATTCCTTTTAGGAATAAGCCTTGGAGGTGGAACTATTACTACTGAGTCAGTCTTACACAGAATAAATACAGTGAAGCAGTACAGTAAATTCCTTTATTGTTGCTGTAAAAGGGGAGAAATCATTATGCTTTTACACAAAAAGAGTGGTTTAAAAAACACAGAGTGAATTGTGCTGAACATGCATTTTACTTTTTTTAACAATGGCACCATCTGGGAGATGTATGTATTTGGCAATCACTCTCCAGATAGACCAAGGGAGATGTGATACCCACAGCAGCCACTGAAGGGTGGAATTGCATGCTGAGAACAGCCATGACCTTAATTAAATGTTCAGACTTTCAGCTGGACTAAACTAATTTGAAGAAAGCCAGAGTACAGCACACAAGCAGCTCCCATAGTAGCCAAATTTGTCCAACAAACTCTGGCAATTTGTAGTAGGAGGACTGGGGAAAATTCCAGCCCAGGGTCATGGCAAGCTCCATTTGGGCAAGGCTCCTGCAAGTTAGAGATGATGGATAGCACAGAAACTTGATGCACAAGGTATAAAAAGACTGCGGGTCATCCTTTCCAAATACTGCCCACTGGCAAATTTGTGGAGTCCCACTGGTCCTGGCCTAGGAGTGAGGCTCACTGGGATGTCTGGGCAGGAAGGATCCAGTACAAGTGCAGCACACTGATTAAGGGATATGTATAATTAAGGGTTGTAAAGTCAAACACTCAGAGCAGCTAGAGCCAGTTAGCTCTGCAAGCCCTGAGCTGTGCCCCAGTGCCAGCTCCTCAGCCGTAAAATCCCCCGAGCACATGCCAGGAAACAAAGTGTTAGAAAGTACTTGTGGGGATGTCCCTCATAAGCATTGGAACTACTTTTGAGCTGTGGTTTGGCCAGATGGGGTATGTGTGTTAAATCCTCTGAAAAAATTCACTTTTCCATGGAAAGATTTCTGCAACGAGGCTGCTCTGTCCTCTGATGGGCTATGTGGAAAGGGATTAAAATGCAATCTCTGTAAGTAATATGAATGATAGAAAAGGTATTCTAAGTAAAAAAATATAGAGTGGGGCTTTTTTAACTTAGGATTGTGAGGGCTCATTTAAAATGAACTTCAGAAAGCCACAGAGAAAAGAAATAAAGCTACTCAGATCTCCATGCTTGCCTTTTCCAAACCTTTCTGTTCTCCTAACCCGTTTGTTCTGTGCCCAGTTCAGCTTTGCACTGTTGCTGAGTGTGGGTGAACTTGCATGGCTGGACTGTGCTGCTGCCACCAGCCAGCACCAAGGAGTGTGCAGTCAGCTGTGCACCAGCAGAAGCTGAGTGCTGGGAGCCACTGAGGTGTGGTCTGTGACTCAGCAGCCATCCTGTCAGAGAGAGGCAAGAAAAAATAAACAGCAACTGGGACACATTTCCCCTGAGATTTTTTTTAACTACATACTTTTCTGTTTAAAGCGTCATGTGAGCAAATCTTGCTGGCACATTTTAGAACTGGAGAGGGTATCACTGGTTTAATCAGGATGTTACGGTTTGGCCATGTCCTGGGTAATCATAGCACCTCATCACCTCACGGAACACAAAGTCGTATTCACACTGAAAGATTTGTGGGATTTAATAGGATTTAATCCTGTAATGGATGACAGCACTTTCGACTGATGCAGTTCGTCTAGGCTAGAGCTGAAGTGACTGCAAGACCTTAAGCTGCCATGAAGCCATGCCTCTGAGTGAGCCATGCCACGACACCCACTCACACATTCCTCTGCCCCAATGCCATGCTGTGGGCAGTGCAGACACAGGGGGAATCCTGGCATAACTTCAGGCCATTTCAGGCAGCTCCCTGTCTGCTGCAAGCAGGAATTTTTTCCACAGTAGGCAATCCCAGTAGAACAGATGATGTAGAGAAGTGAGAGGAAAGGAAAGGTAACAAATCTGTCCAGCAGAAACAGAGCTGACATTTTTGAATTAATAGCAGTAAGTCTGGCCAAAGCTTTGAGTCTGTCTTTTGGAGTTTGAATATTACAGGCAGCGAGTCATCTAGAACAATTTTGAAATTTTTTCCTTCTAATTTTTTTCCTTAATATTCCTTGAAATGCAGCTGAAGCTGGAAGGAGAACAACAGGACCATTTAGTCACACCACAAGGAGAAAGTGTGCTGAGTCCCAGCAGCCAGTGCTGCCTCCTGGTCAGAAAGACCCCGTGAGCATCCCTTGGTGTGTCTGGTGGGGCTGGACCCTGCTGCCCCGACACCTCTGCTTTGCAGGTACCAGCACAGACTGCCAATTCATGCATAGCATGAACAAGAAAAGGCCACAATTCTCTCCAGCTCTCCCCAACAATCAGGGGAAGACGTGGGGAGGCACTGAAAGAGACATGTTTGAAATCCAGTCGCATAGACAGAGCTAACCTAAAATGTAAATTTCAAAAAAACCCAAAAAACACCCCCCAAACCCCAGCCCTCAAAAGCATGTGAATCAGTTCAGTAATGCCAGCAGTACAATAAAGGCAGTTTGCCCTTAGGAGGTCTGTTTCTGCTTTCTTTGTGTGCCTTGTATATTTGTCCTTTGAACTGCTGTGCACACCTGGACATAGCAAGAGGCCAATATTAGATACCCAAATTATGAAGTACTATTAGAAGCCTTTTGTAAAGCTATAATTTTGCCAGTTGCTCAAATTGTGATTTCTTCAGTAGAGCCTTAGTGATTTAACATTTTATGTTCTCCTACTCACCTTACAGCTGCTGCTTACAAGTGCAATGTTTGGCATCTTGCTCTGGCTAACTACAAATACCATTGACAAGGCAGTTTCTGCCTGACCTATTGTAGTGGATTGGTATTTTGACCTTTTTTTTTTTTTTTTTTTTTTTTTTTTTTGGCTAATTTAAATAATTTTAATCTCTGGCACTTTTTTTTCCTCTCTCATATGTATGTTCTGTCCAGTGACAGAATGTGATAAATCCTGTAGTTTATTTTTGAATGGCAAAATTGCTTCCAAATTCCAACTGGACTTTTTTTCTGGAAAATTCATGTCTTCTTTTAGCATTCTCAGCTATCATAGACTTTTAACTTAAAACTCTGACATCAAGGACTGTCTCTTACACAGGAAACTTTGTGCTCAGACTGGCAAAGCCATGGAAATTTTGTGTAGACAATTGATATTATTTAAGAAAGAGAGTTGTGGTACAGTGTGGACATTGAGGACTATTTTTTCCTTTTGTAACCTTTCTGATTATATTCTTCTTGTGATTAATGACATTTCCAAAAATCAGTGGTGAAACTCTGAAAACAAAACAGCATTAAGTGTCTTTAGGGCAAGTAGAAAAAATTTACTCTATATAAAAGAATACACTTGCCATTTTTAAGGAAGTACTTTCTAAGAAATTGACAGGAGCAGAAAAAGTTCCACAAAAATATCTGAGGAATTTTAAGTAAGATTTTTCTGTGCCTTTTACTGTATTATGTGACAAACCACTTAATCTTTGCTACAGAAAGAACAAAAAGCAGGCAAATGTGACATTCATGTTTGTACACAGCTCCTGAGGCGTCCCTCAACATACAGAGCAGCTGCACATTTAATCTCAACCTAATATTAAACTCCATCTTTCATCACTTATAAGAAAAATATCAAAAAATGTTTCCTTCATGAACAGCTCTCCCCAGGTTTTCATCACCTAAATGTTTTCTCCTCTGCTGCAGGCTGCCTCTTCTCCATCTTTTTTTAAATCTGAATAGAGTGCTTTTAGGACAGCACTGACTGGGGGCAGAGGCTGAGCACCTTTCCTGCCCACACTTCTCTTTCTGGCCTCGGTAAAGGGAAAGGCCCAAGTCTAATGCTTCCAACTACATGTTATTTATTTCTTTATTTGTCTCCCAGATAATAAGATTGCCAGAAATACAGTATAGCAAGAGTCAGTAATAATTAATTGGATATTTACTGCTCTTCAATGTGGACAGAAACCACATTTCCTCCTTCCGAGCCACATCAAATTACAAATCACGTAGCCCTTTACTGTTGCAAGAAGCAGCACCTAAGCCTTCTACAGTCTGATCACAACACGACACAGGACCATCACCCTTGAACAGGAAACATGGCCAGGGCTGGACTATTACCTACTCAGACGGAAACTGTGAGAAGAATATTCTGAGTACATGAGGTGCCATGAACTGGGCACACCGACCTGGCTGACTGGCAGTGCTGGGGGAAAGGAGGACATGCTGGAGGACAAGTACAGGGAGTGAAACACACAGCCTTCCATGTTATCCGCTCCTTGGCAAAGGCACAAGAAGAAGCTCTTCTGAAATATTTTTAACAACTCTGCGGCTAGAAGCAGACACAGGGAAACCAACTCCACAGTGCCACTGTTTTATGAGTGTGCTCTAGAAAAGCCATCATCTCAACTCAGACCACAGGAGCCACACAGAGCAGTACTCAAAAAACTAAAGCAGCATCTTTATTTTATACATAACCGTCAGTATAAAAAGTTTATTACATATGAACTGTTTTGTTTACAATATATTATATTGCCTCAAGCTGATGCAGAAATTCCATACATTATAGCTCTACTTTGTTCACAATATATTATGTTGGTTAAATGGCACCACTGCAGTTTCTTTTTAATACACAAAACTATAAAGCCAAAATGACACTGAATTGAGTTATTCAGTTTTTAAATTAGGTAACTTATTTATTTTTTTGTTTTTCTCAGGGAAAAGTCTAAGTATACAATTTGTAAAAGTTTGCAAAATGCACTTTTCTTTTGTCTTAGGCAAATTACATCTGTAGTCACTGAAATAATTCAGAATTAGTATCTACTGAGTTTTCTGCTTGAATAATGTTACCTAATTTTTGGAAAATATTTGCAGCTATATAACCAAAAAAGGAAGTTTAAATGGAACTGAAGTATAGTACAAAACACCATCCAAAGCACTGAGAGAAGAAGGCTATATAATCATGCTACAGAAGTATTTATAAAACTTAAAAGGAATAGTAAGTGTCAGCTCAGTGGTTTATAATGAAGCTAATAAAATTCCAGCCAGTAATCTTAACTGTAATGAACAGCATTTTAACATTCAATCCATGAGAGGTTAATGAAGGCTGTGAACTTTGTGTAACACGAACCATTTCAGATGTTGGAGCTCACCAGATGTAATTGGATTCGGGTGGAACATGCCTCTCCTCGGCCCTTTTTGGCGAAGGCGTGTACTGCCTGTGCTTGCTGCCCGCTGGCCTCAGAGCACCCAGACCGCTGGCTCCGTACCCTGGAAAATTATCCAGTTCAAGAAAACAGAATCCACAGAAGCGGGCTGACGATCCACAGTTAATACTTCAAGTGGAAACTGTCTGGCCCATTTGAACAAAGGATTATGCTTTGCCTTACAAATGTGCTCACGCCTCTGTTACCCCCCAGGATGAACGAAGTCCTGCCAGACAGAAAGATGCTTGGCCTGGCCAGGAAGCCCAGGGACCTCAGCACAGCCAGGCTGTCACTCAGCCTGGGGTTCACGTGTGTAACCCCCACACCAGGTGGGTCACAGTCATGATGATCTGCCAGCAAAAGGCTCTAGAATGGGGTGTAAGCAAACCCCTGGGGAGAATCTGCACCAGCTACCTGGGGTTTGGTTTATGGCTGAATGCAAAGAAAAAGAACACCAGTGACCATAAACACCTGGGGGGAAGGGGAAAGCCATCTGAAACAGGCTTACTAGAGCTGCTTTGCTGTGGAAAATGAAAGTGAACAATAAAAATGGAATCCAAAGTATTATGCTGTAATTCTTTATAGGTTCATTTACCCATCTCATTACTTAAAGCTCATAGAAATGGCTTTGAAAAACTGAGTCCTCTGTTCAATTTTTTAACCACTTCTTTTTTAAGAAAACAGCTTTACCAAAGAGCCATTCATTTGATGGAATATGAAAAAAGTCTCCCAAGTTAACTATAAATCTCCTCTCAAGATCCAGTGATGTTTGGTTTCAGTTGAAAAGATTGAATTGCAGTGCATGCACATTAATGGATACTTAAAATGGGGATGAATTTTGCCCAAATGTCCATTTCTTTGTCACAGTTTCTTTGCTGTGACAAAGAGAGTTCTGCAGTACTAAACACAGCAGGACTGTACCCAAACTCCATGCAATGAAGGATACAAAACCTTGGAGTTTACAATAATCTAAGACTATTGACTTCTCGTCACAAGGCAGGTATGAGCTTTGGTTTTGTTGTACAGGTAATTACTTCTTTGGTCATGTTCACCCAAAGTATGTATTTGTTTTCATTTGCTATCTGAGTTCTTTACAGGAAGAGTATGACAGGAAGAAAAAGTTCGTACCGAACTTATGAACTGTAGCTCATACTGGTTCATTTCCTTATAACTTTTTTCTAATGATAACTTATATTAATGGTATTTCTTCTTCAGACGATAGCATGAATACTTAAACACAAATCCATTAGGTAACAACAGAAGAGCGGACTCCCAATTTTCACAGTAAACCTAATTTTCACAGCAAAATCCATCTTCGTTGGCTAATACTCAGTTTTTAATGAAAATACTATATTTATTCTAATACATTTTGATGTGACAAAAACCATATGCATCAATAGGTTTTAATAAAAGTGAACATTTAGTTGAGGCTGCAATGTAAGGTTCACATTCCTTATGTCTGATTGGTTTTGTAGCTGCAAAATTTTTCAACTTTTTTATTATTGACACATAAAACACATGTGAATTGGTAGCCAACATTAGTATCTTTTGGGAGTATATAAAGATCATATATTGAAGATCTGTTGTTAAAGTACTGTTGCAGATGAAACATAAAATTAAATCTGAAGTTCTTACTGGATATATCCAATTGTATTTGAAACAATTACATAGTACCATTTTAAGCCTAGTGAAATGAATGGTTGCTACAATAGATGGTAAATGGACCAAAAAGCACAACAGAAATCCATTTTGAGAACTTTAACTTTGCGTAGGGGCAACGTATTTTGTATGCTGTGGAACACAGGTGGGAAGAGGAGGAGAAAACTGTGAAGTTGCTAAGAACAGATCTTACATAATTCTTCAAGTTTTCCCCCAAATTTCTAAAGGACATTTTATTTTTTCTAAGTTTCAATCATCTTTAAAAGCTGTCAGAGTTTTACTTTTAAAAATACCTACTCAGCATTTAAAAACTAGCTGATATTACTGAGGAATATTGAAGGAATTGGATGCCTTCCATACTATGGTTAGAAGACAGGTCTTCCTCTGCTGGGTACCAGATTCTGGAATTCCTAATACAAAAGCAATCTTGATAAAAAACTTTCAAATTATTATGCTATTTTAAAGTTGGTAAAATTATGGAGTATTGAAAACTTTTTTTTTATTGCTTGGATTAAAGATTAGAGAAAAAAGGTGTGCAGTGTCGTTAGTGATGCTGGAAAGGCTCTTGAGGCAGTCATTTCTGTATAGCACTGTGTGTGTAACACCTCAGACTCGACTCTCAGGGCTTGTTTCTCACTTACTTTTATTGCAGTGTCTCCCGTGCCAGCCTTCTTTGCACTGGCATTTGTTGGGCTCCACACAGGTGCCGTAGAGGCCACAGCTGGGTTCGCAGACAGCTGTAAAAAAGTGAACACATACACCTGGTCTCTTGACATTTCATCCTGAGACAGTCACACATTTGCTTTTCCTGCTGTTTCACATGATGGGCTGGTCCTGGCACAGTCTGGGGCTCTCAAAGTAAATCTGTGCCTGAAACAGTCCACACTCATCTCTTTACCTGCAAGGTCTGACTCAGTTTCTGACAAGAGAATCAGGTTGTACAGCAGAGCTGAGCATCCACCAGAACCAGCGGGAGAAGGAGAGTAGTCCCCAGCACCCCACTCACGAAGTGTTCTCATCGTATTTTAACATGGCAAAATATTGACAGTTCATTAAGCATTTCTCTATTACTAATCTGCTATTGCTGAGCTGTCACACTGCTGTTTTATAGAAATGCAAGAGTACAGAAGAGGCTGTGAGGACACTTCAGTAAAAAAATGTTTCTGGTTTCGTAATACACCTTAAGTCCGGTGTATGATGTATGTCCACAAAGTAAAATAACTTGAATTACTTTGACAACAAACAACTAGTACTGACATTGTGTAGAGAAGATACTGAACTGTGAGCTCCATGTTCCCACAAGGACGGGTGGAGTGGCTTTGGTACTCACGCTTTGAACACAGGTCTCCCTGGTAGCCTTTGGAGCACTTGCATTTATTCTTACCAGTACATTTGCCTCCATTTCGACAGGGTTGATGGCATTTACCTAGAAATTGAAAACATAGAAACAATGGTCTTAATCCCCTGTGTCTACCGGGGACATGTGTCTGACAAGCTTGCCTTGTACCTGAAAAGCTCATCAGATGTTAGAGTGTGCATTATGGATCCATCAGGAAAGACTGCTGCAAGTCTGTGCTTCCAATATTTAAGTGTTCTTCTCCTTTGAAAATATGACAATAATTTGGCATGGCCAAAGCCTGTGTGACCTTGCAGCTTTTGCCCTGGTTTGTGCCACTCTGACTCTGCAGAATTCTCCACATGACTGGTCAGTGTTGACTCCTGCCCTCCTCACCCTTCATAGGGGAGGCAGCACTGCCCAGACAATGCGGTTCCAAAGAGCAGGATCCAAACCTGAGGGGCCTCAGCAGAAAAAAATCTAGTGACATCTGAGAGCAGTAAGATATTCAGGAAATGACAGGTATGGCTGCTACTTGCAGACAGTAAATATATTGGCTGGGCTTGTAGCACAGGCTGGGGAGCACCGTGGTGCTGCTGTGGATGGTGCAATGAGGGATATTCCACTCAGAAAATAAAGGCTCATTAAAAATACATGCCTTTCATTCCTGTTTGCAAAGAACAGAGCAACTTTGCTAACAGTAATTGGAGCTGGCAGACATTTTTCCAGGCCCTTGGTCTGGAAATTGCTTTCCTTTACAGACTTTGCCAAAGGCATAGGCCGGGTCTGGTGTTGTTGTAGGAAGTCTTGTTTGGCCCTGATCGCCTGGGACTGAGGAGGCCTCTGCTGGTGGAGGAGAACCACACTCAATTTCTTTCTTTCATGCTGGGCATGACACACCAGGGACCTTCCTGAAACTTAATGTCCAATGTCCCATCATCAGACTGCCTATACCTTGTTAGAATTTGCATCACTGAACTAATTAAATCTTTACTCATCTCTAGGAAAGGAAGCACAGTGCCCATGAGCTCAGTCACTCCCAGGCTGAGGGAGGCTCACTGTCACCTCCCAGGCCACTCCTGGGCCACCAGGAACCAACACCCTCACTTTCCTGCCACCTTGGTGCCCATATTCACCGGCGCAGCTTTTCTCATTGTTGTCCAAAACTATTTTTTTATCTTTTCTAATGCCACTACCCTTCCTAGATTCTTCAGAAAAGTGGAAAAAGGGCATCTTTCCTAGATATAACACTAATATCTGCCTGAATCTGTGATTGAACAAAAACTGGAACCTGGGGTAGCAAACTGCTTCCTTTCCCTTTCCCTTTCCCTTTCCCTTTTTCTTTTTTTTTTTTTTAAGACAGGTATTAACTGAGACCTGCATGTCATAATTTAAGCATCAGCAGTGGCTTGCTGGGCTGAAAACCTCATTTCATGATCACAGACTGCCCTCTTGGGAGCTCGACATCACGGGCAGCACCTGCTTAGCCTTCAACCCATGCAGACTTTTGTGATACACAAAAGATATTGCCAATATAAAGGAAATTGTGAATATTGTCAATACAAAATAAACACTCATTCCTATTGTACATAATTATTTTAATAACTCTGAAACCCAAGTTTTATAAGCAGCTGATGGACAAACTCTGCTAAGGAGAGTTTCTGTAAAAGCACAGTTTCTCTGCAGGAGCATCTGGGGAGGGAAACTTTAGGCATTCTAATCTACAAAAAATTTGCATCCCAAGTAAATAACAACTGGAAAGAGCAATGCTAAAGAAATCAATGAATTTTCCTAGTTCGCTGAGTAAATCTAGAGGATATGGGTTAAGAGATGTGACACCAACTTCCACCAAGTTGCAACAGGCAAGCATTTGGCTCAGCACAGCTCAATTAACTTTGGCCTAAGATATTGTCATAGAATGAATGCCACAGAAAGAGTAATCACTCTCTCTGTTATTGACTGAGAAATGGAAAAAGCAACAAAACAGCTGGTGACAAGCAGGGGAGGATCCAAAACAAAATAAAACTCTCTGGATTCAAAGTGAAACACTAATTAGAGACAATGCATATCTATAAAGAGAAAAAAAATCTAGAAGACTGTGAATGCTTGTTAGTGTTGTAGACTGGGTTCAGTACACTTCCCAGGAGTCTTACAGAGGGATTCAATTATTACACAAGCACTGAAAACCTATACCCAATGTTAAAACAAAAACAACAATCAAACCTTGCAATTTTCAGAAGATGGCTTTCTGCCTGTTGAAAAGTCCTCCCCCCTTTAAGAATCCCATGACTGAATGTAGCTGGCCCTGGATCTAAGAAAATGGCCTGAATTGTGTTTCTCCTCTGGTGTTTCTAGGCCTTGTCTAGATTTCTTGCAATCTTCTACTGCTGTGCTGGTACAGTGCCCAGAGGTGATGACAGCTGTCAATCAGAGCTTAACAATTGCAGTCCTGGCTTTACAAGAGCCAGAGTAAGTGCATAGCTTCCCTTGCTCTCACTGGCATTGTCCCAGTTTAGGTCTTAGCATACTGTGATCCTGAATTTGCTTTTTTTTTTCTTTTGTACAGAAACTAGTTTAATGCCCATTTTTTAATTAATTTAATTGGAGTTTCACAGATAAGCCTTTCCAGGAAGTCAAACCAGTTGCACTTATTGCAAGCAGCAGCAGACAAATATGAGCTTCAGCTCTTCAGATAGATCAATTAAATGGACTGCCCTTAATTATGCATGCTATAATAACAGTTCTAAGAATTCTCCTCAAAAAACCACCACCAAACAAAAATACATGCTTCTCTCTTTGAATCACACTTTAATCTTCATCTGAAAAATGTCAACAATGTTGGCTTTTTGGGGACTGAAGAAAGAAACTGGGTTCTGCCAAACAGTCAAATTTGAACCTGATGTAAGCAAAGGTAAATCCAGTGAAAACCCACACTGTTATTCTTGTGGCACATGATCTGAATTTATATCAACGGGCAATCTTTATTAACTTCAAAACAATAAAGTTTTGCTGCTTCTTTTTCCCTAAATTTTTAATGATATAAAAAGGAGAAGGCAAAGCCAAGTTTTGCAGAATTTTTTGATTTAAGGTTTTTGTATTTAGTTTGGATGTGTAAGTTTGAGATTTAGGGAACTAAAGACACCTTGTTGCAAAATGCCTCACAATGCATAGAGACATGGTGAAACATTTACATATACCTATTGTTAATCTGCACAAAAAGACTGAGCAAAACATAGATCTTACTGTATCTGTGTACTTTCTCTGTACAGAAAATCACTTATAGTTGTGTATTGGCTGACAGCAAGTTAAGAGTTTATTTCCATGTGTTTCCAAAGTGATAAAAATTTCCTAATTGTGAGAAGAGCTTGTTTCTACTGATGTATATTAAAAAAATCAGTATTTACACATCCTAGGCCAAACAGAGCTCTCCATGCTCCTGTGAAGGTGCTGGGGAATATCAGTGGGATTATTTATAGCAGGGAAAGCTTTCTGCCGTGTCCTGTTCGAAGAACAGGAAGAATGAGGTCTGGTTGTACCTCCCCAAGTTACCTTGTGAATGTAACTTATGTTACATGAAAGCTCTCAGCTCTTACAGTTCAGTCTTCTTTTCACCCCAAACCTTTTGATTCCCAAATTATAGTAGCCCTTTCAGAGGTGTCAGTTTAAACTTGATCTGCTGTGCCCAAGTGTGATTTGCCACAATGTTTGAAAATAGATGTACCCCACAGGCTTGGCATGGCAGCACATCTGTCTGCCACAAGGTATTGCTTGCATACTTATGGCTTGAAGATTGTTACCAAGCCTGGTCACTAGTGAAAACAGAACAGGGCAGGGGGTGAGACGGTCCAGCAATGAATCAAACTTCTAAGTAGGAAACTTGTTCGGAGGCACGTGGTGTCTGACTCTGAGGGTCCCAAACTGCTGTGTGAGACCCTTGCTCTGCGCCCAGCACAGACGTCACATGTTACAATTCAGGCATTGACACTAGAAGAAGCTGATGTACATGAAAGCAAGCACACAGAGATGCTACTCACTGATTTCACATTGGTCTCCTTCATAGCCTGAAGGACAAATGCATTTTCCCAGATAGAAACACGTCCCTCCATTGAAACAGGTTGTTGTGCAGTTTGCTGAAACAAATAGAAGAGGAATGAACTAAGTCATTAATACGAGCTAGGACTAACTTGGATTTAATGTTCTCTGTTCATCATAAATAAACATTGAGCAGGTTGTAAAAGCAGGATTAACCTCTTTTCATCTGGTTTACAAAGTGAGACTGAAATGCGGTTATTCCTACATAAAGCTTTACATGGGCACACACACAAGGCAATACAGAATGAGACAAGTGAACAATACAGCAGTGAGGTCTCTGAGGACAGGCTGTGCTACATCTTTATCAACCCCCACACATAAAGCTCGTAGAGGATTAAGGCACTATTGCTATTGACACTGTCAGCATCTGATAAAAGGAGCATAGCCTAGGACTGGAAGCTACTTCTACAAGAGGACACTTCACTACAGTTCTTAAGTAATCCTTTGACTAAAAAGAAACCTCTGTGAGTTTTTCTGTGCGGTGACATAGACGCAAATGCTCTGACTTTCAGCTGCCAAACTACTTGCATTGTGTTAGATGTGACTTTTCACCAAACAGCTGGTGTTCACATTAATCCTTCAAGACAGGGGGAGCATTTAATTAAAGCACACATTTGAAGCATTTTCTAAGTGTTTTAAAAGCCTGTTCAAAGACTAGATACAAGACATGAGGGCATTGACTCCAACAGTTTGTGCAAAATAACAGGAAGGTTCCCACTATATTGCTGAAAAGTCCTCTAGGACCTTTTGCATTCAGTCTTTACCTCACAGAGACCTGCAACAACAAATGCAGCATGAGGTTCTGCTCTGCCATGAGCAAGTCAGTTATATTTCTGCAGGAAATTACTTGGTTTTTTTCTACATGGTAGCTTAGACTATTCCAAATTACTGTGTTGAGCAACTGACTGTTGGTTTTAACCCTTCACGAGACCCGATGCAGCAACAAAAAATAGCTTGCATATTTTTTTCATGTCCAGATGCAGCACATTAACGTACTAAATAATTAGTAAAATTAATTTTACTACAGGAAACTAGAGCTCAAAGAGAGAATTTTTTTTTTTTTTCAGATTTCGCCCCCCCACCCCCCTCCCCCCCGAAATATAAGTCATTTTTGTGGTAATATCCACAGTTTTCAGTGGATCAACTGAAGTGATTATCCAAACTACCCTTCACAGAACTGGGGTGTGAGGATACCTGCAAATCCCTCTTTCTTCCAGGAGCTGCCAGGCTGTGCTACAGCATCTATTTTAAGAATCACAATATCTTTAAAACTTATTTACTTATCGCTTGCCTGACTTTCCAAAATGCACTCCTAGAGGGAAACTGCCACAGGTGGATGAAAAGAGGCTGCTGTGTGCAGAGCCCAGGGGGTTTATCTGGAGTTTACCTTTGTCACAGTTGATGCCGTAGAATCCCGGGGGGCAGATGCAGAGGCCGGGTGTGATGCAGAGCCCGCCGTTCATGCAGCGAGGAACACACAGTGCTGAGGAGTGGGAAGGGCAGAAAAAGCATTGCTGGTGGGATAGCAACTGGGATTCAAACACACAGCACATTGACTCCTTAAGCTACTTTTCCTTCTGCTCGTTGTTACAAGTCACCTCTGCAAAGTGCCTCTGGTAGGGGGTTAAATCTATTATATCTTTGGTTTGTATCTGGCAATTTCTGTATAGTGCTACTAAAAACTGTAGGCCAATTCAAGTTCAAATCTGATTCCATATTTAAGCAGAAATTGCCTCTTGTATAGTTTAATACCGGACAGGGAAGAGCAAAGTACCCCCACACACCTACACTCTGGATATTTAAAATCCCCCCAGACAAGTCCTCTCTGTGACTGTATTCTGGTTCCTCTACAGTGCAGGCAGCACTAGCTCAGAGGGGTCAGTTACTCAGGCAGGTTTTACCTTCCCTACTCCTGCATACCTGAGCATAAGCATGGCTACCTAATTTTGGCTAAGAAAGCCTGCTGCACAGCCAAATTGTTCTGCATACTCCCAGTGAATCTTCTCTGGGGCGCCTGTGCTCTTCCAAGACTTCTCTGCCTTGTGGCCACCCCAAAAGGCTCTTCAGGGAGGCATGTTAGGGGGCAATGTTTCACTTTGTGGTTGCCCACAACTGGTACATGCAGCAAGGTTGGGTCCATGCTAGTGAGTTAAACAGCACCCAGGCATGGGGCCAAATGGTCTTGTGAAATCATCTTGTGAAATTGTTGGTGATTGACTTTGTCCCAGCTGACCAGCAAATCCTCCTGGCTGTGGTCTTGGAATGACTAGTAACCATGGGCTCCTCCCAAGAGTGAGTTTGTAATGGGTTTGTTGGAAGGTAACTGTTTATTAAACACATGAATGCAAGCTGTGCCAGTCACTCTCCAGGCCAAAGAACAGTCCTTGATCCTTTGTATTTAATATTTTTGATGTAGCCATATTATCTGGGAGTGAATGATTATATTGGAGTAGGATGCCCATGGGGATGGGCATCTCCAGTTACCCTGGGGAGGGACTGGCACTGGGAAAAGGAAGGGAGGGATAGGAAGATCTAGTTTCCTTGCCAAGTCACACCAATTTCCCAGTTCTTCACTCCTGGAACTGTTGGTTTGGGCTATTATCCACTAATGGAAGAGAAAGAGAATCTTCCCTTCCCATTTTTGTTTTCAGCCTGCTTGCAAATCTGATCTTATCTGCAAAAAAACAAATGCAAACGCAGACCAACTAAAGAACTGTGCTTTGTTTCCCAGCTAGTCCTCATTAGCAGAAGAATTTTATTTAGTCTTATTGCCAGATGGATTCCCTGTGATTAGAGATCACTTAACTATTGCATCAGTTTTTGTTAAAAATAATTTGCAAAAGAGAAAATATTTTTCATGTAAGCAATTCGTATTTCCACTAGACCATGGATGATAATAACAATTCTCTTACATGTCTGAACTCAAAATATACGAAATCTTCAGAACAGGCCATTCTTAACTTTAGGAGTGCCTACAGTGCAGGAGATACAGTTTTCTTGAGAAAATTGTGGTAAAGAAGCCAGTTGAGATTTTCTATTAAATTACCTTTCTCACAGTGAGGCCCATAAAATCCATCAGGACATTCACAGACATGTCTTTCGTTGCAAACCCCTCCATTTCTGCATCCTCCTGGACATTCAGCTTCATAAAATATAACAACAATCTTAATCAAAGTGTAATATACTTCAGCTGCCAGACAGATCTCAGTAGGATCAATATATTTCTTTAACATAACAGTTAAAATATTTGCTGGTAGACAAACACTGAAGAAATGGAAATTCAGCCAAGATTTCTTCAAGACAAATGAGTTTCCTTTTTAGTAGTCTACAAATAAATGTTCCATCACATGTTCACATGGGTGATGGACTTGGGGGACTCTGCATTTTCACTGCTCTACTACTCTGTAAGTGCATGAGCAATGTGGATGCTCTGCTCAACTCAGTACTTTCTTTTCTGTGTGGAAATGAGCAGGCAATTTAGTGCAGAACTTGCATGGCTGGTTAGACCTACCCTTAGTGTGCAGGACCAGTTTCGATTTCTGCAGCCTGAAGCAGATGTCACTGCAACTTGCATCACATTAATTACAACATCTGTTACTACTGAGGTGACAATGATGAAATTTGTGTTCATATGAAAGAGTGAGCATCAAGGCTAAATGGAAGAAGACCAAAAAGGAAGATGAAAGCACTGCTGCACAACAGTTCTGTATTATCATCAACTCTCATTCTATCTCAAATATTGATCAAATACGTAAAAGCATTTGGCAACACTGGCAGGATTATACAAGGATGAGAGATACTTCTGGGTGCCACCACCATCCTCAAAACACCATCAAACAAGAAGGCGAACTAAATCAAGCCCTATGGAACACCATCAAAAAGGGCTGCTGGGTAGAAAAACAATTACTCAAAAATATCTTCCCAGATCCCTTACAGAGAATAAGACAGGCAGGAGAGACTGCCTGTTCCCATCAGAAAAACTTAACATCAGTAGGTATCAGTGGTAGGCACAACCTCCTCATCTTGATGCTCTGTTGTGTGACATTCCAAGTGAGAAGGTTCAAAACCTCTGAGGTAAAATGATATGCCTTAAAAGTAAAGCTGTTTGCAGCCATAGCAATTGTAGCAAAGGATTTTGGTCCCACTGTGATCTAACACTGTATTCTAAGACTTTCTGGAAATGCTTCTCTCTTTGTACTCAAATGCAGAGCTGCTATTCATTACCAAAAAAATGCATGCTTAAATACATACCATTTCAAGCAGAAAAATAGGAAAGCAAATATTTTTTCTTTATGACCACCTCTTAGCCACAACAAATCCTCTTTTATCCATAAAATTGCTCCCTTGGTCCCCTCACTTCCTCTGCTGGGGCCTTTCTGTGTGGCCAAGAATAACTGGAAACAGTGACTAGGGCCCTGACAGGAGCTCTTCCCCATGCATGATATCTTTTGGGGGAAGGAAACTCACACCTACTCTAACACCAGCCACTAAAGACATTCTTATCCTTCTCAGCATCTGTTCCAAAACACTGCTGTATCCACCTTACTAGACACAGGGCAGGAATGGGAGTTATTCCAGTATGGGCTGGAAGAGATGATGTGAGAAAGTTCCTCCTCTCCATGTCTCTTGAGTTTGGAAAATCTTCCTTGTGTCTCTCAGCTGGCTCCGGGAACAAAGGATTGGGACAATAATCAACCCCAGGTTTCTTGAGAGGTCATATGGTGCAATACTACTAATTGTTAGATATTACAACTTGTATAAAAATGGCAACAACAAATAATAACACAGAAATGATAACCTGGATGAATGCTACTACTAAACTGAGTTTGGAGCCCTTCCTCTTTAATCCACTATTTTCCAAAATACAGACCTGTAACTCTACTGTCCCTATCAGAATACCCTAATGCTATTTCCAAAGTTTATTAAGTTCAGTATCTTCGATCTGAACTGAAAATAAAAAGATAGGAAAACTTTTGTGTTGTATTTACACCAGACACACAACTTCATACATGAGAGCTGATTGATTTTGTGTCCTTAAAGCCTCCATTTTTCTTCCTGTTTCTCTGCCCACTTCTTCTCCCCCTCCTCCACTTTCCTTGGGCTAATTAGCAGCAGCAAGGCTTCAAAGGAGACAAGCAGTTTTGCTATTTGGGTATAGTGAGGTTTCAAAGGACAAACAGCCCTTGCTCCCACTGCCCACTCTTTGAAGCCACTCTACAGGCAATTATCTCAGAGAAAATTGTGCAGAGAAGAAAATGTGGGGCTGTGAACGAAGATTTAATGGAAGAATAAAAATCTTGTTCTTTGTACATCAGCCCTGTCATGAGTTAATTTGACACAATTGCACATGATATGGGATAATTATCTTATCTTAGGCACTGATTTTTCAATTTCCATAGTCTCAGCCTTAAGTGATAATTATAGTTGTTTGTGGTGTATCAAATTAATTCAGAAAGCCTTATTACATAGTGCTTATGGTTCAATTACTTCATGGTGCTCTTCTATTAACATGTCCTCTGTGTGCTTCCTGCTTGATTACTGGAACTACTGAACACCAACTTCCACCATTTTACCTGTATCAAAAGCCAAGAGGTTGCACCTGAGCTACAGAGAAGGTAAAGCCAAGCTTTGCAGGAATTTTCTGATATAAGATTTTTGTATTCAGTTTGTATGTGCAAGTTTGAGATTTAGGGAACTAAAGACACTAAGTTGGAGCTAAGGCACTGGCAGCATTAATTGATACCAGTGTCCCCACTATAGTTCCCAGAAGGTCAGTTCCCCAGATGATGTGCCATTTCTGTTAACCTCAGCCTGCTTTCACACAACTAGCTCTCCTCCAAGCACCTCAAATCATTTGCTAACAGGGGCTTTTCATGAGATACATCTCTATCAATGTCCTTAATGTGATGTGCAGTGAACAGGAGGAGGGAGAAATGTCTCCAACCCAGTCTGCTAGGGGAGTTCAGTAAGAAAAGGCGCAGTAAACATGTAGTAAATGATCAGCAAATGCACACAGAGCCAGAAAACCTGGTATGCACCATGATTGCTACACGTTGTGTGCCTGCGTTATTTCCATCCTCTCTAGCTCTTATCCTAAATGAAACATAAGACAGTCAAGTGACCTGGTCGAACAGCATTCCAGCATGTTTTCTTCAGTGTTACCTTGCTGACAGGTTTTAAAGAAGATGGCGTTCTGAGGGGTCTGGAGAATAATATTGCCTTCTGAATTCATTATGATCACGTTCACTTCAAATGCAGCAACCCCATCTTGTTTTCCAAGGCAAGGAAATCCAACCTGAACAACTAAAAGGATAATAATATCAATAATACTAATATTTACATGCACATATACATATACAAGCATACATTGAAATACTAAAAAAAGGAAATGTTATAGGTGTATTTAAGCTTTGGAGGAATGCCATTGATGAAAACTTGTAACACAGAGACACACAGATCCCTTTATTCAGAGGTGGCTCCAGGGTTAGAAGTACAGCAGCACAGGAGAAGAGCTTGTGCTTATTTGCTGAAATAACCCCAAGAGTCCATAGCACAGACAGTCATCTTAACACAACCATGCTTTCCTTGCAGATGAGGAAATCACTCATGTGGAAGTATCTAAGGATATATCAAAACAAGCTGGAAGCCTACTTTTAATTTTCTGAGTTGAACTACTCACTTCTACATTTTCTATTCTGTCACGTGACTTCTGTAAAAACATATATTTTGAGAAAAAAGTTACATTAGATAAGTTTTTCTGGTTTGGATATTGCAATTAATACCTAAATAAGATACTCATCTAACCAAAACTTACTCCATAAAGTGCTGACAAAATGATACACTTGATAAGTATGATCATGGGTGCAGTTTTTAAAGAGAAGACACAGACACCTCACTCTGCCAGAACTAGTTAAGTGTAGTGACATTTGGACATTGCCTTTCCAGGAAAAGTATTCAAACACTTTAGAAATACAAAGAGTTTAAGCAACTAATTAAGGCCATTAAATCTGGAGTATTTTAATGATGAAGTAAGCCCAATACCTCAGAACTATGGAATTTTCTGCTGTGATTGTTACAAGAGATCTTAAATAATCTTCAGAGGAAATGATTTTACCTCTTTTCTTCAAAATTGGCTCTTCTTAGCTGCTTTATACGTGGACCTGATTTTTCTGAGCCTGGGAATTGCTAGCTCTTCCCAAGAGAAACTTTTCAACAATTTTCTTTTTCCCAAAACAACCTTGTGTAACACACATTCATTTCCCATAACAATAGGTGTTGTTTGCTATTTCTGGTACTTATCCAATGGGAGAGGTGTCAGCCCTATATACTGATAACGTGTCTTCTTAGCACATCGTGTTATAAAAGGGCTGAAGGAGTTGTCAATAAAGCCTTCTGATTTCTACTGCCTTCTGACTGGAGTCAAGCATCTTTATTTCGTGTCCTATTGCAACATTATAAGTCAAATCCAACTAACAGAAACTGTTTATTCTTTTCTTCTGAAGCTGGCCTGAGATTTCTGAATGAAATACAGAGCTAAAAGCCCTACATTTTGGTTGTTTTAGATTGCTTGTTATAAAAATTTTGCAAGCCATAATTTAGCCATTTTTGTTATTTAGTGAATTGTAAAATACAGAATATTTATTGCTGAAACACCTGCCGCTGGTAAGTCCCACAAACTGAAAGGTCCCTTGCAGTTCTCATTCTAAAGCAATTACATTGTCAAAGGGCTTCTGCACCAACCTTTGCAAAGACCAAAACCATGTAACCTTGTGGCAAGAAGGAAACTCTTACAGTTGATTAAAAATACATTTTAAATGCTGTGAACTTCTTAAACTGTACTAACCTTCTTATAGCATGAGTGCTTGGATTTGGATATGTTTTAGTTGAACAAATTGCAATGGGGAGGAAGATGTGGCAGACTTTTAATGAGAGCACTATAGCTGTATCTAGATTTCACTGAATTGGTAGAAACCCCTGAACTCCCCTGAAATTTGGCTGTGGTGTAAAGGCCTAGGGAGAAACCTACTAATGCATTCCTAGAGTCCAAGGCCACAGATCATAAACCTTTTATTCCAGCACTGCTCACTCTGGAAGCATCCAAATTTTTGGACTTACCATGTGTCTGAACATCTAGGCACACAGATATGCAGTAAAGGACCCTCCTGTTAGCAAAACCCACCTGGATCCTGGCTGAACTCTGTGGTGGTTCTGAGTTGAAATGAAGCCCCTAAGCTCTTCCTGAATCTTTGCATTTTTATGCCTGTTTGAATAAAGCTAAGTACCCACCAATAGCACTACAGACAAACCAAAGCACAGAGAAGTCCCTTGCATCAAAAAACACAGCCATGAGCTCCTGTGGCCTATTAAAGTGCTGAACTGGGCATGGTAGGGCAAACCTCAGCTCTAGTCCCTGATTCCCAAATTCAGGATGCAGTTCACATTTGTCCATCACTGGCTAAAAACAAGGAGAGGGAATCACAGATATGGACTTCTTTCTGTTAACCATCCTGCCACCATCAGGCCAGAAAACAACCTCTCCTGCATATATACATTTCTGTATCCTCTGGAGCACTTGTATCCAGGGCTGCAGAGCAGATGGCTCTAACAGGAACAAGGAAAGTTTAACTAATTTTAAAAGGAATCTAAGGAAACCTAGTGACTTAAACCTAATTTAATTTAAGGTAGTAATTAGAATGCTCTTCTAGGATGCAGAAGATGCAGGTTTAATATCTTTTGTCTGGGAAGTCATGCCTTTTCCCTCTGCTCAGGAAACTGAGGTTCTTTTGAATTGTCTTCAGTAGAAGCAGACTGAGAGTAACTCCTGTATGTCTGCAAGCCCTTCAAGTTTGCAAGCAATTGCCTTACCCATTAAGCAAATGCGCCAAGGCCAACAACAAAAAACACCTTTAGTCTAGGGTGGGACTGCTTAAGGGACATCTCTGAATGGCCAGTCTCAACAGAAGCAGGCATGAAAGGTCTGGAGAGGAGTGGGAGCCCATACACAGCCCTGCAGCCCGCTGTCACTCTCTACCAGCATGGCAAACAGAGCAGAGATAGTGCTGTGCTCAGAGAAGACACTGATTTCTGCCACTGAGCTTGGAGAGATTTTCAGCATCTTTGGGTGCTCAGCACCTGTATTTTAATGTCTCAACACCAGCAGTGAGCAAGGAGAGGTCTCCTAAGCCAGGCTGGTGGGCTGTGGGGGCTGCATGAAATGCATGACGTAGCACTGTGCCAGCAGCCTGGTCACACCAGCCTGCACTGCCTGGGTCAGACAGGGACAGCAGGGGTCAACCTAGGTCACTCAGGGTGCCAGCTCTTTCTCAGTCACAGGCCTCTATATTGCTTCTGGGCACAGACCTAGAGCTGTGTTTACCTCTCTGTGTGGTGCTCAAGATATTAATTACTGACACAAAAATGACTTTGTTTTGAACCTGCTAGCCTCAGACTGAACCACTGGACCTTCATAGGCTTTCCCCTGCAGTCAGAAATGAGCAGCCAGCTGCTTCTCATTGGGCAGGTATCCACACTCCTCCCAAATATCTTCTTTTGCACAAGCTGAGCAGTCTTACCTCTTTAAGCTTGCACTGAAAAGCATCTTCTACAGCCTTCTTAACATTTTACCATGTGTTTAGGGGTAACAATATCCATGTTGTGAGCACTGAATCAGGTACCAATTCTGGGACTTGGAAATGGGTTTTCAAATAAGTCTAAGGAACCTGGGTGATTTAAACCTCACTTAAATCCAAGGAGAATTTGGTACCTCATCTCAGGATATACTGAATTAGAGAAAGCTAAGAGAAGGACAAGGCTGCACCCAATGAGCAGCAATTGAGTAGGTTGTGACTCTTCAGGCTGGCAAAGAAAAAAAAAAACAACCAGGGGATACATAATAGATGTGTACAAAATCATGGATAGGATGAACAGTAAAGACTGGCTACTGTCTCTACCAGTTCAAGGACTAATGCCCATCTGATGAAGCTGTTGCAGCCAGACCTGGAACAACAGGAGTGGGATCTTCATGCAATGGTTGCAGCAAACTCTTTGTCAAGATGATTTGAGATAGCAGAGGATGATATGGACTCAAGGAGAGCCTGGAGAAGTACTGGAAAGAAAGATCTATAACCCATGTGGGCTTATGTTGTAGTTTTGGTTTGTTTTCCCGGCCAATGCACCATTTATGTGGT
>VXBB01013358.1:1391887-1412274 GCA_013399915.1 Illadopsis cleaveri | reverse complement strand
GAGCCAGGACTGCCTTACCTCCTGTGAAGCCGGAAGGAAGAGAGCGACCCCAACCTTCCTTCCAACTTTTAAGGCTGTGTGTTTCCCAGAGGTGGATCCCTACATGCAATTGGCTATTTTGGTTGTCAGTTTAAAGGAATTCACCTATTGCACTTCACCATCTGTGCTAAACCAGCACAGCTTATAAAGTAGACAAATCACTTAAGACACAGGAAATCCTCCAAGGTGAAGGTTAAAAAGCTGAGTGGGTAAACAGAAGTATTACATATGCTTGTCCTCCTTTTGCACTTCCACAAGTCTTCTTATGGCCACTGCTGGCCATAAGGCAAATACAGGCTAGAGAGGCCCTACAGCACTAAAGTCATTCATATGCCTTATTTGGAGACAAATATCCTCAGAGAAGTTTCAAGAGTCCACTGATCTTCATAAAACCACTGGGTTCAATTGCCTCTGAATAAAGTATCTGTTAATCCTCATTCTTGTTTCCCATACTTATGCTTACTGTAGTTGTCTTTCCCCCTTTATGTCTCCTTAATTGTCTTTAAGGGCAATTAATTGTCTTTGGGATAAAAAACCTTTTAAAAAATACCAACTGTTGATTTATTGCTAAATACAAGCTTGTGGCTGAATTTCTTTTGACATCTGTATGCATAGAAATATGCTTTGGTAATGCAGTAGATCTAGGCAAACTAGGCTAGATTTGTCAACTCTCTTTTGCCAACATTTAAATTATAGTAATAACTAGAAAGTAGCAAAAAATCACTATCTTTATAGCACGTATTTACTTAGGACTACTTTGTTAATTGTGGCCAGCTAACAGGCAGTGTAAAAAACCCACCATCATAGAAGTGTCTCACCATTAACCGTGTACATGCTTCAAATACTGTGCAGGTACTGAGCACTGGAACACCAAACAGGACTTAAATACTTCTTATATATACACCCAGTGAAGTGGTGTCCTGCACATCATCCATGTAAGGGCACACCATGGACATGCCCCTATTAGTCCTGGAACTGAGATGTCAGCGCTGCCAACAGGGTAAGTTCTTTTTGGCTTTAATAAGATCTCCCATCATGATAACATTAACAAACCTTCTGCTGTAACTATGAGCTCTCATCTCCAGCCTTCCTGGACTTGTAGATTAAGTTTTCCTAAACAGAGTCAGAAAGAGGTGATTTTGGTCTAGCTTTTCTAGTTAAAAATTAAAGGAGAAACTAGCTTATATTAGAGAGTGCTGAGTGCAGCAGAGAGTGCTTTTCACATATCTCACCTGCTTTATATGGAGATGGAAATAATGCATAACAAGAACCTGGCCTTTATGACTTTTAAGTTGTTTTTAAGTATCTCTGTTTGACATTTATTGGGCTTGGAACTGATTCAATTGCAGCAGTTGTGGCACAAATATCATAGCATCTTTCTTGAAAATCTATTTTCAAGACCATTCCTTCAAGCTCCACTGAATGGAGAGACCAATCATTCATGCTGAATTCCAGGTGTCATGGCAAAAAGCTGTATTGAAACATTATTTCAATGCCAATCTACTTTAAGCTGAAAATGGAGAATATAACACTAAAACTTTCAGAATTTATCCACAGAAAAAGAGAGAAGGAATAAAGATTCATCAAAGATGAGAACTTCTACATCAGTGCTTCATTTGTGGTCCAGTCCTCCTGTTTTACTACTCATTTCCTTCCCATATTTACCCCACAGGTTGGATAAGGCAATTTAAGAAATGATGATCACTAAGACACTACTGTCATCAAGACATGCATTTCTGCCTTCCTACCAGAGGCTACCATATATGAACCCTGAAACAGATCACATAAACTGTTATTCATTCACTTCAGTGCTAACTGGATTCAATAATCTTTCATGGAAAGCTTTTTTACTCAAATCAGCTCACTGCACATCATGGTATTTCTGGAGCACTTGTGTTGGCTTGGGCTCAGCCTCTCCTGTAGATCTGTAAATTCCAGTGGAGGATTAAGAATGCACAACTAAGGGATAAATGATAAATTATAATATCCTGAACTAGAACTTTTGTCTTTGAGCTGAATGCCTGATGACCCCAAATGAAACCAAAACATCCACAAACTGTAACCTTTAAGAAACAGAATAATTTGATAACTTTTCTGATAGTGATCAATGAATTTGTTTTCCAAAAGTTGTACAACTTAAGTAATAGCATTCATGAATTTTATGCAACAATTTTGCACAAGTTTCTGCTGATTTATCTACACATAAAAGCCTCGTGTCTTGGCTCAGACAAAATATGCTGCTGTACTTAGGCAAGGCAGTTACAAACTGTTCAGTGCCAAGCGCTGTGGCAAACATTGCTTTAGGCAATAAACTTCAGAACTACAATTCATAATGAAATATTTAGACTTTACTGGTTGTAGAATATTTTTTACAGAAACAAAATTTATAGTATCAACCGTACAAACCTGATGCTTTATGAGGAACTGTTCCAAGCAGGGGGATATTTATAGTTGGATCAGCCATTATGCCTTTATCCAAAGAGTGCAAAGACAGGAATTCATAGTAGTACTCGGCCTATGACAAAATAAATGAAAAATCTATATTTATTTTAATTGTATTCACAGAAGCAAACTATTGAGCACATAAACTACAACAGAAAAATACTACAATTTTCATGATGGCATTCACTAGATTAGTTTCTATAGTTTCCCTGACTGCTTCTTTTTCTAAACATAATTTTTCAGATAATTTCCTCTCATTTCATAGATTGCAAGTAACCATACAGTAATCAGGATGTAGCATATCAGCAAGGAAAATGGCATGCATATAGGGGACAAATATTACACAGAGAAGACATTTTTTACAACTCACACCGTTCATCCGGCAGACAACAAAAATATCTGAACACTAAGCTCATTCTTAAAGCTGTTTTTTGGGCAGAATCCTCCTGGAACTGACTGGTGAGCCTGGATGACCTGCCTGTACCACGAGTGCAGTTTAAAGGGCATAGGCACATACAGGGGTGGCATGAGATTATCCAGGCTTGCTCTTAGTTGATCTGCACAGCACAGTGCTTTGCCTTGGGCAAACAGTGCCAGGCAGTGAGTAGCCACACTGCTGGAGAACCATGCCAGGACATATCTTGTTTACAGGTCTGACACTGTCTTGTTCAACCCCAGTCCATTATATTGTTCCAAGGGTGGAGCTGAGAGCTCTCCTACCAAGCTGGCTTCATGTCACTCATTAACTGCAACACCAATGATCTGTTTTGGCAATCCCTAGAAAGTGTCCACATGATTTAAAAACTACTTTCCACTACCTTAATCCTACCCCTGATAAGCACCTGCATTATGGCACAGATTGTAGGCTCTGGTATTTTTGTCCGTAGGAGCCTGGCCTCGCTGTTGCGTCATCTGTACAAGATTTCCTCACATTTGATGCAAAGTGCCATCACGTGTCTGCAGTGTGACTGTACACACCATGTACACCTGAGATGTATGCACCTTAGCCAGTCATTAGAGGCTTCCACTACTGTCAATAGCACAGCTGCTGGTGTGCAGACCAAGTGGAAATGAAATTTTTATGTTAAATTGTGTCATCTCATTTTTCATGAAGCATACAAGGGATTACAGGCAATTCTATCTGCTGGTCTCAGGTAAGTGCTTGAGACCATAGCATGGGTACTGGCAGCAATGTGTTTCCATCTACTCACTGAGAGTAGACGGTACTGTTCTGTCTACCTTTTAGATAAAACAGTGCAGCAACGAGAGATTAAAGCCAAAACTTGGGCTGATAAATGATAGCTGGTTTATGTCTATAAGATGTCTGTCCATGTCCTTAGTCAGAACAACGTCCTTTTTGTCCTGCAATATCCTGGCTCCCTAGCACAAGAAGGTCATGGACTTCATGGAGTGAGGCCAGTGAAGGGCCACAAAAATGATCAGGGGACTGGAGTGTCTGATGTACATGGAGAGGCTAAAAGAATTGGGAGTATTCAGCCTGGAGAAGGCTTATGGAGATCTAATCAGTGTGTATAAATAGCTGATAGAGGGGGGTGTAAAGAAGATGGACCCAAGCTCTGCTCGGTGGTAACCAGTGACAGGACAGGAGGCAATAGGCACAATACAGAAAGATTCTGTTGGAAACTGAGAAAACACCTTTTAATATGTGGGTGAGTGAGCACTGGCACAGGTTGTCCAAAGTAAGTAGAGCCTCCCTTTGTGAAAATGTTCAAAACCCAACACAACACAGTCCTGAACAAGTGACTCTAGATGACAGTGCTTGAACAGAGGGGTGGACTAGATTGTCTTGAAGTCAGACTGTCCGTCTCAGGTCAGCCTCAGCCCTTCAGGGATTCTGTGCTCTGCTAACTTGAGCAGAAGCCCTGGCAGAGTGTGAGATACCATCTCCCTTTAGCTCCTGATGACACCAGAAGAGCCCTCACAAAAGGGTAGAAAGATTGTTATGAAATTCCTGATCAGCCCTGCAGCCCATCTACTTGCTCTGTAGGGACAGTAAGGAGACCCCATAACAGAGAGGAGATAGCATGAGGGGCTACACTCTACATGGACAATCTTCAGAGGGTGTTGTGTAGGCACAGAGACCTCAGAGGAGGATTGCAAAACAATAGGGAAACAACGGAAAGTTTTAAGTGGGGGTTAAACACATGGAGTAAATGTGTGAGGGAGAGAGGACATGGAGAGAAGCAGTAAAACCAGAGATGAAAAATGAAGTCTGGAGTAACATTCAAAATGCTGCTTTTAATTAAAGACCTTTTTTTCCCAATACAATATACCATGCCAAAATATGAAAACAAGACATAAAGTTAGATTGTGAACATTTTTGTTTTCAAATAAAACTTTGGTTCAGAAAAATAATGACATGTCTCCACACATCTATAGAATAGTGCAGTGAGTGAGTCAAGGCTCCACTGTCTGTTTCTCATTGGTTAGCTTTGATGTTTGGTTGTATCTAAAGCAGGTCATAATGAGTTATGACCTAGGATATTAAAACATTATGTTCTTACTAGTCCAGTAAACAACAACTGGTAACTAGACCAAATAGCTCCACTCCCATATTTGCATTCCAGACACACTGTTGTACAAGGTCAGCTTGTGAGACAATTTCCAATTTGTAGGAAAAGGACTGGAATCTCATTTTCTAGAGCTGGTTTTCTAGAGCCTAAGGATAAAGACAAAAAGAAAGTTCCCTGTGGAAAAAGGGACCATTGCTGCATGAGCCACAATACTCACTGCCTCTCAAGGAAGTAACTCCTCTAACCAGGGTAGAGGCGTAGCAGCGGTTGGTGCCTGAGGCAGGAGCATGTTCTGATGGCACGTTAAAAAGATGGGAAGAGACATTGCACAAGCAACAGGCTTCTCAGAAGGAAAGCCACATATTGCACTGGGGAGGGATAACTGCTCTTACCATTTCTCTGCAAAGGTTTGCACATCTGCTGAGTTGACAGAAACGGAACTTCTTGAAATTATAGCATCTAAGAGCTGAAACACCTTAGATAGATCCAGCTAGCATAACTTCAAAGTCACTTGCTGCAGAGTATGTTTGCAAATCATGTGTGCTGGATAGAGTTGGTTAAATTTTGACATAAAAGTTATATACAAAAATGCCAGTCTAGACAGGCTGCACAATGAAGCAGAGTAGTTTAACTCCTCAAATCTGTGAATCTAAAACATGATTTGACTGCCATAAATCTTATCTATTTGGACAAAATCTGTCTTGACACAAACCCTACGTCGAGTCTCCAGTATTGTCCTGCAGTAATTGGAGTTGATTGCCAATTAACTTGCATTAATCATCATGACTGAAAAGCAAACAACATGCTCTCAGCAAATATTTACCATGCTCCAGCCTACCATGAAATTTAGTGATGATGGTAAATTGAAGATACAGGTCTGTGCAATTAAAATATAGTCTAGTGACTACCGTAATTTATGCTGTAAGTGATCATTGTGAGTGACCTGGTAGTGAGAGCAAAATTTGCTTGCATATTGTTGGCAGATAAAGGGAAAAAATCAATAATCTGTAATCCCTTTTCCATTATAAAAGCACTCTCATGTTTTTTGTGTTTTGTTGGGGTTTTTTTGAAGCCAGCCTATGAACTTTCTGGTATGTGAAGGTCTAAATTTGGTAGTGAAGCTGTATCTTAGAGGAATAGTGTTGTCAAAGGTCTTGAAGAAAATGGGGTTTGCACTGAGTTGCTGATCATTGACAATTGCACACTTTGCATGGAAAAAGGACTTCCAGCTTGACTGGAAGAAGCACCAGAGGAAGCGTATGTTTACTTCCGTGGAAAATCTTTGTTTGAGATCCTCAGAAACTGAGGCAAGGACCCCTGCAGACTTTGTGTGAACACTCTGGGGAGTTGGTGCTTTCAGGCAGTAGGTAGCCCCCAGCAGCTGCCCTTTAACTGTTCCCCATGTGGGTAAAGCCCTCAGCGGAGAGAGGAAATTTCACTTTAGGCAAAAAATACCCTGGTTGGGATTAACTTTTATGGACTTTGAATGGCTGTTTTCTATAAATCAGAGGAATTTAAAAGGTTATAAAAATAATGAAGCCTTCTAACAAGTATTGTAGCAAACATCTGTCAGCAGTTTGGTTTTAAATGATATACAGTTAAAATTCCTACAGATCTCCCTTCCTTGGTTCAAGATCTACTGCATTGTAGTTCTCTTATCATTCAGATGCCATGTTGTTTCTGCCTGTTTTTCCTTTCATATTTAATCAAAGAATTCATGATAATATGCTTTATGTTTTCTTCATTTTACGTGATAGACATAGAATTGTAGTACCTTAAGCAAAGCAGAGTAGCTTGAACTGTGGTATGTCACGGTTCAATAACCTAATGAAATCTGCACCCTTTCTAATTAAGAAGCAAATGTATGTTAGCTTTGGAAATAGATGTAAGAAATTAACTATATTTTCTTCTCATTATTTTAAAGAGATCAGTGCTGAATGTTCTGTTATCAATTAAATGACAAATATATGTTAATGTCAGTTTTCTCTATTTAAAGAAAGAAACACATCAAAGAAGTTTCTTTTTATCCCAGATATTTCTGGCTATGCACACACTAGAAGATTCTACCCTGCATTATCCATAGCAGATGCTCACAGCTGCATATGCCATAAATAAAGTCACAAAGTGAGACAATGTATGTGTTTGTTAGGTGTTTACAGCATGGACCATTGCTTCTCCAAGATATTAACTGCATTAGGTCACAGAAGTTGGTCTGTGTTCCAAGATGAAGCATGAAGCAAAGTGAGATGAATTCCAACAAAGATTATCTGTACTGTGCATACCAGGCTATTGAAGGAGTCTGGCCAGCGCAGGAATATGTACATATATGTGAACATTTTGTTACTGCAGTGCAGTCTAGACACTGCTGTAATGAACAACATAATGAGGCTTCCTTGGACAAGCAGATAATAAAGTGTCTGCCTACAGACTATCTATTTTTGTGCTAGGGACAGAACCTGTTAATTGGTCCTGTCACAGAGTGGGTAAACCATTTTTCACACCTCAGTGTAATGCTCAGAAACTTGCTGTCAGCCTCAAGAGGTAGACCTAAAATGGGAGGCATGCTCAACAACATAAAGCAACACTGAAACCAGCTCTGAGAAAATCAGTTTACACAGAAGACAGAAGACCTGACTGTCTTCTAGTATCAGCTGCCAAGGGTAAGAGAATGGACTGAAGCAGCAGGGTTAAAAAAACAGAGACGCACACAAAAGGAGGAATGGAGATTTTTGGTGTTTCAAAGAAATAAAAAAAAGGACACAAACCAGAATTCAGAGAAATGGGCAATCTCAAAGAAAAATACGTTATGTGACAGTAGTAATTAGACAATGCTGTGGTGAAATGCTCACAAATCTGTAGAGCTTCTTCTATGCTTGCTTTCTTCACATTAAGGAACTCGTGGCAGACTGAAGAAAATCCATGCACAAGAAGGAAGACTTTTTTAACAATAGAGTGCATCCCTGCATGAAACTTTCAACAATAACTACTTGTGGTTTCAATGGTTTTAGAAGAATGGTATAAAACTCTCTGATTTTGCCAACAGAAGATGACTAACTGGTGCTTAATGTCTCCTGTGGCATTCAGCTGCGGATGGCAGATCAGGTCCTCCAACAGCATGATTTATGAAATTGGGAAAGTGAAATTTATTGTTTGCTTTTAAAAGAAGCCTCACATTTTGAAAGGTGACATTACAGGCTTCCAAGAATGCTTTGCACTGGGGAGGTGGACTGAAATCTTAGCAGAATACATCAGCTTTTCCTCCAAACAATGAAAAAATTAATTCTATAAAGATAAGTAATATGAAAAAAATCACCGTCAAGAAGCTTGGTGAGGTCACAACCCAATAGATTTAGATTATATTTAACATTGTTTCTGACAGTTGTCTGCTCTTTGGGAGACATGGGAGACAGGGCAGCTACTCATTCATTTTAAGCAAATATTTTCTCCCACCAGACCCTGAGCTCTGGAGGCACTCTAGCATTTGAAGCAGTCATTTGAAACCAATGCCAGACTGGAAGCTGAAGAGCTTGCTAGGAAGACTGGGGTTTGAGAGGAACAGAGGTGAAAAAGAAAAATCCAAGTATACCAACAGAGCATTAACTCTGAAAGTCATCATCGTGCCAAAAAAGCAGACTCCTGAGACAGAGGGACAAATAAAAGCCTAGCACACATTCCTGTCCATCGTCGCCTGCTAATGACAATACGGTGTTGGTTTAGATCAGAGGCAATCCCTTGATGCAGCAGATACCTGCAGTGGGGACAGTGGGGCCGTTCCACCAGGCTAGAGCCTTGGACAGCAGCAGATGTGCAAACAGATGTGTAAACCTCCAGGTTAAGTACAAGCACACGGAGACAAAGGCAAGTGGCATGCACCACCTTTTTAAAACAGTCATGAATTTACAGCTCCTCAATTACAGAAGTCTGGGAGTTTCTCACTCCTCTATCTTGCTTTATTTGGAAACAAAGAAAGTGAAAGAGCCCAACTTCCCATATTTTGAGCTTTTTTTGTTAGTTTTACACATTTTCTGTAATGCATTTTAGAACAGCTTCACTCGAGTCACCTTTGAAAAAAATTAAGCTGAAAGAAGACAAAATCACTAAGGTTTTGACAAATACGCACAGTTAATTACATCTTGAAAATTTCTAGCAAGGAATGATATTTCTCTGCATGAACCAGGCCTGGTGCATGAGCTTCCTTTAAACTGTTTTCTTTTATGTCTTACAGATGAAAATTAGATAATTCTGCTTTGGGGAAGGGGAGAGAAGCAAAAAGAATACCAGAAAGAGAAATATCATTAAGAGTTCAGATTTAAAGTAAGTAAAAGACACACAAGCCTTTGCTATCTACAAATCTTCAACATAAGGTATTGCTCTGGTATTCTGAAAATTGATAAAGGCTAGTCTCCTGAAAAGTTAATTCTTGTTCCAGCACAGCAAGGGTTAATTGATTCTTTGTTCACCCAGGAAAAGATTAGTGCTCTCTCTGGTGGACATTTCATGATCATGGACATTCAAAATACCAGTCTCCCAAAGCTAATTAAAAAAAGAGAAAATGATTACTGCTTTAGAGAAAAAAAAAATACAAAATACTGTCTCATCAGGTTACTTCCTGAGAAAACAAGTGTTTGCAGGTCTGCCACTGCCACCTGCAACACTTCTATGTGGTTCTATCCACACCAAAAAAACCCCACACGGTTATTTTCTCTCCCTCACAGCTTGAAAAGTAGCTGAATATCTTGGTTGCCTGATCCTTGGAGGGCATCTTTAGATTATAATCTGTTTGCAGTTTCAGGCTTTGGATAGATTCACTGATAATTAATAATTACCCTGAAAATTCTTCACAGAGAACATAAATAATTTTAATAAAATCTTTACAATTCAGGAAGTGATTGCACTAACAAGTATTTAAGTTAGTTATGATGGGGATCTGAACAGACAGTATATTTAGTTAAACAGAAAAGTTTTAAAAGCACAAAAGTAAATCTTAGAGATGGTGGCTCATCTGATGTGATGAGGGAAAGCTCACAGATGAAGAATAAGCTAATCCACCTCTTGAATGGTGGTAAACATGGATAATGCATACAGATTCATTTTGGCCACGCTTCAAACTCCCAACCCTTTGTTCTTTAGCTTTGAAGTTGAGGATAAAGCTTCTCTAGCACACCACTACCAAAGAACAACCTTCTGATTATGATCTCATGAAAGTGTAATGAATTACTTACACAAGCTAAAAGCGTGGCAAACAGCAAAGGTCACATAATTGGCCTTTATTGAATCCATGTGTTTCAATCTTGGCTTTAACTGGCACTCCTGTATAATAAATATAAATATTCCTCTTCAAAATGTAAGCAGTGAACTTTCTCAAAACTTATGAAATCTCACAGCAGCTTCTGTCAGATTGGAGTCCTACAAGGGCTTTAAAGAGGGACACCTCCACTTTTGTGTATCCATGTGACAGAAAGTTTGCAGCACCTCTGACTGAGAGTTTTTTCATTGCCCAGCAGATATTGGTCTTCAGCCTTATTTTACAGGGAGACAGATGAGTGTTTAAAATTTGAAAAATTGCAAAAATTCAACTCCATCCTGACTAGTCATTAGGAGAGACTTCATTTACACTGCCCTCTTTTAATACCTACTGTATGGATTTTCAAAGTCCTTTTTTTGTGAAAATTCAGAGTAATTTTTTTCTTGTTTCACAGGGTGTCATTGATCAAAGCAAATTCTGGATCCTACCGTGAATGAACTAAATTTACCACTAAGAGTTTGCTAAGTGTATCTGAAAAGGAACTTGAGTGTTTGCTGTTGTACCTGAAATCACACTGATTTTTCTACTGAATGAAGACTCTGCTAAGTGGACGCATATTGCTGTCATATTTCCATGTACTATAAAGGCCTCTACATAGTTCTGTCCTCCGTACTCTACCCTGAATTATTCAAAGGAGATGGATTTCTCTTCAGGGTAAAGCAAGGAAGTATAATCCCATCCCCAGTTTCTTATGGGAAACCGAACAGCTTCTACAAACAACTTTTCTGTCTTTTGGACTGTTTCCATAGGCAGGGTCAGCACAGCTTCATCCCTGGGTTATAGTACCAGCCTCAAAGGGCCAGTCTTTTGAGCTAAGGTCCAGTGTATTTCCCAGCATTTAAATGAAGTATCTTTGTAAAAAACAGCTCATCCTTGACTTCCTGTACACCCAAAGGACAGAGACCAGCACTTACAGAAGGAAGACCAGCCCAGCTAGAATGTGATTTACCTACTCTCTTGAACCACCTTTCTTTCCCTCCCTGGGTGCAGGTGGAGTCTATCTGCCGCACAGGCATCTTCACAAGGCCTGGACTCTGCTGACTTGACACAGGGTCAAGCTGAGATTCTAGATAAACCTTTTAAACACACTTGTAGGAATAAGTCCTATTAAGAAGGCAGGAAGTTTATTTTGGGAAAGCTGCATCCTTCTGTTGTGTTTTTTTAAATTCTGGATAATGTGACTGATCCTGTTTCAGTCAAAATCCTAACAGGGAGGGCCAGCAGCTGAAAGTTCCCCAGAAGAATCTTTTGCAGAGACTCTAACAGAGAAAATATAAGAGGGGCAGCAGCCTCAGAAGTGAATGTGTGGGCTTCCCCAAGCCCAAATTTACCTGTGGTGAAAAACAAGCAGGAGTCTAATGACAGCAGAAGTCTGCACTCTGCTATAAGACAACTGTGCCTTGGGATGCAAGAGTTTTGCTAAGATCAGAGATTTAATTTATTCCCTGATGAATATCTATGGCAAATCTGGTCTGCTCTTGCAGACTGGGACCAAATTGTCCTTTTTACCACTGAATACATTCCAGATATGTTGACAGTCCCTAATTTCTTCTGGAGTCGTGGGCTGCTGGAGATTCCCCAAATATCCCAAACCAGCCTTTATTGACAGATGAAGTGAGCAGTACTGGCCTGAGTGGGGTCCACAGTACTTTCAGGAAGACAAAAACCGCTGGAGAGGAACAATGTTCCACACCACAAACCCTGTTGAGTGGTCAGGTCTGCTCTCTACATCACTACAGGGCACAGAAAAGGCTGAATGACCTCGGTATGATCCAGCAGCTACTCTAAATCAAGAAGGGGGAAAGATCTCACTGCATTTACTTTAGTCTTTGCAATCAGGGAAAGGAACACATATATAAACCTAGAGACCTAAACACATATATAAACCTAGAGACAGTTTCTGTTGAAGTTGTTGGGTTTGGGAAGAGTTGGAAAAGCAAAAGATTCTACAAGAATTTGCAGAGATGGGGAGTTTTTTTACCCCCAGGTCACCTGTCCTCCTGCCCAGGAACTCTCAGATTCCTTGTCCTTAAAAGTATTTCCTAATTAATATAATTTAATATATGTATACTGTTTGATTGTATTTTACAGGATGAGAAAACCCTTACTTTTGGATGAATAATGGTATTATATAAATACAATATGCATGTCAAAATAGTTTATATCTTCTAATTCTAGTGTCAAGTGATTCATAGAATCATAGAATGTAAGTGGCATCATGATACTATGAAAATTACGAAGTTTACTTTACTGTGAATATTTGGGAAGACAACTAAAAAGGGACTATTAACTAAGAGGGATATTCACACTGAGACAACTCGCATGTGAACGCTGTCAGTGGGCAGGATATGGTGCAGACTTAGTACCATCAAAGGAAAATTACAGTTACATGAAGTAAAAATGTGAAACCCATGGTTCTTGATGTGATGAAGGCTTCTAATATTTGCCTTTTAGGATCAGTATAAGCTGCTCCTGTATCTAACACCAACACATCACAGGTCTGATCACAGAAAATCAGTATGTTGGGTTACAAGCTTTCAGCTACCCTCCCTTGCCAATACAGTAATCAGATCATGCCTATGCAATATAAATAGAGGTTCCTGTGCAAAACTGGAAGGATGGAGGTAAGAAAGAAAAGTCAGTACAAACAACAACAACAAAAAACAAAACCCTCAAAAAATCAATCAAGGTAACTGCCAACATGTTCTGCTGGCAAATTAATTCCCAGCTCTTAACATGTCTGTGCATATCATCTGTTGCTCATGATTACAAACCCAGATAGCTGTATTTTGCCTCTTCTTCCTCTCTGAACAGTGTGCTCTGCTGTGCAACCTGCCTGTTCTCCCTGACAGTCTCTGTGAGGAATATTGCAGCCACACAGCTGCTTGCAGAAACTTTATGTATCTGTGGCTTCACAATGGGAAAATAAATTTGTTTCAACAAGGTTACACAAATAGATTCTGTTTCAACAGCTCAATTTATTTCCCAGAACCTCTGCAAGAAAGAGAACTGGCTAAGGATCAAACTTGGCAAAATGAAATCAGTGTTTGCTGCAGTTCAAAAGCAACATGTTGAAGTTGGTACTTGTACTCCTTACTGAATGTGTTCAGTGGACTCGATTATTTGCCTATAAGGTTTTAAATCTTAGATTCCCATTGGCTATCTCAATACTCACACATTTGCAAGTTGAGGGTAAGTAGAAAATGTTGCAGGGAGAGCTTAACTTCTGCTCATCAAAAAGTTGTGATTTGTCTATGTCTTCCATGTGTTCTAAGAAAAACTATGTTCATAATCACAAGACTGAAAGCTTTGTTCTCTGATGGTCAGGATGGTTCATGAGCCTGCCCTCTGCTTCTCTGGATAGCTGTCATTGCAGAGGCCTAGCTCTCTGGCTCTTGCTGCTGGTTTCTGTGCTTCAGTATTCAGAGCCAGTGATAGATCTTCTCATTAGTGGGCTGCTGTTTGGGGAGTTTATTTTGTCTGGTGATGGGCCAAAACCTGAGACTGGGTGATTGCCAGGTTTGATGTCACGCGTATTTATTTCTTTTAGGATCAGCTGACTTTAGCTAGCTTTTTATCCAGGCAAAGGGGCAACTTCAGAGGATTTGTGGGACCAGCTCTGAAAGCAGTGTTTGGTCTTCAAGTTATTTATTGAAGTATTTGGCACCGATGACAGCAAGTGCTGAAGCATCTCAAAGGTAATTGCCCATTTTTCCTTGTATGGCTAAAAAAGATGGACTCCACCAGCTGGTTGGAAAACAAAGCAAACTTTCATTCTAGATGCAAAATAACCCAGAGGTTTTCTTGTTGTGTGGCTGGAAAAAAAAAATACTCCACTCCAAACCGCTGCAAACCATTGCTAAGGTGTTCTATGAAAAGACTAAGATTCCACATACTGTGGTGGACTTCAGGTATGATAGCTGGGTAAAGCCTCCTAGAGCCTCTGTACAACAGTGCCAGTGTCTTTGCTTTATTTATGTCACTTTTTTTGAGGCAGATTTTGGGCTGCTGCTTCACTGTGAGTATGAGACCTAGGACTGACCTCTGAGGTGGACCACTAGCAACTGCTCTCTAGCTGGAGCAATGCACTTTGCTTAAGTAAGTGCCCCTTCCTCATTTGTTCAGCTGGAGTGTGGTGGGAGGCAGTGCTGACGGCCTGGGCTGCATCAGGCACAGCCCTGCCAGCCAGTCCAGGTGGGATTATATTTCCACCATGTCTGGGCTACAGTTTGATGCAGTGAAGAGCTTGGCCACAAATAAACTGTCAAAAAGCAAACAAAAACCTCCCAGCAAAACAAAAAGATCCAATATGGTAAAAGAGACAGGTACTAGCAAAGTAGAATCTTTCAGATGGTGGAATTTGTGCAGGAAAAGGTGAATAAAAGAAGAACAAACCCTAACAAGCCAAGTGTAAACCCACAGGAAGGCAAAACAGAAGAGGCTTTGAAATGCATTTTCTTGAAAGCTTTAAAACTTATAATCATTGTTCTGAGCTAAGGTATTCAGCTCTTGAAATTCTGTTCAACATGATGCAAATATCTACTACATATCAGTTTTGAAAACTCTGGGGCACGCCATATTCCTCACATATTGGCATGCCATAGGAAGGGTGTGGTTTCTTACATTTGTTTTGTATGTACATAATCCACTTGGCTAGAATCAAGTCAATGATAGTTGCAGTTACCTCAAAAAAAACCCCTTTGGAAAGTGTGAAAGCAAGAGAAGATGTTAAATATGCAAAAAATTCTTCCAGTTAGTTCAGTTAGCTCTCATTTTTGTTAGTTCTTTCTCTATAGCATTACTTGTTGATGGCATTAACTTTAGACCACTAAGAATATACCTGTAAACTGTCTGTAAAAAGAAGTGATGTTCCCAGAAAACATTTTCACTCTCACAAACAGGAAACCAACACAGAGGAAAGCAATACAAGAGGAAAGCCTGGATTTTCTATATCAGAAAAATTGTTAGTAACACTGGGAGTGAAATCCGTACATTTTCACAAAATATAGTCCTGAAGCTTGGGGTGTCCTTGTTAGTTCTAATGCTTTTCAACAGTTATGTTGTACATTGCAGCCACTACTGTAAAAGTAGTGAAAATATTTTATGAATTTAGCTTTTTTTTGTTGTTAAAAATGGATTATTTATAGAAATTATAAACGATGAAAATCTTGAAGAACTGTTTACTTAACATAGGTTTACACTGCTGTGTAAAAAGAATAATTGTGTAGTTTACACACATGCCATGTAAATTACTATGGAAACCAGATGCAGCTTACACTACAAGGTGCCTTGTAACTCATCTCTGCTGAGCAATAAATCCCCCCTTTTCTTCTTGGCAAAACTCTGAGAAATTTTACTGCTGTTTTCTATCAGCAGATGGAACAGATGGCTGGCACATGCCTGCTTTACTAAGAAAGTGGGATTTCTACAGTATTACTTTGATCCCTGGTGGCATGTCTACAACACTGAGACGCAAAATACCACAGCAGAGCAGAATCTAAATATTAAAGGTTTGGAGCTGTGCTCTTCATATGAGAACCCCCTGTCTAAAAATCATGCTCACAGTATGTAAACATCTTCACATTCCACATGGAAGTTTTGGTACAGAGGTCAGAAAACAAAGTATTTCCCCGGGTAGGTGACATGAAAGTGCGGTGGAGGTACCACTGAAAATCACAAGAGTGTGAGTTTACGCAGTTACATTGACCAAACTTCAAGAAAAGCCATACTTTTATTGGAAAAAATCTCCTATATTTTGAATATTAGACATTTTCTAAGCTGAAAAGCATTGCTGTAATGACTGGTTACGCAGTTTCTTTGAAGAAAAGTTTCCTTTGAAGAATTAGGTTTTGAAATTCAATACCTTCTGGTTTCTTTCAGTTTATCACAGAAATAGCTATGTTTGACTGGAGCAACTTATTACACCACTAATGCCTTAAAACTGGTGGTCTTTTAGCTTCCCTCTGAGCAAGGAAACAAATCTCCTCCTGGCACAGCTGGATATACCATTTTATCCATTTTATCAATTTTAAAGAGATAATATTTATATTATTTATTTTATTTATGGTCAGGCTACATCTCAGCAATATAAGACAATTTCAGAGAACTCAGGTGAGCTATTCAGGGCTGATGGTCACATTGCTGAGATCAGAACTAGCCTCCAGAAGCTGTTAACTATACAGCATTCCTAACCTTCACTTTACAATATAGAAATGATGCTAGAAAAAGCACTAAAGACATACATCCTCTTTCTCAGAGGTGGGGATCTTTTTGATCTACTCAAGGTTATCAGTAACTCTTTGAGACTTATTTCAGATGTCACGTCATGGGCATGCATTCAACCGTGCACTAGGAGAGGAGCTATGGTGTGGGTACTCATAACGGTGGGGAGGAGGAAGTGAGCTGCTACAGTAATTCATCTGACCACAAATACTTCTCCCATATCTGAAAGGAAGAAAGCAGCCTGGGCCGGTTGCAGCCCATATTGACTATTTCTGTGGATCAGGCCAGAGAATGCTACACCATAAAAATTCTAACTTGCTTTTTGGTTTCTTTTTTTCATCTCCTGTCTATTAAATCAACTGGGCTGCTCCTCTGTCACAGGGCACTTGCTGTCTGGGCAACAATCAACTTTTTTTTTTAATATGGTTCTCTTCCCACCAATACTCTCCCAGATATGAACTTAATTTTACAGCTGTCAGAATTTCCACTGAAAGTTATAAATATATGCTGGGTTTTGTGGATTTGGAGATTAAATACTTGTCATAAATTCCTAAATGCTGTAGAGATGATGCTATCACTGAAATCTTTGATAAATTCCACTAGTGGACACAGTAAAACATGTTGCAGCATTGATCAGTGTGATAGGGTCTCACTGTGAAGTTTTTTAGCTCGATCTTCCACAGAGGACAAGACCACTAAATCCATTGTATTTTCTTTTGCAAAAAACATCCAGAAGAAGGCCAAGAAGCACACCAGTGAGCTCTAGTGGTTACATAGGTGCATACTACATACTATATATTATCACTGAGTTCTGCTTTTCTAAACCTTTCAATTCAAAGAACAATCTTTATAACTGTCAATTGACACAGATTACATTTATTTTCTAAGAGAACATGGTATCTGTAATGTTATGCCTACTTTACAGGTAGAAGCGTAAAGTGCATAACAACACGACAATCCTGTTTTGCAGTACTTTAACATTCTTGTCACCCCTGGCTCATCCTGATTTCACTAGCAAAAAACCTATGTATTCAGCACCCTCAAATCCTTAAATTTTGGGTTGCTCCTTATATTTCCTAATAATTAATTAGAAGCAATGGACTAGGAATTAAAAGCAAATAATGCTTTTCTTTGCTTAATGTTTTCTAGTGAAAATTATTGTAATTGTTTGCTTATCAAACAAAATCCTTTTCACATAAAATGTATTCAGGACAAAAAGGCCACTGCATCAGAAGCATAACACCTATATGTAGTGAGTTTCAAGCACTTATGTTTACACAGAATACAGATGTAATCTAGTCCTTAAAATGTTCCTTTCGACAAGAAGTTTTTGAGTTAGAATATTCAGCCATGTTGGACTGAGAAGCATTGCCACTCCCTGGGTTGGGTTATTTACTCACCTCAAACTTGGATCATCATTTATCCCAGGAGCAGATAGATAGGATCTACCCACAGGATATTTATACATGCTAAGGTGCCCTGTTGGGACCCAAGTGTGGTGAGTTGACCTTGTCTGGCTGCCAGACACCCACCCAGCTGCTCTCTCACTCCCCCATCTTGTTGGTATCAGGACTAGAAACCACATAATGCCATAGACAGCATCTCCTGCACCTACTAGGAGAAGCCTTGTATCTGTAGACCCAAAAAAGGTCTAGCTGCTCCTAGAGGTGAGGCATATACTACTGAAAGCCCCCCCAAACCTTGCAGTCCCAGAGAAACATCTTCACATTTCAAGTGGGATACAGGGTGGAGAGGTCCATAAGGTACAAGACTCACAGAAGAATTATTTCAGTTTTACCAAATAGGAAACAACAGTATGCTAGTTAACAGCTGCTTTGCAGAAAGCAGTCTAGGACTTCAGCATTTCAAATGCCTTTCTTCTTTCCAAAAGTGCTAGTTTCAATTTCTTTTCTGTCTTCCTTTCTTGTTTCTCTTTCCCCTTTTTCTTCTATTTTTTTCCTCTCCCTCTCTTCTCTCTTCCTCTTCTCCTCCCTTCCACTTCTCATTTTCCCTTCCCTGAATTAGGAAATTCCCAGAAAACTACAGAATAAAGGTAGCAAGTTTTTAGCACCTCCCTGGATCTGTTCATGGAAACTTCTAAGAATGTGTATACTTAAAACCAAAATAGAACACTGGAAAAAAGTAAAAATGTACTCCTTTCTTCCCCTCACAAAATATTGGAAATTCTGGAGAAACGCAGAATTTTTTTTAACCATTTAGGTATTTCTCTTACTGAAAGTGAATGCTTTGTCTGAGAAGTGTTCAGTAATCCAGAAAATAGGAGGAGGACTAATGGGTTAAACACCTTTGCAGCTGCCCAGAAAGGATTTCATCCTGCAAGTGGCATCAAGCAGAACATTTTCCTGTAATGCCTTTAAGCCTGTGACTCTTCTCACTGAAATCAGTGTTGGAATCACCTTTTCCTAATGATCTTCCTGTAGGCAGCAAAGGAAGGAGAGAAGAGCACAAGAAGGAAATACAAGAGAAGGACAGTGTTCAGTCTAACATCTTTATCACCCATTCAAAAAAGAGCTGGTTTTATCATCAACAGCAACTGAAGCTGGCAGAGAAATGGAGCAGGAAATACAGTCCCAAAAAACACTAATTATTTCTAGGTATTTAAATGTCAACACTTGGCACACAAAATTGTTTTCTCTGTAAAGCTTAATGGGAATGCCAAAGACCTAGAGCAAGTCACTTAGCCTTTGTGAGTAACTTTTGTCCCTCCACATTCACCTTCCTCTCTGGAGGAGGGGGTAAAGCCCTTCCCAAACCCAAAGGCTTTATGAGGACAGCAAAAATTGCAAGGGCGTCAGACAACACCTTGAACCCAAACAATTCCTGTAGGTAGAGTACTTTCAAACAACCAAAACTTGTGAAGCTGCAATTAGCTGAATTGTACAATCAATGTTCACTATCTAAATGTAAATATTGTTCCATCTCTGCCAAGTTCTTTACTGTATAAAGTCAATGTTCAGCATTGTAAAAGTGAAATAATTTTATCCAGGATTTTATGCCACCATGTTTTTTTCTGTATCCATGATAATGTACACTAACAAGTTCCAGCTTTATGCAAATTCAACATATGTTGTCAGTGTGTAAAATCCTACATATGTTTCTTCACAAAAATATGTCACAGATTCTTACATTTTCAACAAAAGAATCCAACAGGATTCAATAAACTGCAGATTTATGTGGGTTTGCAATTTAACTTGGTAAAATTAAGTCTACAGAAGAGAATTGTTATTTACTAGAACTACAAATTAAGCCTGCACGTTTAGTACATAGAGATCGATGAAGAGCCTTTACTGTACCTTCATAAGCTAAAGAAAGTCGAAAGAAAATTGCGTCCACGTAACTACCGTACGGTACAAAATTTTACGGCAAGCGCAGGCGACTGGGGTGTTCCTGGGGAGCTCTGTCTCACGCCTCTCCAGCCTGCGGGTTCTCTGGCGCCCGAGCAGCGCGACGCTCCCACGCACCTTACAGCCCCTTCCCAGTGCGCTTTCCCAGCCATCCCAACGCGCTTTCCCAGCCATCCCAACGCGTTTCGCTGCTCCCCGAGCCACCCCCCGCCCACGTCTCGGACTCTCGCACCCAGGGCTGCCCCAGCACGTCTCGGAGAAGGTTTCCTCAACCATTCCAACGCTGAACCACCTGCCCGGGTTTACAGAGCCTCCCCCGCCCCTTGCTATGGCCCCATCTCGGCACCTACCCGTCCCGTTGCCTGCCAAGTGAAGTTCATGGCGTGGATGCCGACGGGGATGGCGGGCATCCTCTGCTGGGCTTTCCGAAAGTCGTGGGTGAACGGGGCCATCTTCCCCTCGGACACGATCAGAATATCT
>VXBB01013358.1:1371963-1385265 GCA_013399915.1 Illadopsis cleaveri | reverse complement strand
TCAAACCTGGTTGGCTACTGAAGAAGACAATTATTTTTACATCCATTGTTCCATTCTTTACTGAAGCTGAAAAGTGTAGCAAATGAAAGCTTGCAGAAATAAAAATTACCAAATTGCGACAGAAGTTAGAGAGAGATGTCCTTGTCATTGCTTCTGTCGTATTCTTGAGTGGCAATAGGCAAGTTATTTCATTCATTTTCCTAGCTGGTCATCAATTTTGTTCTTCATTTCAGTGTGCCTGACACCAGATTTTTGGTCTTGTCTGTAGAATCCCAGAATCTGGTTATGTTATCCCAGAGGTTTTTAAAGTTTTTGAATAATTGAATTTTCAATGTTTCGGTGTTTTTTTTAATATAAAATTTTGTGACATTTCCCTGCTTCTAAAAAAGCAGAAATGGCCTTTTAAACTTCACTGGTAAATTGCACTGCTTTAATTTAATTAATTTTATTGTAATTTCCATTACTTTAATAGACTGTAGTAAATTCAAACCTCAATTATTTAATTTTTAAAAGGAACAGTGCACAATATTTTTTATTAATTAATCCCCAAATTAATCATTGATACTACCCTGAAGGCATCAGTTTCCAGCCCTCTTACCTGGTAATTCTCTTTGCCCTGGTGACATGACTTCTAACTTTGCTTCAGGTTGCAAGTTCTATTTCTAAAACTGATTTTGTATATGGTTGGGAGATGTGAATACTTGTTTCTAAGCTATCAGACTAAAGCAATTTTTAAGAAAGAAAGGTAGACTTCTTTTGTTTATTGCTTTTCTAGAAATAATTTCCATGCATGTATATTTTTAATTGTTTCCATTCTCTTGAATCTTGATTGTTGAATATTTCATTGAAAAATACATTTGCAATGCAAATTATATGTCTTTAAAACACTGAAAAGCATACTAAACTAAATACTTACATTAGTATTAACACAATTCATTGTACCTTTCCTATTTTTAAGATTCGCAATTGGATCTAAAAATTAATTTAGTCAAGTTTTCATTGAAGAATTTTGTTTTGAAATAACCTCAGAAATAATTAAAATGAAAACTTTATATTGAAGTAGGTATATAGGAAACCATTTCTTTGAGTTTCCTTTTATTGTTTGCCTTTATGGAACTTCTTTAGTACTTTTTAGTGAATGAAGAGAACACTGCAGACTCACCAAGTTATTTTGTCCTGAGTTGTTTGAGTGAGAATGTAGCACTACCCAGAAAAGGCAGCCTTAGCTTAGGCAATGGGTTCACCATCTGGTTGAGAGAAAGAAGATTTTAACAATGTAAAAAATAAAATGGAAGGAGTGAAAAGTGGATGCAATTAAGTTTCTGCCTTAGAAATTACAGAGAACATGAGTAACAGATATAAGCAATTAATCCTTCACAAAAAATTTTTATATTGTACCAAATGAAGCAATCTCCTTTGTCAAATTTACTTACCTGCAGCATCAGCTCCAGTGGGTTTAATGTTGACATCTATTGGAGGAGATACGGGACAGATTGTATAAATATTACTCACTGAAAAGGAATGAAATGTATGACAGCAGTATGATTTGTTGCTGAACGTGGCTGCCCACAAAGCCTTTGGTGCTTTTGTCATACACAGGAGATTAAAAGCTCAAATTCTGCGACTATGGGATCATGCAAGCTTCTTTGATAAACTTTGATCAAGTGGTCTGTGACTTGCCTAGCAAGAAAATCTCAGGCATTTCCAGAATCAAGGTTAAAGCTAAAGATATCATTGCAATTTATCACATAAATAGGAACAAAAAGGCACACCAAAATCTTTTAGGAACATTCTTGGAAAACCATAGTCAATGTCCAAAAAGACAATCAGAGTGAACCAGAACAGAAAGACAAAATGTATATTGTCCATTCTGTTCTAAGGAAGAATAGACATGGGAGTGATTATACATGCCATAGCATGAAATAATACCTCACATATGGTAAAGAGTATGTGAATTGTAAAGTGGAAAAGAATCACTTGGAGCCATATGTTCCTCTCTGGCATTAAACTGCATGGGAGAACAAAATAATCCAAAAATTATGTAAATTTTGCAGCACAGCCATTCAGCTATGTTCTCCCCCTGCCTTTGTGCACTACCCAGAGCAGGTATGAGAAGTTATAAAATACTTTGAACTATGCTAAAGAAAGGAGTTCAAACATTCCCTGTGCTGGAGCAGGCAAGGAAACAAAAGAGCAAGGATGGGCAGTATCAGAGCACATATCCTGATACTCAGTTCACAGTTTTAGTAGAACATGAGTCAGGCCAGCAGGATGCCATCCTAGCCTACATAAAGGCAGTGACAAAACTGCCATTGACCTAACAGAGCCAGAATTCCTGTCTCATTATGAATCCTAAAGTCCCCCATCTTCCTGGAACAACTGCAGCTGCTGCTGAAGTGTCACCCTGGGCTGCTGGTGCCACTTTACCCCACAGCTCTTGTGTCAGCATCTGGGGATATGATAGGACATTGAGTGGATCATATTTGGAGTTGGACCACCTGTACCCCCACACATTTTGTGTGTGTGTGTATTTTAGGTGGCGTCCAAAATATGGCAAGTATGGCACTGTGGGGATCCAATAATTTGTCAGCCCTTCTTTTCCTGTCCATTTTTTTTCAAAGACACAGCCTATTGGCCATTTTTTTTTTACAGTGAAAATAACACAGTTACTTTCCCCCTTGGAGCAAAACCCCTTGAATTCCTTAGTTTTGCTGCTTTCTTTACAACGCACCCAGAGAAACGTGGGAAATCTGGAAGAAGTGCTTCATTTAAAATTCATGTGCTAGCAGAAGATAAGACACATGGCAGTTCTGCTTACACAGGAAGCAGACAAAGGTACAGTGATGTATCCCACTACAAGGGGAGCTGTGTAACATAACATCCTTTAGAAATAAGTGCAGTATATTGAGTGATAAGGCTAAAAAAAGGAGAAACTTTACACACTGAGGTAATCTGAAACACTAGAAGACTACACCATGAAAACAAAGAACTTATAATTAGGGCCTTTTACATTCTCTAACTGTGAAATACTCCTTCTCCAGGAAATTATTTTCTACCACGTAAATTTTGATTTCTCTGCTTCCTGGTCATTCAAGTGGCACTTTTTGTTTTCTGTTAATGTTTATTACACTTGCTAAGCCTAATTTATCACATAATAGAGAATAGAATACTTTGCTGACTTTCAACTTGCAAAAAAATCTTTTGCTCTCTTGGCATGGGGCAGACTAAGAGGTAGGTTTCATGTGGCACTGAATACAGAGAATTAAAACATCTGGACTGAGGGCAGTCCTTTTTCTAATGACAGGTAAAGGAATTGAGTGGCTGAATGCCAAGGGATGTAATCCCAAGCACTCAGGGAAGAAACCTAAGAGAAGAAATGCACTAACAGATGTAGAAGGATGGGGTGCGTGCAAAGTCAAAAACTTTGAGAAAGAAAGATGAAAAGATCCAATCAGCAGGGGCATATGACATGTCTGGCATTAAACACAGTAATTACATGCCTTTTTAATTGCAATAAACATCTTGCATATTCATGTAATGACATGTTTGGAAGTCATCTAATTAAAATAGGATATTCTGAGGAAATATAAGACTTCTGCATCTCTGCAGAAGGTTGTTGCTGCTTTTTAACTGAAAGGAGTAGGCATTCCAGAGGACTTCTGAGATTGTGTCTATGGCAAATAGTGACATACAAATGGACTATACTGCTCAGACAGCTCACCACTGGGATTTCTCTTTGTCATATTAATTGCTGGAGATAAGGGTTTTCTCAATAGCCAAGACCAGAAATATTTTCACACAAGTGGTAGATTGGAGAGAACAAGGAAGAGCCTTTTTCAGTCCAAACTGCACAGGCAGCACCTGAAACAGAGTGAGAACAGCCACCTCATAACATATTTATGAATAGATTAAAGTACTCCTTTAAACACAGCATGTTCTTGAATTGCATAGTTCATGTAGTACTGAGTACTCCACAATGAGTACAAAACAGGCAAAGCATAGTGGGTATGCTAATAAAAACAAATTCAATACAGAAACCCATAGAAGGAAAAGATTCAGTGGAGGGAGTGATGGAATAGCTGAATTTGTATGTATCCTCAGCAACTCATTCACTATGTGAGTTACAGCACTACAGCATTACCAGTTGTCAAAAAGAGAAGAAATAATGTGAGCTTATGGGAAAGCTGAAAGTAAAACATGAAATCTGAGAGCAACAGATGGATAATGGGAGTGCTAAAATGTATATATTATCTACAAGATGTATTTATAAAATTTTGCCTGGCGTAAGTTCTTCAGAAAATCCTAATGACATCTGCAGATAGATTTAAAAGAGTCCTGACTTCCACAGTTCACAGAATGAATAAGGAAACTTGTACAGCCAACACAATGTCAAGATGAATGATGTAAAATGATATAAAAATTGCTGAACTGTGCACAGTAAAATGCTTCCTCAGGGAAGGAACAAGGAGTAATAGGTTCTAAAGCATGGCTTCAGTAAATGATAATTTCAGTAGGAAATGGTCCAAAGAGTTAGTAAAAAAGCCATGGAAAGCAAATAAATGTTATTAAAGAAAGCTAAAATGAAATTACAAGGCAGCGATATAAAATAAATGTCATAGCATCATGCAAAATATATGGAAACAATTAAAGCAGTTAGTGTTTTCATAGAACAATTCAGCTTCATATATACCTTTATATTCTTTCATATGATAAAAATAGGTACAGACATATCTAGGAATGGAGATGATGATGTCTTACAGCTGAGGATAAAGGAGCATGAAAAGCTTGCCTGGGTAAGAGCATAAACAAAATTGTATTTTAAGACCTATTGGATATTGGTTTTACTGAGATTGAACAATATTCTTGATGTCAAAGGGTTCAAAATATTTTATAATATTTTAATTATAATTAAATAACTCTATATTATACATATTTTCTATATTATGTACATTCAGTTGCATATGTAAAATGTAAATTTAAGTATTAATTTAAAGGTACCATCTTGGTCAACAGAAAATACTGCTGGCTTCTTCATTTGGTTTATAACAAATGGCAGATGTGCACTAGGTTGCAAATGTGCAAATGTATGGTACTGAAAACTCTCATTCAAGTAAATAATAATAGCTATTAAAAATCTTAGCTGGCAAAATTTCCCTCCTATATTTTTCTAGATGGTTTTCCAATTAATTTCATTTAAATTTGTGAATAATTAACATTTCTAAAAGCTGGTCTTATGTACAACTCAGTTTGGACACTTAGATGATAAGGAATACATTACAAAAGGCTCATTTGAAAACTTTGGTTTACCTGTCTTTCTCATTTTACTTCTTGAAGCTTGTTGCAGGGTTAATTCAGTTTCCCTGGGTACCAACCACAAGGTAAGGCCTGTACTCCTCTTGTTGTGCCTTAACTGCTGTATGTTTTCCTTTTTTTGCTGTGAATAAGATTGTTGACTTTAAAATTATAACCTTCCTTTCATAGTCTAACATATTTTCATTCATTTTTTATATCTGTGCCTGTTTCAGGACACATTTAGCGGTCTGATAATACATGCCCACCTCATTTCTCTTATAGTATGACAAATTCTAAAATATCTTAGTCATATAGTGTTTTTTCCTCCAGACTGAGTACTGAATTGGCATTTCATTTTTTGCTTGGCTAACGCTGCTACACAGATAACTTCCTTTTAGCACATCTTCTGTTTGTTTATAGCACATAATAGAAGTCACCCAGCATTTAATGCTGCTTTTGCTATGTAATTTTGCAGCTTTATTATCTCTAACAAAATACCATTCCTAGTAACAAAGACATCACTCTTCAAAAAATCCAGCAAGAGGACAAATGATAGCCTAGGGTGTGCACTGGAATGGAATTCCTATTTTACTTTTCTACAACATTTTCCATCATCATTCTTGAAGTACTTCTACAAAGATGAATCATTATTTCAATTTGCCTATGGGAGAAACTGAGTCACCTGAAGAGGAAGTAATTTGCCATGCAGCAAGTTGGTGGCACAGCCAAGGGCAAAGAACAAAGCTCTTCATTTCCTGCCTGGTGCCCTCATGACGTTAACTAAGTTTACCGCTCTGCCACAGTCTTCTTTATGACCTTAGGTAGGACCTTTTGGGTTCTTTATTCTCCTAACACTGAAGTGCATGCTTAATTTAAGCTTGCTTTTTTAATGATCACAATTGGACGAAAACTCTCCACTAATACATCAGACATATTACAGGGATGGTTCATCCTTTCTCTCAGGTGCTTTGAAAGGGAGAAGTTTTTGTTCAGCATACTGTTAAATAGGTAACGTTTTATTTTTCATGCTGTGTTTATTTTTTGCCCAGAAAGTTTTCACAAAGACTAATTCTAGCCAGGGGAAACCTGTGTCTGTAGATGATAGAAAATGGTGAGTTAGAGGAGCCTCTGTTCTGTTGCTCAAAGGGTACAATACCAGTGTGTTATGGGCCCCCAGTGCTTCAGATTTGCAAATATTATTTTCCTTTTTCATAGACATCTGGAGAACAACTGTTGCACTCCCAACGAACTCAGGGTATGGATGAGTGGAGAATGCACTCCTCCACCTACTGCTCCTTACACAGTGTGTGTGGATGAAAAAACCCACTTCTGCTCTACCCATTTGCACATAGAACTCCTCTAAACATTTGCTCTAGGTTTCCTTGTAAAAATACCTATTCACTGTCCTACAAAGTCTCATGGGGTACAAAGCAGGCATTTCAGTATTTGGCTTTTACTTTGTACAATATTACTACTTTCACTGTTCCCTCTTATTTCTTCTGTTCCCTTTAACGTTCTTACTTCTTTTTGATACTCTTTCTGCTGTGTTTACTGTGTCTCTCTGTTTCATTTCTATGTGGGTTTTTTTTTCCCTTTTTATGCTTCTTTTCCATGAGAAAAGGGAGGTGTTCCACTCCAGGCCAACTCATCATAGAGGCATGGAGAGAACTGGCAGAAATCATTGCTCATGTCTGGCTATGTGAGGAGAGGACTAGGTTTTTGCTGCTGTGAGGATTTCTTGGAAGTGATATTGGAACTGTTCCAACAGTTTACAGTAAAAGGACTGCAGTTCTAATGCAAGTTCAGCAAGGTGAAGTCCATCTTTTTTTCTGGTACAACAACAAATTGTGTCAGATGTGTCTCTGGTCTGAGAAATTAAACCTTTGTACAGGATGCTACATGGTACACGGTGGAGATGAAGGATCCAGCCTTCATATGAAGTCTGACATCGAAGAGGAGAGAGAGATTTCTGGCCTGTAAGGAGCATAAAGAATTAAGCACAGAAGGAAACTGAATACAGTCATGACATTCACATGTGTTAAGAAAACCAGAGAGTGTGGGGTGTGCTAGAGACTCCCATGATGTGTGACATGGAAGATTCAGTTTGGACAGAACCAAGCTGCTTTTAGATGGAGATGTTTGTGTAGGCTAAGAATTGGTTGTTGTTAATGTTCCCTAGATGTACGTGATTTTTACAGGAGAAAACAAAGTTCTAGAAGTGCAGCATGTATTTTGAGAAGGAAATGGTAGTCTTAGGGCCAGTGGTACTTTTTTCCCATTGTCTGTGAGTAGTTCTTATGGAGGTCCTTTCTTCCTCTTTGTGAGATATTTTCTATGAGTGGAGTTATCAACAGTGGAAATACCATAGCCTAAGGAGATCTAAAATGTGCCAGGGTGACACCACTGCTCGCTAACAACAAAATGATTGATTCAATACTCAATAAGGAGCCAAGAATAAGGGAGATGGAGAAACTTGTGGCAGTCTGCACTGCTGAGATGTAGAAGTGCTTTCTCCAGAAATAGAGAATTTTCTCAGGGCTACTGGCTTCCTGCTTATGTACCTTGCCTGCACTTCAGGTCAGGGGTTATGGAGGCAAGTGGGTATTCAAGGGGAAGAGAGTATCTTCTCTTGTGTTTGCACAGAGCCAGGTACAAAAGAGTGAGGAAAATGGGTAAGATCTCCAAGTGTTAAAGAGGCATAGATAATACCAATAATTGTTTGGAACACGCTCAATGTAGTACTTTGCAGCAGTCTAATGACATGGACAGAAAACAGAATGGTGGCCCTATTCTGACTTCTTGGATTTGGTTATTTTTGTCAACTCTATGAATTTATAGCCTGCTTAGTTATTGTACAAACTGAAATTAGAGTTTTGTGGCACAGGAAAATGCATTACACTACTACCTTTGTATGAAAATGTAAAACGTAAGCTTTGTTTTTTCTTTCTGTGCATGATGGCTCTTCTTTTAAGCATTATTAGATGAATTAAATAATCCTAACTCTTTAAAACATCCTTGAATCAAAGTCAAGGATACAATTACAAACAGTGAGCTCTTTAGGTCTCCATCTATGCTGCTCATCACTTTGTTGCCAAACACTATCAAGGTTTCAGGCTACAGTGCCACAGTTACAGCCATATCAAAGGTTGTTTAGGTCATTGCAAAAAAACCCACCAAAATCTCATTAAGTGTAGTTAACACATCTATATCCTGCATGGTGTTAACAGGTATTTCCTCATGTGAGAAAGGTACAAGAATGTAGGGAATCAGGCATCTCAAAGTTTTCAGGGTTCTGTTGATTTCAGAAAGGCAGAATCCCTTTCCAGTATTCTTCTGTGGTCAAGCATGCAACTCTAGTTCTTATCCTTCCTTAGATCTTGAAAATACTTGCAAGGGACACCTAATCGTAGGAAAGTAGAGGCTCAAAAGCCAGAGTAGTGTATTGCTACAACTTTTGGCCACAGCTGTGCTGGGATGTCATTATATATGTAGAAGTACTTCTGCCAATTCCACATGGCAAATATGTGCTTTACCCAGCCAGAGTTTCTGTATGTAAAGAGTGGAGAACCAATAATAAAGTACTCTGTCTGACTACCAAGCTCAGGTTCACTTTTTCCTTTTCAAATTTAAACAAAAAGCTCTGGATGTAACTGTACAATGCTTTAGAGAACAAAACAGAACTGATTTGCCACCTTCTTAGAAGTGTTGATTACAACATGCAGTCAGCTTTAGTAACAACTACTCTGAGACATAAAATAGCAGGGCAAGGTTTTAGGGACCAACAGGTGGGCGAGAATTTTGATACTGTCCTACTAATAAGAATTTTCCATTCTCTCTGAATAGCTTCAGGATGATCCCCTCAGCCATTCATCTGCATTCATGATTTCATCCATCTGCCCCTTTGTAACTACATTTTTGCTTCCTTGAAAGAAGAGGCTGGAAGGCAAAAATTGACTATCATAATAAACATAAGCTTTTAGTCACTATTATTTTTTTTATTCCTAAAACCCTTGTCTCTATTGTTGGCATTTTCTTAAATTCTATTTCTATGCCATAATTTGCCATGAAATCTCTTGTTTTCTGATAGCTGACATTCTTCTTTAAGCTCAGTTCCGGGGGGATTGAACGGCTCAGGTTCAGGTTTTTAAATAAATATACCTAGCTATTCCGGTTCCTGAGAAGAGAAGTGAATACAGAAAGAGAATTTAAGTGAAAAGCTCATATGTAAATAAACTGGCCTTTCAAAAATAAATACAGTTTTTCAAACCAGTCTTTAGGATTTAGAGTTCTGCTTTGTGGATTATTTTTTTCAACTTACAGAGTCAGCAGTAATGCCTCCAACAGTTTCATCAAAATGGCCAATGCCCAGGAATACAGACATCATAAAGTGAGCAGGAATTATATGACCTGATCAGGGATGACCACTCAGTTGAGGATATGCTATGGATCAGTTTAAGTTATATAAACATTGATGAATTAACCGCAGGGGGGGATTCTGTTGCTTTTTTGAAGTCTCAGAGTCATGAACTAGGATGGTTCACTTTTAGCAACGAGAACTGCACAGTCACAGCAGGTCATCACACACTTTGTGGGAGTGGAACTAGTGTGGGACACTTAGGAAGGAACTGTTATCTGGCAGCACATGGCCTCTTTGCAGGAGGTGGGGAATCCAGCACATCATGTTCATGCTGCTGCAATATGTGAGTAGTCCAGCACCATGTAGGAGGTGTGGGCAAGAGATACTTTGCATGTGCCCACATCTTGGCCACAAAAAGTAGCAATGCAGAGGCAAAAGACAGCATAAGCCTTTTGAACATTAATAGCATACCCACAGGAAAAAAAACCCCCACATATACACAGGCTCACATGCTGAATGGTATGGTCAGTACATGCACAAATAGTACATATTAATACCATAACACCACTGTTAACTTTAACAAAGATGGATTTGCTCTCATTAAAAGAAACTCACATGGGAGTTGTAAGGAGGAAAACCAAGAAATTAAAAGAAGGATGTGCAAGTGAGTCTGTTCACTCAGAAATGTGGCAGCAACAGTAATATTTAAAATCAGTTTTCTTGGAAAAAAGTTCATTCACTTTTAAAAGCAAAAGGTTATTTCATGTTCATCATGTAGTATTTGAAACAACTGGATAAACCAAAGTAAAAATAGGTTAGTACAGTTTGTTTTCAGAGTGGATTTCTTCCAAGGCATACTGCTGTAAGAGTAACTCCATTAGTTCCTGGAGATCTGTGATTGTGTGACTATCTCCACTTTTCTTAAAAAAGACAGGAAAGGCACATTCCTACTTTTCACTAACATTCACATTCATTACCATCACATTCCTAAGAAAGTGCAATCTCAGATTACCTTAAGGCTCAAAAATCAAAAGGTAAATAGAAATACACCAGCATTTACAATATTGGGAGTTTTACAACAGGATAATATTTCATTTAGATGTGACTCATGATTTCTACATGCTTCAGGTATGCAACAGAGATTTGTATAGGGAGTGGGCTGCATTAATTGAAGAGGAAGTTGCAGTGAAAGACTTGCTAACATTTGAAAGGCAGCTGTCATTCACACTTTCTAACAACTTGAAAAGAAAGCATAAATCTGGAATCAGGAAAGAAAACTTAAAGAGGTGTTAAGATACAACTTCAAGTACCAGTCTAATGAGGTCAACATATGTGTGCTTAGAAGTTAGAAGTCTGCTAACTTCCAGAACAGCTTTTCACCCAATGGAAGAACTGGCAGTTTCTTTAGAACACCAGTCCTTTAAGGATGAGAGGGAAAATATAACCTAAAACATCTTATCCAAAAAACAACCACGATTTTTTTCCTGATGAATAACAGTCTCCACACTCCCTGCAGTCAAAATTTACCTTTAGAAAAGTAAACACTTTCAGTATTGGCTTAAAAATTGACTATGTGGAGATACTGGTAAAAATAAGGGATTTATTATAATGTATTCTATGAAAGAAATGTGGTGATTTTGGATTGGTAACGGAAGTATCCTTACTTCAGTACAAGCAGAAGACATATTTTTTAAACATTTCAAAACATTTTGGCACACAGATTTTATATCATGATTTGGAATACATAGACTTCTCAGTCAGCTGTTCCATGTATCTACATGCTACAGTTTTGCAGATTATTCAATTGTTAACAATTTATAGTATTTACTGCAGTTCTACTCCTAAGTAAACAGTTTTATAAAGTAACTCCTGCCCTTGCTGTAACAGAGAGAAGATATGATTTGTCTTGGTAGGATGACAGGATCCTCACTTTCTTGCTGGACAGCATACCTTCTGCTAATAGAAGGAAGGTGTCCAAGCAGGTGCTTGCCAGAATGGTACCTGGGCTGGGACTGACTGCTCTAAGACTGGCCAGTGCCACAGGCAGCTGGAGGTAGGCACTGAATGTGGCAGGGCATGTTCAAACACGTATCCCAACTAGCTGATGATGGAAAGTGTGGGTTGTTTCTCACTGATGAGGAGGAATGGAATGTCAGAAGCATTTGTCATGAGTATTTATGATATCAGTTGGCTAGTATAGATTGGGAAATAGGACAGAAATGGTACATTTACATTACTGGTTTAATGTGTGAGGGAGGTCATGTTGAGTGTAATAATCCTTAGAGCTGGAGTTCTGTGCATTCCTCCAATGCACTATACTGCTGTATGTGAAACAGCTCCTGTCAGGGAAACAAGAGGCTGTGCACAGTGGTGTCACATAAAGCACAGCAGTCATACAGACCCTGGGCCACTCTTCTAGCTCAGTAAACTTGGTTTGATCTCCACACATAGCTGCCCCACAGCTACCTCAACTCCTTTTCTGTAAATGTTCCTCAATAACACAATTAGCAACTTCAGTTTTGACTTCAGCAGGGCACATTCACAATATCCTCACTGCAGCAGACTATGAGGGGAACACATAGTTGTTCATGCAGTTGGGTCTTGTTTCTGGACCACTTTTGCCAATGGTGATGCAAGGCCAGTCAGAGCTCAGTTAAAACTGGAACTCAGCCTCCTGTGTTTTTGATGTGTCATGCAGAAGCTGAGCCCAGGGTTTTGTCACTCAGGGTGGACAGGTAGAGACAGGCAGGCCAGGAGATTCTGAAGCCTCCATATGAGGTTCTGTGGCCAAAGGGCCCATCCAGAAGGGTCAGCACACACCACATATTCTGAGAAACGCAAGGACGACATCTCTTTATATTGGCACAACCATTTGACAAGTACATGTTTCTGCATACAGTTTGACAATTTCAACTGAAGTACATATGAAGAACTATATTTTCCAAAAGAAAGAAGCAAAATACATCCAGGTAATTCCAAAATTAACTGCATGCAAAATCACACAGAATTTATTAAGCTGGAAAAGACCCCAGACCATCAAGTCCAATTGATGACTGAGTTGCACCACGGCAACTAGAACACAGCACTAAGACTGGATGTGACACTTTGTTTAAACACCTCCAGGTGTGTCTCTATCACATCCATGGGCAGTCCATTACAATGTCTAATCACCCTTTCTGTGAAGAAATTCTTCCTTAACGTGCCATCTAAACCTCCCCATGCCCACCTTAAGACTATGTCCTCTCGTATGTATGAGAGGTTGTATGTCTCCTCACAGCCGAGATGTCCTGATGGAGATGCAACAGGGAAAGGTTTCCTCCCACCTGGCACATTGGCGGAAAGGAGCCGCTGCCTGTCACCTCGGGAAGGGCCCGCCAAAACGTGCACGCAGCCTCTTCCCATTTCTCCAGCCACCTTTAGGCTAAATTTGACACCCGGTTCAGTGTTCGGCCTGACGCTGCCCACTGCAGCACTCTCTCGAGCCCTCCGACACTCCGCAGCAGCCGCGGTTTTGTCTGTTCACAGGCGTGCCTGACACAGCGCGTTTCCGACCAGCGCGGCCCTTCCAGCTCCGAGAGCCGCCGCTGCCTCCCACCACCCGGCCTCGGCGCCCCCCGCCCGCCACGTCCCCGCCGCCGCCGAGAGCGCCCCCC
>VXBB01013358.1:1309774-1362703 GCA_013399915.1 Illadopsis cleaveri | reverse complement strand
TTTTTTTTTTTTTTTTTAATTCCCAGTATATTTTCTAGGAAATAATATAACTTTATCTGTTAAGGAATTTCTATACATCTCTGGCTATATCTATAGTTTAGAGTGCTGTTTGTTCTTTTTCAGGTGTCATTCCTTAGACAACCAAAGAGGATTTTGTTGAGTGAGACTGGGTGGTGCATGTGTGACAAAAACCTTAGAGGCATTTTAACAGGCTGTGGAAATCCACAGTTCAAACCTAATAATGGGGAAGAGCCAGTCTGGCAGTGTTGCTTGTACTGTTCCTCTTTGCAAATTCCTTGGAAATAGTTTCCTGTTACTTTGTAAATAAGAGAAAACAATTTATGAAATTCCATGGTGGTATCTTGCAAAGGGGAGTATCATATTAGGTTCAATCTAGTCTGTTTCTGTATTGGTGTGTACCCCATGTATGACCCAAGAAAGTGTGGAGAGGCGAAAGGCATAGTGTATTTCAAAGAGAAAGCTGAAAAAGTTGGTTTTGTTTTTTTGGTGGTGGTGTTGTTTTTTTGTTTGTTTGTTTGTTTTTTTATTTGGTTGGTTTGGGGGTTTTTTTGAGTGTGTGTGTGTGAAAGGCATTTTATGTTGTCCTAGGGAGACTTTGCCTAGCTGAGAAAATCAGAGCAGAGGTGCAGATTTTCTTCTGGAGAAGGAATTAGACTCATGATTTGTTTTTGGGTTTTGTTTCTCTTATCTGTAAGTATGAGGAGTACTTACGCTTTTACATCTGCTTGTGTAAAAGCAGGTGTGGATAAAAGTGTTTGTAAGGCACTATGGGAAACAGGGAGTCTGAGCTGTGTTTGAAGGATATGTTCTTTGGGTGCTTTGTCTTTTGCATATAATAATAAATGCATGTTCATTTTGATATAAACTCAGAAATAAACTAAAAAGGGAATGTCGAGAACATCTAACAGAGCTGTACTGTTTGTAGAGTGACCTTTGAACTAGGAGTAGAAATATCAATCTTGTGAGTACTCCTGAGAGCTCATTCATGCCGAATGGGCAGGTAGGTATGCCCAGTTCCATTTGGTGACCCTAGGTGTATTATGATCAATGCCTGTTGGGTTTTACTTCCATCAGAGATGGTGCTCCCTGAAGAAACACTGTAGATTGTGTTCTTTCAGTTGTCTACGTTGAGCATGAATGTGTTGACATATTTCAGAATTGTACAGTGCAATGACTTTTTATTTATAACTTTTAACACTTTTCTTTCTTTTGACCTTCAGCTAAAGGTGCTGCTTATCGAACTAACAACAAAAATGTGCAGATTGAATACAAATGTACATGAAGTAGAGTGGGGAGGAAAACCATGAGATGTTAAATCCAGATTTGTTTTATTCTGCTGTGTAGGATGTGTGGTATTAAAGTGATTCCTTTTGAGGGAGAGCAGACTGGGGGGAATGATACAAAAGCAGCAGCCCTGGAAAGGAGCTGTCCTGGTAATTGAGGACCTAAGGCCAAATAGGATCTGCCTATTCCTTCTGTAAAGGAATGAGTTAGCATGTGATATCCTTTGCCATTCAGAAAATGGTAATGTACCGAGCTGCTTACACAAGCCTTGGGATCAGACTAACTGTATGGCCAGCTCCCATAAGAGGAAAGAGAGTTAGGATCTTGTTCTGTAAACTTCTTTTTCGTAGTTCAAGCACTGAGCTTTGTGCTACTATGTAGAGACCTACATACTACAAAGTTTTCATGTGCCAAAGGTGTGGTATGGTTTTATTGCCCCTAGTGTTTGAGATCTTGGTAAGAGTCACTTGTACTTCCTTTCTGTCTTTTTTTTCCTCCTGTTTCTGCATGGCAGGTGAGTTTCTTGCCAAGAAAGGTTTTGGTTTATCTTGGTTTTTTCTTCCTCTCTAGATCCACCAGGGTCAGAAATGCACACAGTACTGCTAGAAGATTCATTACCTTAATCCACAAGCTGATAATGTAACCTTTTAACTAATAGACACAACTCATTTAATTGATAAACAATTATGATAACATTAGTTCAAGTTCAGTCTTAGTTCAAACAGGCTCTTCATCTGAGTAAAGGATAATGGTGTATTAGTCCAGTTGTTCCCTTTGGATAATCTTTATTTAAACCAGGTAGATTAAGCAAACAACTCATCAAACAAATGCAGTTGCTGTGGTAGACAGCCGGGAAGGTTAGCCAGCTCTTCAGAATCTTAGTCCAGTGGAATAAAAATGGAAGTAACTCAATATTGCCTGCTGTTATGCATGTCCAGTCAAGTGTGTTATGTTGTGTGTTACTACTGAGCTCATCCCGCTTTTGAGCTCTTAAAACTTCCACCATATGTGGTGAACAGGTTTCCTTCTTCTCTTAACTAATATGGATAATTGTGGTAAACTGCTGGTTCCTCAGTGAAAGCTCATCTTTGTCATGCCAAGAGACCTGCTAGCAACTACCTCCATATGTCCTGCATAGAGCACCTATTTTCAGAGTTCTGCTGTTGTGTTCAGACTTTGTGAATATATTGTTCAGCAGTTCTGCTGCTGTTAGTGCAGCAAGCACTGATAGATCAATGTGTGCTGAATTATTAAAAGGACATAGGCACAGCAGAACCCCAGTTTTAAAAATGAAAAATGCTTATGTGATCTGTATCTTCACTTTGTGCTCATGATCGATGGCCTTTTAAGAGTTTTATTGTCAGTGCTCTTCCTTCAAATGTTACCTTTGGATGTTGTAAACTATGCATAAAATTACTAGTACTTTGTAACTGAAGTCTGTAATTGGAGGAAGAGGTTATAACGGAGTGTTTTTATGTTGGAAACTCTTCAAGACAGAAATCCTTTCTGCTTGTATGAAATCACAGGATATTTTTACCAAGACTGGGCTCCTTGGCAGAGTGACAGTAGATTCAGTATTTAATTGCAGCTTCTCATTGATTCTTAAACCTGTCAATAACACTTGCTTTATTAGTTTGCTTTCCACTTTGAACTTTGGAGTCTGAGGAAAGTGGAACACTTCCTAGTTTAACATAAAACATGTTTTGTTGCCATACTTTCAAGATAGAGTTCCCCCTTTTTCTAATTTTGTGTTCATTTGTTGAAGTGGTGGGTATTTTTTTACCTTATAAAATGTAAGGAGCTAAAATATTTGAGAGAGGTGCAGAAGGCAGCTGAAGAGCTATTTCAGAAGCCTATTCTCATTCTCTACCCATTGTAAAATGCTGGTATGTTTCTGAAGTCTAACATTTCTCCTGGTAGTGTTTTGCAACTGCTCATAAGAGCAGTCTTAGTGTGGTAGGTTTTTTTTTAATTCCTGTGTATACACACTAGCCTGTAGTAAGTACTGTGTGTATGTGTGTACAAGGAATATGATTTTAATCATATTAATTAATGATTAATAATTTTAATTTTTACAATGCACAGCAAGTACAGTTTTGGGCCATTTTCCCTGATAGAACAGAGACAGCTGTTTCTTCTCTGTTTTGTAATATAATGCAAAAGAGCATGTATGCAAATACTGTTACTAAAAAAATACTTCCTTAAATATTCTTAAGAACTGACAGCTTTTATAATTTCTAGTTTTTTTGATCACTAATACAAGTGCTAGAATAAAAGTAATGTTAGTATTCTAGTAAAACTGATCTGATGAGAAGCTTTTCCAAAGGATTTGTCTCTTCTTATATATGGATGAAATTGGCATGACTCGCAGGAGCACCTCTCAACATTCAAGTCTATTCTAACCAGCATTTAAGTAAGCAGGAGCAGATTTTAACTTTTCTAGAAAGGATGATACAGCTAAACAAAGGAGAGGGTTATTTGGTTGTAATTTGTTGGGCTTTTCATTTTTTGTTTAAGTAGTGAAGTACTCCAAAGAGGAATTCTGGTAGGTCATGCCCTTTTACCTAAAATAATTTAAGACTCTTATTTTCAGCACTGATAGAAAATGTGTCTGAAGTGTATATCACAAATATGATTGTTTTAATTCTTTTGGAATTTGAATTTTGTCAAAGAAAGTGAACAACATGAAATTTTTGGTTGTGTTGTCCATCGTTACATCACTTACAAACGGAATGAGTTAAAATGATATTGGCTGGAAAAATTATCAATAAAAGTGCTTTAAACTGAGCCAGTTGAAAAAGTGACTAGATGTTAAGGAAAAGTTCAGCCATTTGTAGACTTTGCTAATCCTTGTGGCACATTATGCTGCTCTTCAAAATTGACAGGGCCAAGGATTATTCAAACTAATACAAAAACCATTTCCAAAGCACAAAAGATGATCTGTAGTGAAGGAATTGCTGAATGATTTGGTGTCTTAATATCAAAGCAGAGAGATTTAGCCTATTGGTTTGAAGTTATTTCTACCTGAATTAGAGAAATATGGAGCTGGAAGGTCATGCAAAACTGCTTGTTTGTTTTGAGCACTGAATAACTGCAGACAGGAAAATAAAGGCAGGATTATTTTATTTAAGAAGTTTGAAGATCTGGAATAACATTTTATGCAATAACTTGTTTGTTTGGTATTTTTCTGGGATTTTAAGGTTTAGGAGTTCTGAGAGAATGTTTTGGAATTATTCTTGGTAGAATAATACACAGTATGTCACTGGGTGAAGTCTGACCTTGATCCTAGACTTAAAAAAAATTACAGGTCTGTTGGCTGACGCAGAAAATACTTGGGTTGTAAAATTATTGAAAATTTCTTTTTGAGATAGTGTAGAAAAAGGCTGGGCTAAAGGCCCATTTCTGATAGCAATGCTTCTAACAGTGTTTCTTACTCTGGTAGCAGTACATTATCCAGCTAATGTGTTTGTTTTAAGAGGAAAAAAAATCTGATGGATAGCATTAGGTTATCTGCTTACAGAACACATCTTTGTAAGACAGATTTTGGAAATGTTACTGCTTAGGTTTTGGGGTTAGTCTGCTTGTGGTATGGTGGATGAGGAGGAGAAAAGTACTTGCAGGGAGGAACATTCTTGCTTCTGCAGAAGCTGCTAACTTGGAGGTGTGTGTTGTAAGAGCACAGTCTTTGAATCCTTTGGGTGAATGGTATTTGATGCTTTGTGTCATCACACTGAGAAACGAGGTGCTTCTTGTTTCTGAAGCTGTAGCTTTACAGCTCCTTAAAGCTGCACTGGAATTTTGCTTTTTCATCTATAAAATCAAATTATCTGATCATTCAGAAATAGATTATGACATTACAATGGTTCTGTTAAAAATGTCACCTTAAAATGTTAGGAGGAACATAGAGCTGCAGAAATATTCAGGAGTAGCTTTTATAACACGGAGGAAGAGGACTCTGAAATGTGGAACAGTGAGGAATGTAGTGAAGGCATGAATATTGTGGAAGGACTGAATAGTCTTGCTTCTCTCTCCTCTGGTACAAGGATACATGTTTTAACTTTGTAGCATAAGTAGACGGTAATTTGTTCCTTGAACGCCATTAGAATGTGAGCTTGACAGGCTATTTTCAAGGCTGGCAGTTATTGCATGGTAGAGGCCTCAAACCCTTTTTGAGGAGGAGCCTTGGAAGTATATGATCAGATTAAAATCTTATATTAATAATTAATTCTTAATGTTTAGTTTGGTAGAATAAGAATTTATCACTTACAAATATGGTTATGTATTCTAAGAACTGTCAAGAAAGCTTCTGAACCAAGAATGCTAATGTAATATATTGAAATACCTTAGGCATGTTGAAGTAGGTGAAAACTTTACATCTGTGACTGGAGCATGTGGGAGGATTTGGTAGGAGCATGTGGGAGGATTTGGTAGGAGTTTAGGTTCTGGACAAAAGAAAGAAAGGTGTATTTGAAAGAGGAATTACTGAAGAAGTTAAGGAGTGGCCTTATTAACTCAAATGAATTGAGACTATTGTGTGGTAAATAAATGCAGATTGATTAACAGTTGTAATTGCATAGGCAGCTGATAAATTGCTGCAGTTGCATTTTGCATACTTGCCTCTTAAGGCACCAGTCATGCTAAACTAAATTAACATCATATAAAAAATGTACTTCAGTTTTTGGTTAACTATAGCAATCACTAACTTCAGAGGGATTTCATGGAAATCCTGTCATGTCTGTTAAAATAAGGAGTTTTAAAGATTGTTTAATTTTTGTGATAGGTAATTTTGAAGAAGTGGTTGATATTCTTGGTCATTGTAACCACTACGTATTTGTGAATGAGAGGCAAACATTGACATCTCATCTGGCTTGCTTAATAAATTCAAGGTGTTAATTTATGTAAGTATGAAGTTGCCCAAATGTGTATTACACTGGCATTGTGATGCTGGAAAAGTCTAACCACCACCATAACCTCCACTTAATTGCTGGAATGCCCTAGCATATCTAGAATTTCAGGTGACTGTTTTCAGTGTGGGTCTTTGCAGGCATGGAAATGTTGCACATGTGCTTGTTTCATGACTTTCATCAGTGCTAAAATATGTTAGTCAGGTATACTGAAATCTATGCATTCTTGTGTCTTGTGTTTGTACCCCCCTTCCAATCTAAAACCACTACTCAATCAAGATTTCATGTATGCTCAATGAGATTGACCCTGGAGTCTGTAATTATCCTTGTCTAGGTGTTTAATTCTATTTTAGGCTGTTTAGATTGAATGCTTAGTGTGCTGGGTATGTTCGATTGAGTTGATGAATGAAATACATAAAACTTTTTAAAGTTGGTAGCTTGAAAATCCAGGAAGCAATGGCTGTGAATTTGGATCTATAGAATGAAATCATGAAGTGCTGTAGGGCTTGGTTTGCAACATCTGCTTCTATCAGCTTTAATTAATCTTATAGCTGCATACAGTATTTGGATGTCTGTGAAAACCAGTCCCTGTGTTTGGGTGGTTTTGGTTTGGTTTGGGTTTTTTTCCATTTGCTGTATAAGAAGAAGCTGAAGGGCTTATTGGGTAGGTAACATGCTTAATTTTTTCTGAGCTCAGACACATGGACAAACTTGTTTGCATAGTTACAGAGACTCAAGCCTTCTTAATTCAGAAAGCATTTTCATTGTCCCACTGTTTTATACATCATTTGTTGGTTGTAACCATAGGAATGTAAATCTTACCATTGCTACGTGTAGGAGCAAAGAAAGGGTACTCATTTCTACTTCAAACTTATTTTCACAACTAAGGTGAAGCGAATCAACATTTTTCTCCTGACAAGAGTGCTACTGAAGGTCATGCAGTTAATAAAAATCACATTCTTTTACAAATAATTAGGTTTTTTCTTAGAAAAGGAATTTTTTTTGTTTCTTATCCATATTCCCTTACACTTGACTAAGGTTGGGACGCCTGTCTCATAAGTTGATCCTTAGTTTCTTTTATATCCTCCATTTCTCCTAGATGAGAAATCTTGCCATGAATTTGATCTGTCAGCCTTTATATTTCCCTTGCATTTCCCATTTATAATTAAATTAACTGGTCAGTTTAAGCATGGTTGTGGTTCAGAAATCAAGATATTGTCAATCAATCTACTCTGGGGTGGGCAGCTCTTGATGTTTTGTGGATACCTTATATGCATGGGAGTGCATGAGCTCTCAGTGTGTCGCCTCACTCTCGTTAAAAGAAAATGCTGAGTTGCAGAGCTTTGTTGTATGTATTAGTGGTTAGTAAAAAGTGGGTTTTCCTTTTTTGAAATGTCCACTAAAATGTAAAACATTCAAATTATTTCAAAGCAATTGAGTTATTAAAGCAAGAGTTTGGCAAATGGCAAGCAGAGTTTTGTTTGTAAGGAAATAGCTGTGAAATGTGTTGACATACAAAATTCTGGTTTAACCTAAATGCTGCTACGCTGCATTGTCAAATGCAGAGTTAGGGCAAAGGTTAATAGATGTCTCTTTGTTATTTGTCTTATTATTGACCTTGTTTTTATCTTAACTATTACAGTGTTGTCATAAAGCTACAATGTTGGTATACCTGTTCAGTATTTTCAGACCCTAGAGTGAATTAATTTTTTTCTTTTTTTTTTTTTGACAGTCAAGCATCCCTTTAGTGATGAACTCCAAAAAATACAAGTAAGTAATACCACTTAACTTTGAGATTTTAATCTGTCACCTGATTGTATAAAACCAATATAGAACTGTCCAGAAGGATGCAATTTTAGTATAACTTGCAGGAAATAAATGCACTTCTTGTAACTGATGTTTTAATTTCTTTTTCATCTTGAGCAATATAAATAGGATTACAAGATTTAGCTGTGGCATGCTGGTTGCTTCATATACAATGAAAATAGTCTATAATTTGTGTTGTAAAAAGAAAAGAGTGTTGTAAATTTTGAGACTAAATTTAACAGTTTTTCACTTACTGTTGCCATTTCACTTCTCAGCCTTGAAAGCACAGCTGGTAAGAGATGATTGACATGAAACCCCAGGATCTTATTTAGTGCTATAGAAGAGCAAGGGTTAAAGCTCTTCAAAATGGGTTTAAAAATTGTCTTTTTCACTTTGATTCCGTTCTGTTACTTGTTCCTATATTCACTTTTTTGTCTGAAGTATCAGGCAAACCATTTTTGAGATGTCACCATTGAAGCTGTCTGTATTCTTAGTTGTGCAGCATGCCTTCAGGTGGTTCTCTCTTTTGACTTGAATTGTAAACATAGTGATCTGCTTTTGTTAGGCATATATAAGCAAGTATTGCAAGATAATTGTGGAGGATTTGGGGGGGCTTTTTTTTTTTTGGTTTACTGTCTGGCATTTGGCTTTTTTGTTTGATGGATTGGTGGGTTTTTGTGTCTAGGATTGAACGCTCTGAAGGTGAGTAATTGTGTATTAAGCAGGTAGCCTTGGCTGGTTTCTTGGATAGAAAATGTTTCTGAATCTCTTGAACAAATTAAATTTCTCGAGGCAGATTCTGGGGATTCTTTCAAAATGACTTTACTAGTGCAGAGAGAATGCATTTTGTGCACTGGACTCAGCCTGAGAACCTGTTCTATATGTTAGTTTCTCCTGTTTATACTGCACTGTTCTGTAGTAATCCTATTGCATGCTTGATTGTTAGCTACAAAGATTAAACTGTTCAGTTCCTTCTTTTATGCGGTCCAACCATTAATTAGATTAAATTGATTGCAGTAATATTTCTCATGTTCGTCTCAATGTAGCTATTAGTGAAGTCATGGGTGTATGTACTGGCAAAAATATAGAACTTGAAAAGTACTGCTGGTAGTGTGTTTGTGTGTGTGTGTGCTGGAGGACTGATTTTCCTCTTCTGCCATTCACAGTGTTTTCTGGCCAGGAAATGAGTTAATAAGGTTGGTTAGTTTCCTGAGGAGTATCAACTACATCAGCTTAATCTCAGTGATGATTTTGTAGTACCAGAATAGGGAGAGGTGACACTGGTAATTGTTAATAATGCTGTTGGGAAATAACTTGTCCATTGTTTGATCAATGAAAGATGTATTTTGCTTCTCTGGTAGCAATTTTCTTATGGGAAAAAATTGGACTATTCACATTTTAAAATTATGTCAATAGTGCTGGTGCATCAGGGAATTAAGGCTAATATAGTTTGGTTTTTTTCAAACTGAGTATAATCAGCATATGCACAAACTGGAAAATTACTTTTTTGAGTATTTTTTTGAATGAAAGCTCTAGTCTTAGCCATTTGATAAAACTTCAACGTTTCAGAATAGCCTTTAGTGTATGTAATTGTATGTGGATGTAATTGCATATTTTTCATGTTTTGAATAGTTCCTTCTAATATAAAATGGTCCTGGTTATATGTAAATAAAATTGCTCGATATCTTGATAAGTTTAACTCCCCTGTAAATAGCAATTGTATGACATCTCATATTCATGCTTGTTCTGGGAATTAGGCCTTTTTGTATTATGGTGTATGCAGGGAGTATCAACAAGATAGTCCACAGCTTTCTGGTGTGCTTTGCTTTGGCTTTTTGTTTGATGGGGGTGGTTTGGTTGGTTGTTTGTTTTTTTTAAATAAAATTACTGTAGTTTGAAAATAGACAACAAAAATCTTCCTTTGCTCTAAATTTTATGCTGGAATGTGGCCCAATGGTACTTTCATGTGGCTTGTATAAAATGTCACTGCATATTTATAAAGAATAAAACTTCTATTTTTATGTAGTAGCTATCAAAAAACCACCCCAAACAAAACAGACTTCTTTTGAGTAATTTCACTAATCTCTCAGTAGTATCAAAATACTGCTGAGAGTTTTTTGGTTTTAACTGGCACATCCATCAGAGTGCAAGCTGCAATCTAGTTTTGCTTCAGTCAAGATCTGAAAATTCAATGTAGTGAATACTTGGATTCAAAATCTATTGCCTGTGTCATTGTTGGTGTGTGAGACATTACAGCTTTGTGTTAAACCCTTGAGTTTTTCCTCATGGTATATGAAGATTTTGGGGATAAATGGAAAAAAATACATCTGTAATACTGCTTGTTTTAACATAAATATGTTTTTCTCATTCTAGGAAGATGAAATAAGTCTCATGATGAAGAGCTTGTATGCACTTCATGATAAATTGGCACAAGTAGCAGGTAACAGTTAAAAATACTGTGATGTAACATTATGGGAACAGCTACAAAAAAGTCTGTGGTCAGATAGTGATTTGCAATAACTAGGTCCCTGATAGCCATTTAGAATTCCATTTTGGGAAACTTGAAATCCTGTTTCTAGTTCACTTACACTGTCTTTTTCCACCAGTGTACCACCTTTTGTTGCTAATGACATAGGCTCTTGAAAATTATGACCCTGTGTGGTTTTTGACCCAATGTCTTAATACTTTATTAATTTGATTTTGTTAAAAGGCTTAAATTTTCTATATGTGAAGAGCGCTGTGTGGGTCTCTTAAAGGTGATTAATTCACTGTGGTGAAAATCAAAATATTTTGCAACAGTGATAAAATGGTTACTAATAAAGCAAACAGTAGTGGTTGAACAAGATTGCCTTGTTAGACAAAATGTCCAACTTAACCATATGAATTATATAGTAGTGAAAAGTGCGTATAGCAATGTGTCAGAGTTGGCATTTATGGATAGTATTATTGAATATTCAAAGTAAAAAAATAGGGTGGTTTTATCTAGAGTCAAAAGGAACACAACTTTAAACTGCACATATACTTACACATCACAATCAAGAAATGGTGAAGTTAAGGCTGTGATTATAACTTTGGGATCTGGTGAATGAGAGTTACAGCTGAGCCTGTATCATGACTTATTAAGCTATTTTTATCATCCTTGCATATTTAACCCATAATGTGTTCAGGTGGCCTTACTGATGTTTGTGCCAACTATTTGTTTTGCTTCAGCAAGTTTTACCAAGGTGGCCTTCCCATTATTATCAGGTGCTACAGACATTTTGCAAACATGAAACACTCTGGAAACAGTTCTGTGTCAGATATGAAGCCGACAATGTAATCCATCAATGCTATATAGGAAATGTGTGAGAAATTTGAGCAGCTCTGTAATACCCTTTAAATTGCAACAGTAATCTATCTTCCTGCAGAAGCATTTTGTTTCCATGCATTTACAGTGTCTCCTGTCAATAAAATAGGTATTTGGACAAGCCCCACACATTTTGGTTTGTTTACATCAAAGAATCACAGAATGGGTTCAAGTTGGAAGGAATCACAGTGGGTCATCTGGGCCAACCTCCCTGCTCAAGCAGGGTCATCCCAGAGCACGTGTCATAGGATTGCATCCGAACAGTTCTTAAAGATCTCTAGCAAGGGAGATTCCACATGCTTTCTGGACAAATCTGTTCCAGTGCTCAGTCACCCACACAGTAAAGAAGTTCTTCCTCATGTTTAGGTGGAACTTCCTGTGCCTCTGTCTCTGCCCACTGCCTCTTGTCCTAATTTTGGGTACCACCAAGAAGAGCCTGGGTCCATCCTCTTGACATCCTCCCTTCAGATAATTATAGACATTGATGAGGTCCCCTCTCAGTTGTCTCTTCTCATGGCTGAGCAGGTCCTGCTCCCTCAGTCTGCCTCATAAGAGAGATGCTCCAGTTTCTTAATCATCTTTGTCTTCCGAAATAGACCATACTATAGCTGAGCATTCAAGATGATTGTTGCTTTTCCTTGCGTAGATCATTGTCATACTTCTTCCCTCTGTCTTTTGAAGAGTGTAACAGCTTGCTGTTTGTTCAGTGTGTCATCTGGCCCTCCAGGGACCATACAGTAAACAATGTACTTGCATGGATAAAAAGGTTTGGCACATGGATCTGTGAAAAGAATGGGAGTTTTCTTTATTGGCTAGGGCTTACTTCAGTGCACATAGACGCATATAAATCTTTACCTATCCGCCTTATGAGAAAGAATTTGTATGCTCCAAGACAGCTACTTGCTCCACCAGGTCTCAAAGATGCATTATTCTTTATTAGTCTATTTATGGGCAGAAGGGTTTTCAAATGCTTCCTTTTGAAAAAGATAACTATCCTTTCTGGTTGGGTGGTACTCCAGACTGGAGCTGTAATGTGAGATTACCTGGTTTCTCAGCAGAGTAGCTGTCATACAGTTTGAAGAAGGATCTAATCCATCTCTACTTAGACAGAAATTCTCCTCAATGCCAAGTTTCTTAAGATACTAGAGGAAGATGTCTGCCATCCATTTTTGAATACCTTATTGATGTAGACCTGGCACAATGTCTGGAAACAGTTTAAAAGGTATAAAACAGAGGAAGCTGCAAGGGAGGTGCAAGATTTAAGAGTGTTGATCTTGTGCACAGTGCACCACTTCAAAGGAGAAGTTAAGGAATATAGATTTACTCAAAGTGGTGCCTTTCAGGTCTCTCTGTCACATACTTGGAAAAGTTTCTCTCATTTCATACTTGGCTATGAATCATTTGTTCATGTTATAACTATTAATATTAAAAAGGCAGGCTGGAAACTTGAAGTAGTCTGTTCTGTTAAGCTTTATTCCACATCTTGACTACCATCAAGATGGTCCCCTCAAAATTTGGTTTCTAGCTCTGTTTAATAAAGCAGACTTATTATTTTTACTGATCTAGTTTCTTACCTTGTCAAGTTCAAATGGAGAGCAAGTGATGGGGCTTTTATTTTAGAAGGTAAAACATGAAGTTTTTTTAAGGAGGAAAATATCAGAGTAACAGTTCATTAATTTTGACTTAATGTATACCATGTTCCAACTGTAGATACCTACATGTCAAATTATTTAATTATGCAATATAAAAATATAAAAATATGCCTTTACTGCGTCACTGTTCTCTGAATTAGTCTGATAAACCTAGAGTGAGTAATTTTTGTCTCACAGAAAACTCAGAACTGGATGAACAGATAGTGCTTCTCCCTTGAGTTGAAGTTTGTGTTCTCGTGTTCTTGTCTTGAATGGTTTAGCCATTCTTCAAAACAGCAGCTTTTTATAAACAGTATGTATTTCAGTACTCAACACTTTCTGCTAAACCAAAATATCTGCCCTTAAAAATTTGAGTTACTTCAGCATATGTTAATTACTGGATATCTTGGTCTTTCATGGAGACACTTCAATAGATCACATCCATTTTCAGTCAGACTTGCAAAATTAATAAATCTAGCCACTATATTCACAAGAAGCAACTGGCTACCCATGGCTATGACCCTTTCTTGTCGATAAAGGATTTTTTAGGTAGCTGTTTCGTTGGTCTGGCATTCTTCAATGTGACAGTCTGTCAGATTTAGGCAGTTTCGTTCTTTTCACAGATCCTTGAGATGCAGGGGTGAATGGCTGGTTTATCAGCTATTCCTGATAAATCTGTGGCTGGAAGAAAATCCTGGCAAAACACCTGAAGTTACTTAATATTAATTTCAAGTATCAGCTACTGCATGTGATGGCTGTTACAGGCTCTCTGTTCTGTCACTCTCTTTAATCTTTAGTTTTTCAGGTAATCGATACTGTGCTGTTTCCAACCAGTGATTGAACAGCTATTTAGCAAGTTCTGATGTTCTGCAGTGTTATTGAGCTTATTGAATTTATTGAGTGTTATCGAATTTGCCTTTGGGAGAATGGGCATCCTTACTTGCTCTTGGTCTGCTTCTGCCTTTCTTGAGCTCCCCACTTTATTGTTCTGCTGCAAGTAAGCTGAAAACATGAGACCTACTAAACAAATGTCTTGTATACTGCTTGCAGTTTGTATTGGTGGCCATATCATATCAAGCTATAAGCTAGAGAGATCTGTGCTAAATCTGTGTCTTCCTTGAAATATTAGATTTCCACTGTTTTGCTACCAAACGAGAAAATTATTTACAGTGTAAATCAAATACTTCAAAAATTTGGATATTTCTGTTGCCTGTATATGCTGCAGCTCATAAGTTAAATGCCTAAATGAAAGTCAGTTTTAAATATTCTAGCCTGCATGGAAAAGAAGATCTGACTTGATTTCTGTATTAGAATCAGTTGAGACATAATAAATATTTCTTTAGAACTGAAGCTTTAGTTGCTTTTTGGTAGTATTTCTGGAAGAATTTGACTTCTTAAGTGGCTTGCCCAAATACATTAACAAGCTAAAGTATAGTTTTGGGATCCTTGCTGGGGTATGCTACTTTTTGCCTCCCTACAGAAGCAAATAGAAAGGTTCTTTGATTTCTCTTGAAATCAGTGATTGGTGCCCCAAGGAAAGTTTAAGCTCAAAGATTCATGCTTTCTGTAAGCTCACAGCAGACGTTATAACAGAGGGGCAGTTTTTACAAAGAGCTTAGATGTATCTTGCAGCAGACTTGTGTAAAGTTTTTTTGCCTGTGCTTCAGTTTTATTCCTGACTATAGGGCCTCAAATGGAACAGTTGGGAAACATTTTTGGCTCAGACTATGGAAAGTGGGTTTCCAGGCCAAGTGGTTAATGATTGCACCAAAGTTATTCAAAGTAAGCCTTCATTTGCAGAACTATTAGCTAACGCAGTGACTGAAATGGCATATAGGAATATCCTGCTGTTGCAGTAAAACAGAATGTTGTCTGACTTGTGAAGTGCCTAACTTTCTGCAAGCTTTCAAATTCATGAGTTTCTCAGAAGAAAGCTGTTAAATGGTTCTCAGCAAAAGATGTGTTGGAACAAGAAACTGTGTCTCCAATAGCTTTTTGTACAAGACTGAAACTCCATAACTCTGATTAGCTTACTTTTTTTGAGCTGGGAGACAAGATGGAAGTGATTTTTATTCCTCCCTCTCCTGTCCCAGTATTGCTTGAGGGAAATTTGAACTGATGGGCCTTAGACATTGTCAGAGCCCAGGTAGCGAAGGTGTTTTTAATTGTTAAACTTGTTCAGAGGGAATACAGTTTGAAAAAGAAATCAGCAGCAGGACTGAGAGGAAACTGTCTGCTGGTTTCTGAAGATGAGACCAGAAGCTGTTAAGTCAGTGTGCTGGCTGGGTGCTGCATAAATGTAATTCTTGGAAGAAAGCAAGTAAGATTAGCATTTAAAAATACTGAAGTAATTCAGTAGTCCCCTGCCGAAGGGAGCTTTTGTCCTGTTGTAAAAGGTAATGTTGTGTTCTCAAAAGGTGGAAAATCCAACATAACCCCTGAAACTTGTTTTTAAGAATTCATATTTTTCCGAATCTGTCTCCTGCTTGTGTGTTTGGTTTGCTTTCTCATCAGTGTATTAACCTCACCCTTTTTATTCTCTCTCATTTATTTCATAATAAGGCTTTTCTGCTTATCTAGATAATTTAAAAAACAACCAAAGAAAAGCTTCTTAGCAGAAGGGTCTCATCCCCCTTCTCTCACAAGCTGTTTTGTCCAAAGTATGACTGACATGCTTTCTCTGTATTAAAAAGACCCTAGAAAGACTTCTGGTCTTGCCAAACAAGAGAAAAGGCTTAAATGTAGGGAATACCTGTCAGACTTGCTCATATCATGCAACTTTATGTCAGATGTAAATTGTACATATGGCTTTTACAGAGATATGTTTTGGGTTTGTTGTATTTATTCCATCAGTTCTAGATTGAAAACAATATGTTTACACCGGAGACTGGATGAGTATGATGTATAGTTATTCCAAGTCTGCTAATCTTGAAACATGAAATCACTGATGATTATACATGTAATTACAGGCTGTACAGTTTATGCTGTACTAAACCAAAGTCTGCCTGAATTATATACAGGAAAAGCCCATATCTCCAATACAGGTGCTGAGATCTAAAATTAGTGGGTTTTTATGAAAGTGGTTTCCATTTTCAGCAGTGATCTGTCTAGTTTTGCTATTACAGTAGACTCAGGCACTCTGAAAGTTTTCAACGTTGCATGCTTGTTTTCAAGTGAAACAACTTGTAGAGTTTTCTGCTCAGCACTTGATTGGAAATACATGCATGCACCCAGGCTTAGTTCCAGCAGCATTTCTAGGCCAGTTAGCATATGAGCACTCTTAAAAACGCTGTTCCTATTTCTCTATATCCCAACAGTAAGAGCATCCCCGTTATGCTAATGCACTTGTAAGGCCAAGTTCTCTTAAATCTGTTGAAGTGTACTGAAGAAAGCTTCAGCAGTCTGAGAAGAACTTTGGCTTCATAGAAGTGCATATTGCTTTGGAATTCCAAATGAATCAGGCATGAAGGTGCTTCTCCATAACTTGCTAGTATTTCCTGACTTTTGCTCACATTGCCTTGAATGTTTCTGTTTGTGTGGGGAACTAATACTTGAAATTGCTCTTTTTCAAGTATATTCAAATATAAGTGAAAGTTTATGTTTTGTAGAAGCTCAAGTATCTTAAATTTTCTTGGCCTTGCTATAGCTTTGGGAATAGTAAAACTTGGCATAGATTCAAGAAGGTAAGGCAGGCATAACACCAAGCCAGTGAAAGACTGGATTTGTTGTTTCCTATTTTATTGTTTTGGCACTGTAAAAGCATAGTTACAGATGCCAAGATTTACGGATTTTTTTAAGAAATATCAGGGGAAAAAAGTGACTTGCCACTGCTGACAGTTCTTCAGAAATGATGGCCTAGTGATAGGTGAAAAATTGGTCTTAGACCTTTTCGTTTTCTGTATAGCTTTGTGTTGATATGACTGTCACTACTTTCGCTAGTTTGTTGTTGGTGGATGAACCTTGCTCCTTTAGTTCAGCAGTGAAAACCAGGGAGATAACAGCACATTGCTCGAGGACTGATTGTGCATATAAATACCTTATTTCCTGGCTACTTCTGCACACTTTCCAAAACCATTAGGAGATGGTAAAAGCGCCCATTTCAAGGCATAGTGGGATTTTGTGCTTTCTTGTGTTCAGGAAAGCAATGAATTACCACAATTACTTCAATTAGGCCAATCTAAGATGCAGTAACTTTATAGTGCCTGAAATACTATGGATGTGTTGCAACTGGAACTTGGTCTCTCTAAAAGATAAAACAGGTTTCAGAGTTAAAGGAAAATATCTGGGAGCTGAGTCAGGCCACCCTAACTTTTATGGTAATGCCCTTCTGATAGTTCTTCATGCTACCTATTGTTCTGCTTTTGTTGTAAATACTGAAATACATTTTCTGAGCGTTACATGAGATTGTATTGCTATGATTTGTACAAATTATTAGCTCTTAAAATCATCGGGATTTTTTAACTTCTTTTGAAGGAGAAATTCATGCAAAGATTTTTCCATATTTTTAGTGGAACCTATGAGAATTACTGTACTGCTATTGCTACTTGTGTCAATTTTGTTGACCATTTTGTTTAGGTGGTTTTATTTTATATAATGCAGTGATAAATAGATTAAAATAAAAGTTTTCATTTTACCAGGGGAACATGAATGTGGCAGCTCTATTCAAAGAAACCTTACCGTCCAGGAGGCAGCTGCATATTTAAAAGTAAGCAAATGAGTTATTTTTCATTGATTGTATAGATTTGTGTAAGTTACAATTTGTAAGGCCTGTTTTCATGTCCAGTGTATTGACTAAAATTTGACCTAGAATTGAATATTATTTGGAAATTATTGGAACTCATGACTTTAATGCATGCTACATATGATTTTTATTTTGGGATGTAGTGAGCATTTGGGGAGAGGGAGGGTAAAAGAAACTGACTTAATTGCAATGAAAGTGGAGCTAGTAGCACTTCAATGATGTGCAGGACTTTTTTCTCTTTCTTTAGAACACCAAGAGATGATTTGGATTCATGGAAGTAGTTGACCAACATGAAAATAATAAATTTATAAACCTCAAATATGTAGAAACTTCTCCAGAAATCACTGTTTTGGTTTTTGAGGCTTAGTAGAAAAGGATACTGTTATCCTTTCGTTGTGGAAAAAGGTTGATATGTAGATCTGTACAAGCAGCCTGACAGGCAGCAGCTGTTTGGAGAGGCTATTCACTGATGCTTTAAATAGAAATGGTCAAAAAAAGGCCTTTTTGTTAATTGATCGCTGTGCAGTATTATGAAATCCCACTCTCTGTCATTCCCCTGCCTCATTCCCCAAATAAAAGATGACTCTTGCCTTGTCTTGACAGCTGTAGGGTTTATTTTAGCCCACATTGGTGTACTCTTCAGTGGAAAACTACTTGAAGCTTTTAAGGGACAGAGAGTGTAAGATTTCTTTGATTGGATAGGGCAGAGTTAAACTGATGTATTTAATATACAAATGTATAGAAATTTTACATTTTGGCAAACTTGTGTGTGGTAGACAAAAAGGGGCAATTCATTTAGAGCATCCCAAAGAGGCTGGTAATGCTGGTTTATGGTTTGGCAATAATAATAATAATCTCTATCTGTTAAAACCAGTGCATTGAGGAAAAAAATAAGGTGATGCCCTAGAGCTGATTGTCTTGCCTGTTATACTGAAAGAATGACATAACTATTTACAGTTACCCTAACTGTTTTAGCTCTGCTAAGAAGCTTAAATTTAATATGAAAATTTGTTGCTTTTTAGGAACCTTATTTAATTGTACTGTTGCTCTGCAGAATTTGTGTGTTCAGTGATAAAATTTTCAACAGTTTAATCTCAAAGATAAAACCATTACTGTCTTTTCTTAAGTACTTATGCTTGAATTCTAAGCCAATGTGAGATTCGGAGGAAAGATGAAAATAAAATTTTGGGGACCATAATTTCAAATACAGCTGTAATTTCCATTTTCACTTTTATCTTTCTGCAAAAGAACATGCAGGATGAGCTATATGGAAAGCCTTAGCTCAGATAGCAGTGAACATTATCCTCTTAGAGCTGATATCAAATAATTTAAAAAAAGTCAATGTCTATGTAACCATGTCAGTACTTGATCTACAAACACTGGATTTTTTTCAGAATGTCTGTTAGAACTATATTTACTCAAGGTTCTTAAAAAAGAACGGAGCATGGAACTGCTTTCATAGGAGGCATTTCCAGCAGAGTTCGGGGATCTAGTTGGAGTTTGACTCTCGGAGCAGATTTCCAGTGATCGCCACCTAGTGGCTGAATTATTTTTTCTTGCTTTAGGTTAGAGTTGTGAATACGGTGGTGAATGTGGCTTGGCTTTTCAAATAGTCCTTAGCTTGAGGGATGCTGGTGAGTCTGAGAACTGCGTGCAGCATAAATAGATTTACTTTATGCAGTGAACACCTACCCGACATCTGAAAAATCAGGAACAAAACAATATAGTTTTGACCATTAATCTGTGCAGTATCTCAGTTTTATTTTGGCATGATAACTCCCTGGTTATTTATGAAATTACTAATTAATATTGTATTTTGACAGAATTTAGATCCAGAATATGAAAGTGTACTTAACACATCATTACAATGGATCTTGAATAGTAGGGAAGATGTTGGCATAAAGTAAGTGGTGTTTTATTTCTTAACTTAATTCCTTTTAAGAGAATGTATCCTTTTTTGTAAGTACTGTATATTTTTGAATAGATGTCTGAGCAGTGACCCTAATGAGCTGGATGTCACTAACGTCACAGATGTGAAGTATCTGGAATCTACTAGTCCAAAGATGTCTTTCAGGTGTCGTTTTCGCCGCGCGTTTGTTAATGTAACTCACAGATTGTCAATATTGCTTTGGGGTAAGTTAATAAAACAGTCAACCTTCTTTGTTGTAACTTGTATTTTTCTGAGTGCATGGGGAAAAGCAAGTTTAGAGAAAGTTTTTATTCAACCATAAAACTTAGAGTTTCTATCAGTATCTTGATTAAATTGGGGTTTGATTGGTTCTGTTGCACCACTATATTTCCACACTGGTTGTTATCATCTGCTTCTGTAGTCAGCTGAACTTATTCATTCTTTGGGAAATCTTTTTCCCTGCCAGAGCAATATTTTGTGGTTTTCAAAAGTTTCATGTTGAACTGATCAGAAAAAGCAAAGTGTTCAGTAAAAAGATGATAGCCTTAATTTCACTGTTGTTCCAGGAAGTTTAAAAAGTAACTGCAGAAAAGGTGATCTGGGATACTGAGCTGTTCTTAAAACAGTGAAATGTTTTTCTAGAAGTAACTGCTCTTTCAAGTGGAGGAGTTTGTGTTTCTGCGTTAGAGTATGAAATACAGACAGCAAATAGAGTGTATTTCACTAGCTTTGGAATATACACTGCTTGTTTGGTAGTTCAGTCTACTTCTGAAGTATGCCCTGTAAACTCTGTTAAATATCCAATGCTCTGATACTGTTTAAAGAGTATTATGCATGTTAATGCAGGTATAGCAATGGTTTGGGGAGTCTTACACTACATGAAATACCGTTGGGCAAAGGAGGAGGAAGAAACAAAGCAGATGTATGATATGGTGGTGAAAATCATAGGTATGGCTTATTCAATTGTGTCTGATGTATCTGTATCAGCTTTGTATAAGCTTTCAAAGTACCGGCATTAATTCAGTTCTGTTTCTTCCTATTTACTAGTTGTTATGCTGTTAGAGTTCTTGGTCCAGTGTGATCCATGTGTTTTGTTTTTCTGTTGTTTGTTATTTTTTTTTTTTTTATTAAAAGACCCCATCCTTTAAACCTGATCAAAACTTTTGACAAAGCTTGTAATTTGTGAATTACATCAACATGACTATGAAGTTGCCATTGACTTGGTAGTAATTTGTCCTACTATTGAATACAAATATAAATGCGATGTTTGTTTACTGAAGTGTGGTGACATGTTGCTTTCTGTATCTGTTTTTTCAGCTTAACTTCAGTTAAAATATCCCCTCCAAAATGTGTGGTAGCTATTGATGCCATCCTTAATGGCTTTTCATAGAAAAAGCAGCTTTTTTAATTAATTACTTTGAGCAGAAATTATATTGCTAAAATAGTATGTATAACCGACCTCTGAAATCCCTGCTTTCTACTCGAAGCCACTGTATTTGCAGTAGATTGAGTTGGTAGTTTTTAACCCCTTACTTAAGTTGTTCTATTACTTTCATTTATGGTAGTCACCACAAATACAGAGATGGTAGAGAAATCAAAAGTGTTCTATTTTAACCATGTGCCTACCTGTTTTGTCTGCAAATCAAGTTTTGTTGAGGTGGAAGGATAACTCTTTTCAAAGATGACCATCTTTGCTAACACTTAAAAAATACTAATCTAGAGTAACTGTAGGAACTCTCTTCCTTTACTTCAAAGTTATTCGGGATACGTAGGTACACTGTTTCATTAATTTGCCTTAACAATTGTTTGAAGAAAACAATGTTTCAAAATGCCCAAAAAACCTAATTACGGAAATTGGGAGGGGTGTTCAGAGTAGCTGTTAATTGCCAGAAGTGATACTTTTCTTAATGTTTGCATGAGCTACATAGTTATCAGTTTGGTTTCTTTTTATGGTGTCCTCAGATGTTCTAAGAAGCCACAGCGAGGCTTGTTCAGAAAATAAGGAGTTGCAGCCTTACATGCCAATTTTACATGTGCGTGATTCTCTAATACCACCTCAGGACAGGTACGTTCTCGCTAGAAGTATTGAAAGGAGGGAAAACCAGTAAAAATAAATTGGTCAATTAACTTAATTTCAGATAGAAATAACTTGATTTCCTAATAGATTGCACAGTGTAATGTTTTGGAGATTCCTGTTGACACAGGTGGGAGGAAAAGCATTGGATTTCTCTTACACGGTGGATGTCAACTGTGCAGGTTGTTGTAATGCTAACTTTGTAATTCTTGCATCAATTTTTAAGGAGGAAGATGAATAAAGTCTGGAACAGAGCAGTTGACTTTCTTGCAGCAAATGAATCTAGAGTTCGTACAGAGACACGAAGAGTAGGTGGTGCTGAGTTCTTGGTTTGGAAGTGGATGCAACCTTCTGCAGCCTGTGACAAAATATTAGTGATACCATCAAAAGTGTGGCAAGGCCAAGGTACTGAAGATATATTTTGCAGGCATAATTGTCTTAATTTCTGCATCTAACTTACAAATGGTACTCTGTTGCTTGAACATGAAAGGCTTGTTTTCTCTCATGCATTTGAGGATTTTTATGAACTGTTGGTGCTATTTCTTTATTATCTTGTTCTGTGGACTTACTTTTTTGGTGCCTTGTGTCTGCCTTGTTTTCAAGGGAAATGAGCTTTTCTATTATAGCTGCTGCAGAAATATGCGGTGGGTATTTAGCCGAAGTGAGTTACTTCTTCCATTTCATGAATTTAAAAGAAAATACTCTTTAGTTGGTCAAATTCTGACATGGCTTACACTTACTGGAAATAATGTAATTGGTTGTATCTGACAGCAGGTAAATTGGATCTGGCAGACTTAAGTTTCCTACTGTTGTCAGTAAGATGCCTAAAGACAAAGTTAGGAGGAAGGGATGTTTATTTTGAAAGGGAAACTGCCAGGACAAAAGACTCCTCAATTAAGAAAATGTGCATTTGGAACATCTAGTAGTGTTAGATGTTCTAGCTCTGCTGTAAATGTTTTTCTACACTGCATTTGTTTTACAAACTCTGTGGTGTAAAGCATTTGCTTTAATAGAGAATGCAGTTTGTCATACATAGATTTTGCAATGGTCTGTCACTTTTCAGTTTTATCATGAAATCAGGTGGCAAGAATCTAGTAGGTTTGCAGTTGTATGTCTGCAGTGGTATTATTTTCCTGGTTTGTTTTCTTTCTCCCTTTCTTCATGTTAAGCTTCAGGTTTTAGTTTGCTCTATTTTTTTGGTCAATGAAAAATTAAAACTAAAGGACTTGAATTCTGGTTTGCTATTAAAAAAGAATGGTCATTTCTATCTCTGCCTGAGTGTGAAAGTAACTAGTATCGTTATATACTTCTCAAACTTATACTGCTGGTTTTAGCATTGGATTTCCTATTTTAAATAATTCATTGGAAATGAGGGCTACTGTTTTAAAAATACCATGTGAATGCTACTGCAGGCTTGACATTCTGTGTTTTGCAGTAGTACTAATGTGGCATTCTGCTGAGACAACTGTATTGCTTGATTTCTCAGTTTCTTAGTTTTCATTAGTAAGATGTGTATATGAACTTTATTTCAAGAGTTGCAGAACCTTTTCTTTCCAGTACATTGTACATTAGGATGTGCAAGTGTTTTAGTTGCAATACAGAAATGGTGGGTTTTGTTAACAGCTGTTTCTGTTCCATCTCTGTAGTACTGCCACAACTGAATTTCAAACACTCAAATCGAACACAGCTTTTGTAAGCTATATATGTATATTATAAATCTGAATCTTCTACATAGTGTATTGTTCAGTGCAGGCTGGGAACCATCATGCTCTAGTTCTAAATTACTACTCATTTGCTCTCAGTTTTTCTTGTCCTGTTTGATTGCAGTATAAATCACTCCATGACATTCTGTCTTGTGTGAAAAATCTGATTGGATTCTCCTCACCTGGAGATGCTTCAGTGTGTGATAGCTCAGGTGGTGTTTTACTACCTGTAATATACATTCAAGACTGTAAACAGAAGAGTGGTCTCCAAAACTTCCTAGAAAGAAAACTGCTGTTGTAGCTAGTAATGTACCATCCCAGTTTGAGCATCGGATACCTACTTCAGCATATTGCAAATGTGGACGGAATAACTTAATCTCTCAGCTGTGCCTTTTATCTGTATGTTGCTTAGAGTATGTACTTAAGACTCCCTGTTTTCTGTTGAATAGGATGTATCAAAATCCATTCTGTCTCAGTCCTTTTAGTTGCAATTTTCCTAATTTTTGTGTTATGCTTGACGTTTAGCAAAGATCTTTGAAGAACTGAAATTGCATACTTCGGTTCTAATGGAAAGGTGTGGAAATGGGGTGGCTGAAATGACAATGAGTTATCTGGGCTCTTGACAGTCAGCAGGCAAAGGCAATTTTCACACACAAAGACTCTTTCTAATTTGCACTCCTTGTGTTTGAATGACTGTTGGAAATAGTTCTGTTGTATAAGTCTTATGCTTTTTGCACAGTTGTTTCTTTCCTGATGTGAGGAATTCTACATGTATGTGTCACTTTCTTCCTTTCTTGGAAGTGTATATTAAGTGGAATTTAAGTTCATACTCCAGTTCTGATGTTTGAATGTAGAATCTAAATACTCTTCAAGACTGCTATGCCCTGAACAGTCCCAGCATACAGAAAATCATAATGAGTTCTTGGGTCTGAATCTTGTGAATAAATTTCAAACTTGCAATTTTTTTACCGTCTGAGATCTGGTAGGGCTCTGTAGCAGAGAGCAGCACCTGAGCATATGCAATTGGAGAAGAAAAACACTTTTCAGAAAGGCCTGTTGTTGTATACAAGGATATCCATGAATGATAGTGTGCATTTTAACTGTGGGACTTTTGGCTTGCATGAGATCTAATGTCTGCTATCTGTTAGCAGCATGTTAAAGCATCACTGTGACATTTTGTCCAGTCCTTCAGGATGCAGCCCGTGTTTTGACAGTTTGGTTTGGTTTTTTTTTCCTGGGTCAGAATAAATTCTGGTGCCATCCCTTTGAAATATTACCTACTGGATACAGTAGATGTATTTGTTGAAAAGAAAAGGGTAGGTAAGCTCATTGTAGGAGGACAGATGCCATGTTTTGAAAATAATGTGCAAGAGAATAGTCAATTGAGAAACAACCTTGATCATGTCAAGTGATCTAATTAAACCAGTGTAGAGAACCCCACAATTCAGTTTGCTTTTGAAAGAACAGATACAATTGTCCTATCACACCTTTGATAACTGGAGCTCTGAAAAAAACTAGGTAGGCAGGGCTGCAGTGTAGCTAAGCTAACAGTAGAAGCTGAAGTTCCTTGACAGCTCTGGAGATGAGATAAAGAGGTTCTCTGAAGTACCGCATCTAGGGTGATATTTCATCCTGCAGCATGGAAGATAACCTGTTACCTTTTGTGAATGACACCCCTCCTCCCCGGCTTGTGAGAACATAATCCTTTCTCTAAACAAAAGCAAACAAAAAACCCCCAAACCACAATTGTCCTCTTAACTATTGCAAGAAGACTGGATTTCATGCTGCTTGTAAAACTCCGTATCCATCCTATATTTGTTTTCTATAGCTGAATTAACTATATGAAACCTCGATTCAACCATGCTCTTCTCTTTGGTAAAATATTAATTTCAGTATCTTCCATGTGTATTAAAGAACCTCATGTTGTGTGAAAGGGCATAATTTCAATATTTTCAAGTAATTGTTTTCTCTTTTTGTTTTTGCCTTTGATAAAAAGGGTTAGTACTTAATAAATTGCAGTGATCCGTGGCTTAACATTGAAAAAACCTGGTTTTAAGAAACATGTTACCTATATTTGATGCAGGTCTTCAGCCTTACCAGGTTGATCAAATTCACATCTAAAGATTCTTTGGCCTGTCTTGTAACCCATGGTGATGATACTTGGGCATTCCTTTAACAATAATATATTAATAATTCAAGAGGCATAGAAAGCTGTACTACAATCTCTTCAATGTTCATTCTGAAGCCAGTGCAAGACACTTCTTCCATTGTAGACAGTGATAAAGGGGTTGACAAAAGCACGTCTTCTTTAGCTGCTGCTGCTCTTTGAATCTGGAATGATAGAGTGATAGTCAGTTTAAGGTAGTAAAACAAAGTACATTATGAATGAAATATAAAGTAGCTTCCTTTTCTTGAAAGTGCTCAGTAATCCCCAAGAGGAATTTATGAAAGTCCTGAATTTTTTCCTGCCAGTGACTTACTGCACAAAATTATGCCTCTGCTTTCCTATTTCATCTCTACCTTTTTATCTTTATCTTGTAAGCATTACTTCTTAGACCTATGTAGAAAAAGGTGTGAGATGTTTAGTTAACCAGTGTGTAGCCTAGACTGTTGTCCTGCAAGAATGTCTGCTTATGCCCTTATCAAGAATATTTTGTATACTCCACACCAATGTAACTTTTCAAATAATCAGTACTATATTCTGAACAGGTTTGTCAATGAAACTCCCTCTTTTGCGGGAGGGGGAAAATCAGTTGTTACAGATGTGTAATGAAGTTCAAGAGACATCAGTTAACTATGCTATTTTCAGTTTTGCTGTGTAGGTAGAACATTAACTTGCCTGTGCCTTCTCTAAGCTCTCTTTTTGGTGTCATTTCTGGTATACATATTAACACTTATTATTGTTCTAGCATTAATTTCACACCTCACTGATTCCCACAGTAATTTTTTCCCCTTATACATGAAAAGCTCCATCCAGGTTGCAAAAATTACTTTTAATTTACCATGATTTTGAAAAGGTTTTTTTGACAAAAGACAGAGTTCATCTTTAATTTCATATGCTGCACTGCCCTGGGCACACTCCTCTACTAGTAGGATGTTACATTAAGTTAGAAGCAGTTTAGTCATGTGCTGGTGGTAGACTCTGGCTGAAGTTATCTCAGTAAGCACCTGAGATCTTCCAGTCAAAAGGACATCAAAGTTATTAGAAACTGGAACAGGCAAAGTTTGGCTTGTATAGGTAACTACACCAAAGGGTGAATTCCCCATTTAGTTACTTTTGGATAACTCAGTGGTGTAGCTGCTTCCATAAATATCAGTATGGATTTTTTTTTTAGTTCATAAACAGCTTGCAGAAATGTTGATCCTCTGAGTCTGGGATCTCTGCAAATAAGCTCACCATTCTTTATCCTTGGATTAAAACCATGTGCTGAGTAAACCTAGTTATAAACAATCAGCACATAATTTCCTCAACCCCACACCTTTTCAGGTCCAGGTCCATGACTAGGCTACCCCAGATCACCTTCTCCAGTATGGTGTGGTGCCCCAGTGTACAATATGCTGGTGACATTTCACCCCACCCTTGATCTGCTGGAGCCAACCTCCATGAGTAAGGTAAGTCCATGTATTTTTCAATGTTGCTTAGTTCTGTAAAGTTTTTATTGTATACCCTATGTATAATTTTTAATAAGGGGCAAAAAACTTTACAAAACCATGTGCTATTGAAAAAGGACTTGTCCTTCAACTATAGGCAGCTCAGAGATAGATGCAGTGTCACCAGCATATTTAGAAATCTATTCCCAAGAGAAAAACAGACAGCTGTTACAGATATTGGTGACTTGCACTCTGTGTGCGTGTGCACTCGTAATAAGAATGTTTTTTAGTTATTTGGGGAACTTGCAGTAAGTTTGATATTAGTATTGGAGGCTACCTTTTCTAATTTCTAGTTGGTAATTGTATTTTATTTGTCTTGGGAATTTACATAAGAAGTAGATTTTCTATGCTGTATCTCCAGGCAGTGAATTTTCTCTTGGTTAGTGCTTGTCTTTCACAAGCAGTGTCTTCCACATGACTTAATTTTGTCTGTGTGACACAGTTTTTGTTTGGGTGGCATACAGAAGAGCAGCAGTGTTCATGTATTTTGGATGTACTTTCAATATTCTGGAAGATCAGCATTAAGAAGCACAGACATCTCCCAAAACAGAGACTTCTGGCCCTTGGAATGTAACATCTTGAATATGTCAAATTTTTCTAAAGTAGAGATTGTAAAGGACAAGCATTAGCATGTTCAGAACATCATTTTTTCTTTTTGAGATTTTTAATCTTATGTTTAAACTCTTGAATCTACTTATCTCCATCTTGGAGGTAAAACTTCCTTCAAGCCTTGAAAGCTGTTTTACTAGGCTATCCCCTTTCTTTTCTGTTGCTGCTTTGTTGGCCTTTCTCAAGGCATGAAGCTGCCTTATCTGAATCTGAAGTGCTCCTTGATTCCTTTTCTCATGGTACAGTCTTCTCTTGTGACTCCCACAAGTAGAACTTGTGAACTTTAGAGAAATTAGTATTTATTTTAGGATTTCAGAATGTATTTCATGGCACTGTTCAGCTTTGAGTTACTCTGGTTTTTTTGAATTTCATTTTTTTTCTTACGTCTGTTTTATCCTCTGGTATGTTTCCTTTCAGATTTTAGACGCTTCTGATCATGTGTGATCATTTAGGGCTACAAAAGGCCTGTCCTTGTAGAGCATTCTTGACATGTTACTGCACAACAGATGCAATGCAACATCCATCTTAAGGTCTCCCTGTTTATTAGCCAGATGGGAATCAAATTGCCCCCCAAGTGGAGGAAATGAAAATTCACCAGGCACTTAGAACTGTATGGTTAACTTCCAGTTCCAAAAATTTACTCCAGGTGTTATGTATGGAGATGTAGTGCAAATCCTTTCTTTTCAAGTATATGGTATTTTTAAAAATATCCTGAATTCTTTCTATGTGGCCTGGATATAAGAGAGTGCCTTAAATGTAAAAATTTTAAGTATAAAAAAATCCAGCTAAATATGGTATGTTTTCTTCAGTGTGGTAGAAGACTGTACAAAACTTAATTTGCTTGAATTCTTTTGTGTATGAAGGAAACTTTCTGCTGAGTAAAACTAGAAAGGTATTAATGTATCCAGCTGACATTTCTTAACTCAGTAGTATTATGCCTGTCAATAATTAATATTTTAATTTATTTTTCTTTTTAGCATTTCATCTAGATAGAAGAAATTCACCACCAAACAGCTTGACACCATGTCTAAAGATTCGCAATATGTTTGATCCAGTTATGTAAGTGAAATCAATTACCTATTTCTGCATTCTTTTGGAAGAGTCCATTTCTTACCTCTGAGAGGGGTTTGGAAGAAGTGAAGAAACATGAACATATTAAAAAACCAAATGGGTTGTTAAAAAAAAATGTTTCTCTTAACATCTATGAGAAGACATAAAAAAATCTTAACTGTCTGTCTGTCTTCTGTCCTTCATTGTATTGCTCTGTGTCTTTGGCTCACTTCTTGAAGGATGTGGCATACAGTCAAACTATTTGGAGCAATGACTGATCTTTCTCTATTAATTAAATTTGTAAATGTTCAATTGTATCAACTGACAGAGGAGACTCATGTGGCCTGACAACAGACTGTAAGTTTTTAAAGTATTGTTAAATATTCTGGAGTATTTGGACTGCTACAGAGCTTGCACAGTTTGCATTTAAAAGGCTGAAATCACTTATTACTTTATGGCACTGTGACTACCTAATGTTGAAGCAAATGGATTTTTGTAGTGAGAACAAATTAGTGGTGTGCACTGACTTCTAATGCTTATGTGATTCTCATAATTCTGAATTATGTACCGTGTATGAAAAAGTAACAAGCCTTGTTTCATGTACCAAGAGTTATGGAAAAATAATTAAATTTTTTTGGTAGTCTTTTAAATCTTCATGCACTCCACTATTCTGTCATATCCCTTGTGGCTCTGGATTAGATGATGGTAGGAGTTGAGAACTAACACATAGGTTTTGCCAGATAATCCTGTCCAATCTTTGAAGTCTCTTTGTCCACTGTAAAAAGATACAGGGACTCCAATAACTTCTCTGGAGTAAATTTTTCCTTAATGTGATTATACAAGGGAAAAATACAGATACTATGTCTTACAGGGTAAATGTGAGATGCTACTTGGGACTGAAGAATATAAGAAGTTGAGTGGAGAATAAAACCTATTGATTAGGACAGGAAATAGGGGAGGACATCCGAGTATGGACACAAGTGATTGCAAAGTTTGGATGTATTTCTTCAGCCTTTTTTCTAGCCATTCTTAATTACTTTAGTTCCTTGCCTTATTAACTGAAAAGCTGTTAGTTAATTTGGCTGAAAACAGTGTTACCCCAAGCATACAGAAGTACTCTAAAAACCTTTTCTCAATGGCTTAAAGACTTAATGACTGGTCAAAGACACCAGCTTCTTGACTTCTCTAATAATTTTCAGGTTGCACTATAGCAAGACTGAAATTCTTGAAGCAAATTGATCCTCCTGTAGTAGGATTAAATAAAACATGAGATTTTCAGAGAACTTCAAGTGATATCAACGTCTTTATTGTCCTTGCTTCAAAGAAGACTTTGTGAGCTAGATTGGTTAGTCTGAGTGGTACTGAAATAAGTCCATTCCTGAAGCTTCACTGTAATATTTATTGGTATGTTGTATTGGCTACTTTCCTGTTTCAGAATGTTAGCAGTTCAAAATGTCTGCTGTTAATGGAACTAATTGCTGAGGTGTTATTTTTGTCAGAACAGTCTCTCCTTTTAGCCTATATCTTTGTTGTAAGCTTCTGTGTTTTTCAGTAGTGACCCAGTCCATGCCCAAGAGGTGCATTAAAAAGTCCCCACACAATTGTTGTTGTGTTTTGACACTTGTCTTTTGTGCCTAGGTCCAGTCAGCTATTTTGAACACTGTGGCTTCTAATACATTGATGTTTTGTAGATCTTTTCTTTTGAAGTTTAGCTAGCTTCATTTCTGGACTGCTGGATTACCTTCATAGTGGGATACTTCGTCCAGTTCCATATTTTATTCTCTAGTGCATTCTTCTTCTGTGAGCTGTCTTTCAGACGACTGTTGCTTAAGGAAATAGTTCTTATCATACCATTGGAGTTATCTTAAAGAAAACACAAACGCAAACAGAAATCCAGAGCCCTCAGTGCAATACAAACTGTAATATTAATCTGCTTGTGTCATTAGAGGAAGGAGGCTTATGTTCTTGTCCCAGACCTGAAAGGGATGAATACTTTCACTCAGCTCCTAAAACACAGAATGTACCGGTGTCTGTGATTAGATTGTCAAGTATTGTTTTGATGTTTGCAGTGGGCGCAAGGTATGTTTTACAAAAGTAGTTTTAGCTGCTCTTCAAGTGACTTTATACTAACAGTAATTACTGAATTCTTTTCAGCATTACACCAGTAATTGTTAGAAGCAGCCCCATGAAACAGGTCCTTTTTCTTGACTTGAGAATCACCTGGGAATATACCAGTTAGTTTGTTTTATTAATGCTAGCACAGCAAATAATCATCTTTGTACTGCCAAAGGTCAGGGAGGACTCATATCAAGGGAACAACTTGTCCAACTTGTTCACTTGTACATTGTGAACCCTCGCATCACAAAAGCAGACTTTGTTGTGTGTTCTAGACATTTATTATGCAAGGCAGAAACATGTTTTTTAAACTATCAGTCTAAGCATCACTTGAATAATTTTAGGACAACCCCCCAGCCCCCCCCCCCCCAAATAGGGATTATTCCTTTTGATTTGTAGGGTTGAATTTTCTAAAGTGGACTATAGGAGCCAACTTAGAGTGTATTCAGTAGGAAAAGTACTAAATCTGTCCCAGAGGCATTTACCAGAAAATTATGTCAAGTTACAGAGAAACCAGACTTAGTGGGGAAGTATGAGAATGTTGTGAATGTTTAAAAAATTATGTAATCCATTAAATCTTTCATTGTTTGCCTAGGGAAATAGGTGATCACTGGCACCTAGCAATTCAAGAAGCAATCTTGGAGAAATGTAGTGATAATGATGGAATTGTTCATATTGCCGTAGACAAAAATTCACGTGAGGTAAGTGTCTTTCCAGTGACATCTTAATACTTTGTTCATCCTTTTAAGCTGGACTTGCAAAAAACCCAAACTGCTCTCTCTCTTACTTAGGGCTGTGTATATGTCAAGTGTCTCTCCCCGGAGTATGCTGGAAAGGCTTTCAAGGCATTACATGGCTCTTGGTTTGATGGTAAGGAATGGGGGTTTATAACAAAACATGGGTAGAAATTACCAGTGGGTGCAGTTGGAGTTCTTTTTAAATGGTGAAATGTTTTGTATCTAAAGTATTGAGCAGTAAAAAAAAAAAAAGGTAAACTAATTTTGATTTAATGACACATTTGTGTTTTACATCCTGAAGCAAAATGCAATAATACTGAACTAGAAGGTTTCTCTTTTCCTATTTCTTTGCCTCATAGGAAAGCTGGTAACAGTAAAATACCTGCGACTAGATCGGTATCATCATCGTTTTCCCCAGGCTCTTACTTGTAACACTCCACTGAAGCCATCAAACAAACACATGAACTCTATGTCACATCTGCGTCTTCGGACAGGCACAACTAATTCTCAGGGAAGCTCCTGAGAAAACTTTCTACAACTGCTAGGACTGTTACTTGCAACAGGAATGTTCCTGTTTGGCTGCCGTCTTCCTTTTTTAGTGCTTTTTGTATGTAATACTTTAATGAATTAAATAAAAGTTGGAACGTTCCAGAAGTCTTGTTTCCAAAGGGACTTAGCAATGAGGCAGTAATACTGAGCTGACAAAAAAGAAAAAAAGTTGCTTCACAAAGTTTTCCGGGGCTATAGTAAACCGATGCATTTAAGTTTTGCATGAGGAATACCAATTTCATTATACATTTGCAGATGTGGTGACGTATTTTTGCACCAAGAAGTGTTTTTGATAATACAAAAGCATGGAGAAAAGAAGACTTCCTGTATTTCCATAGTTTCCTGTGAAATAATCTTGTGGGTATTTTGTAACAAGCAACCTACAGTTCCTGATGGTAAATAAGTTAAAAAAAAATTCAGTCAATATTAGTTTTTTGTTGCTGTATAAGAATTTTTCTGCAGCTGGGGTATGGGGAAAGTGAATTTGGCGTTAGTGGTTGCATATCAGTGTGAGGGAAGATGAACTGATTGCGGTTGTACTGGGTTTTGTATATAAGTGTAAATGCTGGTGGTGGCAAAAAGGGTTGTGTTCTGTGAGGATGTCTGCGTCAAAGCAGCAAATAAGCTTCCTATTTTATTCCAAACATATTGTTTTATATGGTTTTGGCTGTACCAGGACAAGAGGCCAAATACCTAAAAATGTTGGATACAGGTTAAATATCTTTTATAGGTTTTATATAAAATATCTGACTGATTTTGTGTGAAAGGTCTGATACCAATTGTAATGAATTCAAATTTGTGAGCAATAAAGAAGCAATTGGCAGATATTGGAAAAATATTTTGTGAAAAGCTGTATTTATTATTACAAGTGTCAGGGCTGTGACAAAATACCATTGGATTAAGTGACATTCCCAGTACATTATAACATGTTTTAATGAACCATTTATCTGTTAAAATTTAAAAGGTACATACTTCCTTGCAACAATTTTGGCTCATGCAAACTAGTGCAGCTGACAGTAAATGTTGTGATTCCAAGCTTGTAAATTTACTAATGTTTATGTAGAAGTACAAAATTGTTGCTGAGAAGCTTAGTTGCAAATCTAAGATAATTGGCTTTACTAATCCCCACTCCTACAACAATTTTACCTAGTTATCCAGCTGAACATCCTGTAGGAGGGTGCGACTGGAAGCACACCAGTCCCACAAATTTTACTGAAACTCACTTTACTTTGTAGATATGATGGATCTGCAGCATGAACTTGCACAAATAATGCACGTTTTTCTTACGGTTAAGTAAACATGATGCACACTATTCTGCAACGGGAAATCCTATTGTGCCTTACCTTTGTGCTTTTGTGGGCACCATGTTTATTATTGGAGAGTTTGTTAACCGAAAAATTTTAAATCCTCAGTTTTATGTCTCAGATGCTAATGAATGAGTATATATAATATATAATCAGCCATGCAGAATTCTACTTACCAAGGACAAGTACATATTTTTGATGGGTAAGTGAATTGTGCCAGGTCTGGTAGATTTTTGATGAGTTTTATTATATACATATATGTATATGTATAATATATATGTATATGTATTATATATATGTATATAAACTAATTTTGTTGTATTTGATGTGCATCATAGTGGTTTGTTAACCTTAGTGACCCCATCTTGTGACCTGTTGCAAGAGTGAATGTAAAAATAGCTGTGGCATTTTAAAAGGTCGCCTCGATGCAAATGCATCTATCTTGCTTCTAAGATATATTTCTTGTAAACACTGTACATTTTAATTGTAATATGTACTATTATGCAGCTTATTTTACATTAAACTGTTAAGTTGACTGATATGCCTTCCTGCAAGACAGGGGAATATGTATAATATCTGAACATTTGAGAAAAATCAGATGTTTGTTGTAACTTGTCACCCTATTCTGTAAAAACAAACAAACCAAACCAGACTCGAATTAAAGGTTTATTAGGGGTTTTTATATGTGTCTCACCTTCTAGATATTTGGGTGTCTCTGACTCAAATGCTTTTCTCATCTGGGGGCAGAGGGGGAGATTAATCTGTTACAGCCACCTAATTAATTTTTAGTATTTGTTAGGATGTGAACAGGTGCTGCCGTGAGCTGACACACACACAGCTGAATTAACTGTCAGCTTGACTTTTGTCCTGATTTTGTACACAGGGGATGCAGAGACATTACCCTGATTCCTAAGTCGTGGACATGCCCTGTTGTCTCCCCTGTTAAAGGACAGGGGTGAAGAGCCTTAAACCTTGTGCTTTCAGCCTCTTTCTTGTATTTTGAGATATGGAGAGTCATCAAAGGAATTTTGATTGACTAATAGAAGAGATTGGCTTTTTTCCCCTGTCATTATCTTACACTGTTTTAGAATTGTTTTAGTGACGGGTCAGAGGTTTAGGGGGTAGGAGGAACAAGGAAGGGTACGTAAGTCCATTATTTACGTTCATTTGCACCGCATACATATACGTGTCTCGTGGGGAAGGGAAGCAGGAGGAGGAGGAAGTTTGATGTCGTTCCCTCCTTTTTGGAAGCTAGACGCGGTGGACACAGCGCTGCCGTAGTTTCGCGGCCGGTGCTAAAGTCAGGAGCTGCCTCCGGGTGGGAGCCGTGGGTCCGAGCCGCTGCGGCGCTGGCAGCCCCGCTCCCGGCCGGCCCCGCGCAGGCAGCTGAGGGTCACGGCAGGGCAGCCTCCGCTCGGCCAGAGCGCTCCGGCTGGGGCTGTCCTTGGAACCGCAGGAACGTCTCTTTAAAGGGGCCAGGAGCCGCTTCGGCGGCTGACCCGAAGCGCACGCTTTAACCCTTTAAGACGGGGCACTTCGGCCGTGCTGCGGCGGCGGGACGGGACAGGGTCCCGGGCCGCTTCCCCGCGCTGCTGNGCCCTTCTGGCGGCCGAGAGCGGGGCTGCGGTCGGGGGTCGCTCGAGTTTGTCCCCGTGTCACGGAGCGAGCCCCTGAGAGCGCTGGTCGTCCCCGCATCCCGGCCGCATCCCGGCCGCATCCTGGCTGTGCCACTCCTGTGGCCGCCGCAGCGCCTGGACACTGACGCGGCGCAGCCCCTGGCTCTGGGTGTCCTGCCCTGTAGCTGGAACTCCTGACTCAAACGGGGTGCACGACGGAATAGCTGGCTCGCGGAAACAGCGCTTGACCAAGTGCGTAATGAGTTCAGTTCAGCTGCGATCCCCAGCTCGGTAAATTGTGCAGCGCTGGGTCAAAAAAGGAGCTTAAACTTGACAAATGAGCTCAGAATTTGCTTGTGTTTTTCTAAGGAAGCTCAGTGTGTTCGCAGACCAGGTTTGTTTGGTGTTATTCTTCTGACAGATACAATCGATGCAAAGGATAAAGTATAATTTGTTTCTTATTGTCCCCTGCCCAAGTTGTACTTGGTGCATCATACTATTACTGGAAACAGAAATGAGACTTAATTAAGCTTCTTGTAGTATTTGATAAATTAGCTAAAAATGCTGTCTTTCCTGCTTGGGCTGAATTGTCAGTCATCACCCTCTTAGCACAAAGACTGTCTGAAAGCGCAGTGATCTTAAAACAATCCTAGCTAAGTATTAAAAATGCCAGATCTAACAGTAGTTATCTACAGATAAGGCTGGATGTCAACTGTTACCTAGTGATATATGCTGTAAGGTAGTCTCTGTAAGTGTTCTTAGCCTAAACACAGCATTTAGGAAAGTATAGAGCCTTATATTATATATGTCATGCTTTTAGCTGTTTCTCTGTTGTTACTATCTGGACAGATAGAAGTCAGAAAGAGGAATCTGCAATAGCCAGGCAATTTGCCTTACTGAAACAGCTTGCTTATGGCTAGTCACCTGTAAATGGAATAGCCATCTCCACTCCCATTACGGCACAGTGCCACTCATCTGAATCCAGAATTTAGTGCTTAGAATTTGTCCTGCTTATGTTCTTGCCCTTGCTGAGTAGACACGAGTGCTTTCTGTCTTATTTGCTGATGATTCCCAACTTTTTGTTACGTTGCTGCGTGCCTTTGGAGTTTGTCATGGTTCCTTGTCTGCCAAATTTGGTTGGTAACAGTGCCCTTTGAGTCTGATTCTGGGAGTAGTTTCCATGTGGCTTGTCATCTTAATCAGACGTTTGCTCATAGTTTCTAAAAGAATCGCTCGCCTCGCTTTAGACATGGCTTATTTTAGAACAGTATTTCTCAACTGTCTTTTAAAATTTATGTAGGGAATTAAATAAGGTTAGCAACTTTACCAGAGTTGCTAAATAACACTAGAAATCTGAGATTAAAAAAGGATTTTTTTCAAAAATAAAGTTGCTTTGTTAAAACCAGTAAAATTAGTGGAGTTAAACAGTATGTAGTTCAGTCCAGAATGTGGTTGGTCAGTCATTCTCCCAACTGATGTATCTTGGTTCTTAGTAATACACCTTTGGAAAGATCTTTTAGGAGGAAAAAAACAATTCTATTTTTCTTCCAAAGTGCAATCTTTAAAAATAGTGCCTTTGTAGATGGGCTAATATTTCTATATTTGGTAGCAAAGCCATATAAAGCAGTTGATCCTAGACAAAAATAAAGTCTTTTGACGGAATGACCTTGCTCATTTTTCTAAGTGATGGCAGTTACATGCTCTCACAGGGGTTAGTTAATTCAGATGATTATGCCAGTACATACTACAAGAATTTCTTATTTTTTGTTTGTACATACCATAAGAATTCCCTACAGCTGTTCGGTCAGGGCCAGCTTGCACGTGAGGGAGGTGTTTGGTCCTTTGCCCTGTTATTTATGAAGGTATGGGAGGATCTTGTTTACCTACTCTTGTTTTGTCAGCTTTGTAAGCTGATACTTGTTTCTGTATCATTGGAGATCCAGCCTATTTATTACATTAGCAATGCTAGAAAACAGAATTTCTCTGTTAGGTGGATAGTTAACAGTTCTTTTGTTACTTATTTTAAAAGATGGGGTAATAAGAGTCAGTAGGGAGAGAGAAGAGAACACTGTTAAGGATTTAATCTTCTCAGACAGAAGGTTAAGAAGTCTGCCTGTCTGCATCTGACTGGCATTGCTACAAGCCAGCAATGCAGTAAAGCCATCCAATTTGGAGATAGCTTTGTTGAGCTGCATAATTCAAGTGAGTGTGTCCTCATTACAGAGCAACTCTTAAGCTATGTGCAGCATTGTATTAGTCATAGGTAGGGAATATGACCTTCTTTCCCCCCTTTCTATTATTTTTCTTTTTTGTTAAAAGCTGCAGTTTGGGTAGCACTCAGGCTATATGTGAACTTAAGCTATGGAGGCTTTAACTGATAGGAAACTGGGATAAACATTGGCCTAATTATAGCTCTAGTTTAAGGGTTCCTTAGCCCAAAGACCCTCACAAAAATGAGGGAAAAATTCTTGATGTGTTTATAACATTGTAATTAGGAATTACTGTCAAATAAAGTCAGGTGTGGGTTTATCTTTCCCTGAGTAACTCTGAAGTTGGTATGCTTATTTTGGAACAAACTACAAGGCAAGTCAGAAATAGGGTGTTTCTTGCTTGGGAGTAACTATATCCATACATGGAGTTATTTCAAGGTTACTTTCTCTACACAAGACAGAGGTCTTTTAAACAGAACAACAAAAAAACCTGAGAGCTTTTGGGACTTTTTTTTTTTGTATCTCATAGAGTAAGTGACTACAGGTTAGCTTTCTCTTCCCTTACTCACCTTGCTTTGGTAGGATTTATTGTTATCTTTTCAGAGGCTCCATTTCCTTCAGAAGGATCTTTGGTTCTCAGTGAGCTATTAATATGTACTAGCTTAAAAAAAAAACAAACAAAAAACAAAACTAAGATTTAAGTCTTCTGTGGCAATTTGTGAATGTATAACCAACTAGCAGTGTTTTTAAATTAATTTTCAACTAACCACTGAAGAAAAGGAAGGAAACACATATTGCAATGTTAACTCCTACCAGAAGTTGAAGAATGTCATTGTGTATTTTAACAGGGATTTTTGTGTCTTTAGTCTGTGAAGATGCTGATCTGTATTTTTTGTGTGAAAATAGGTTAGAAGAATTCTTTGGGAACCCCATTTATGGTGAGGTAATTGGAAATTATAATTTATCTGCTTAGCTCCAGCCTTCAGGTTCTCATTTCGCAACCTCAATTCAGCATTATCTGAAAACCACACAATCTAGCAACTGGAACTGGGAATAAAGAGGCTTTTTGCAATAAGGGCTTTAAGATCTGAGGACTTGAACGATCCTACTCCAGAACAGGCAAAAAACAATACTTACACTTATAAGGTGCTAACACAGTTTTGCTGTCCTCACAGACATTATAGTTTAGCATTGTTTTGTAAAATAATTAATAGCATAAGTACTTCTTTATTTCCAGAAAGTTTTGGATTTAAACATGATTCAGCTTTTGAGTGTTGCACAGACAAAGTCTAAGGACAGGACTTCTGCAGAGATCCCCAGTTTGCTTTTTCCTTTCAGTAGCATCTGAACATCAGGATTGATGATTTCTTTGAACTGTGGGCAGCAGCGCAGCAAAATGTACATAGCGTGCTAACACATTGTTTTGTTGGGAAGTGTTACCTCATCCAAGAAATTTTAAGAGTAATGTCATGCATGGCATTTGGAAGTATTTCCCCATGGGTCTCTTTGTGTTCTTCCAAAAGGGGACAACGCCTTTGCGTTTCACCTGACGGAAAACAAATCCCTACTATCAGGGAATAACAATAGTGCTGATGGAATGTAGCTGCCAAATGCCACCACTTTCACTCTCACCACACAATGAAAATGGAAAAAAAAAATTCAACACATGGAACCTTGGCAGCTTCCTGGGGAAATGATCTGTGCCAGTCATTGCCAAAAGGAAACAGCCCACAAAGTGTTCCTTCTGGCTGAGGGATTGCCCTGTTCTTGTTCCTCTCGGTTCCCCAGTGCTTGGTTCTCAGGGAAATCTGCAGGCGAGGCTGTTACAGCTGCCTGCACAGAGAGTGGAGGTGATTTTAACAACTTCAAGGACCTTCAAGATGGGTTGGTGAGTGGGAGCTGCATGGATGTCTTTCATTTCATGCAGCACAGTGAGTCTGGCCTTGGCTTTCTTGCAGCTGGTTCAAGAGCAAGCATTGGCTTGATAAAAAGTTGCTCAGTTGGCTAAGAAAAATGGTTGAATATACAAGCAGACTTTGTCACCTGGGTCAGATTATCACCATCCTGCTGCTGGGAGGAAGCTTGATATTAAACATAAAACCAATACAGATCCATCCTAATGTGTCCTGATGATGTACTGTCAGAGCTTACACTCAGTTCAAGTCGAATTTGTACTAATGAGTGATTCAGTAGTGCACTGATCCAGTCTGCACAATGCTGAAACCAAGGCTTGCAGGTCAGATTGGTTGGATTTCCACTCCTGCACACCAATATCACTGTCAGCAGCCATAGCACAAGTGTGAGGGAGAGATGAGAATAAGACAGGAGCAGATGCTTTGGCTGCCAGCTCAGGGACAGGTGGAAAAGTAGAGGTGAGTCAGTCAATTGTGTGAAGTTACAGCCCTGAGATGTAAATTCAGAAACTCCACAAATAAAATTATTTGGGTGTTCTAAAGCATTATCATCTCTGCTTTTGAATAGCTGCAGAATAGGAAAATCAGCCCACTTGGTCAAAGCCTTAACATTTAACGGCTATGTACTTTTAGACTGTATCTTCATTTTTATCTTTTTTTTTGTTCAGAATTAAAATCAGTGCTTCATCAGATCTTGTGGGTACGTGGTGGAAAAATACATTGTGCTGACAGCACACCTCTTAACATCTCTTTCCATGAGAGAAACGAAATTGTCTGTGTATGTGCTTGTTCTTTTACCTTGCTTTTACTTAAAGGCAAGCTCATGAAAGGGACAAGATCTTATAGCAAATTAGCAGGTCACTGGGGAAAGAACCCACCATATGCTTCTGTATCTAAACTGCTACCTGGCATTCCTTATCCAAAAACACAAGGCAGCTTTGCTACTTGCCTCTGAACTTGAGAGAAGTGCTGGTTTGTACCAATTTATTCTAGCAGTTGTTGAACCATTCTGGGAAGGATTACAATAGATATTTTGCAAGACTCTAGGCTCTTCCCGAGAAGTCTTAAAATGTGAAATACCGTAGCTGTCTGGGGGAAAACAGGCCCTTTTTGTTGCTCAGTTCCATACAAATTACAGAGCAGTACATTTTGCTCTAATGATAGTCAAGTAATAACTGTGGCAGTAATAAAGACAGTGTAATAGCTGAGTGATGTAATGTTATTTGCAATGAGAGGAAGATTTTCAGAGCATTATCCCATTTCCACAATCACTCTTGTAGAATAAACAAGCCAAGTGCCTAAAAAATTTTGCTGGGATTTGGCTTTCTGAACCACTCTTTTTGTTTTTACTTCTCCTCTGGGCTTTCCTCAACTGTCTCTGTCCTACACCCCAAACCAGAAGCATATTCCAACTGATACCTCACTGCTACTGAGCAGACCAGACTTCCTCCTCAGTCCCTCCTGTTATGTATTATGTTCCTGTTTTTAATAAACTCCAGACTGTTATCTGCCTTTTTTTTTGTAATAGTTTCACACTGTTGGCTCAATTTATTGTCACTCTAACATTGACATCCTTTTCTGCTGTACTGCTGCTAGTCTGGCATTCTTACTTTTGATTGTTTTGTGCATTTGAATATTTCTTTTAAAGTCCAAATATGATTCTTTGTACTTGGCAGTATTGAATTTTATCTTGCTGGTTTTTGACCATTTCTCCAATCTATTAAGACTATCCTGAGTTCTGCTCAGCTCTTCAGGGTGTTTCACACTCCTTGCAGGTTGGTGTCTCTGCAGTTTTAGCAGGATTATTTGCTGGGTTTTGGCCCTGGTCAGTTGGAGAAGCACTGAGTGAATGTGTTTATTCAAGTACTCTGCACCTGTGATATAGGACCTTGATGCAAAAGAAAAGTGCTTTTCCAGTTTGCTTTGTCTGAAAGTATTTTATGCTTGAGGTCTGTTTGATTTGCTGCTTTCCTTCTGCCTGTAGGGTACAAGGAAAGAAGGAAAGTATGTTAGTTATGGGGTTAGATTTTGGCAAGCCCATCATGGTGGCTTACTGCTTTCTCATTTTCATTGCCTGTTTATGGATTGTTTAGTGTTTTGTTTCAAAAGTTTTCTGTGTGTTTAAGATAGATTTATGTCCATGTAATTCACCAGTCAGTCTTTTCTTCCTTTTAAAAATGGATATTACTCTCTTTCTCTTGAGACTTTGTAAAGGCAAAAACCTTTCAAAAATCATCCAAGGTACATACTCTTTTCTGAACAATTTCCCCTCCTTGTTTCCTAAACATTTCGGATAAATTTCCTAATCTGTCAGGAGAGGAGGAGCAACCTCAGGGAAAGGTTTCAGGCACACAGGCCAGCTCCATCATCCTGGAATATAGTGATCAACATTAGCATGCCTAATTTCTGATAGTCTTGTATTTATGCAGCTAAAGTACCTGAGGTGCAGTTCCTAAGAATGAGATGGAAAGCTTGAAAGACTTTGATAAAGATTTCTCTTAAAAAAAAAAAAAAAGAAAGAAAGAAAGAAAAAAGAAAAAGTAGCTTTGGCAGCCCCAGTGACAACTTTTGTGCAGAGCAAGGTCTGCACAACAGATTCCAAGTTTTAAAGTAGTCACTGCAACTACTTCAGGCAATTGCCTCTGCTGTTTCTTAAACAGTCCCTTTTCCAGCTGAAATCTAATGTGTTGGTTTTATTTCCTTTGTGTTGGGTTACCAAGTGTGAAATTTGCAGATGGCCTTAACTGATTATAGGTCATGGTTTATTAATTTTCTTATTTGTTTCACCTAGCAACTACATAGAATTTTCAAGCATATAGATAACTGTAGGAGATTGTGACTCTTTCTGTACATACAGACCAAGGCTATAAAAATAACATACTGAGTAAATGTATCAGAATTCTAATCAGTAATTATTATTTCAAAAATGCTTCAGGTGGACAAAGAGCTGGCATGTCCTTCATTGTTTTATGTGGATCGGGGGCGCTGAAGGCACTCACTGAGACGTGCTGAAGTGCACTACAGGAGAAGGGCCCTGTGCTGGGCTTGGAGGATGCTCTGGGGGCATGGCTGAGTTGCTGAGGAATTTCTAATGTCTCAGAGTGGTGCGAAATATCAGGACCAAGATGGGAAAGAGGGGCCCTGATATCTTAAGTGTAGGATTTTCTTTTTTTAGAGCATGAGTCCAAATAGGACAGAAACAAACTGCATTTTGGGGCAATGCTTAATGAAGTTCCTGACAGCAGGCTGGCGGGGGGTGGGGGGGCTGCTTGCGGGCGCCTGCTGCTGCCTCTGCTGAAGAAACTGGAACAGATGTCACTTTTAGGGACAGATTATGCAAAGAAAGCGTCAACATTTATCTTAGAATATTCATCCAGAGGAAAGCTAAATTACAAAGCCTTTAAAGTAGCTGAAGGTTGAGAGAAGAGGAGATCAAAGTTGGTGGCTGTATTGTTGCCCTGTGACCGGTGCCACCCCAGCTGCACCAGCACTGCCTTGGGGGGCTCCATGCACGCCTGTGTGGCTGCTGCCAGGCCTGGCACTGCTGTAAGTCTGCTTTAACAGAACAGGAGAAAATATTTATGAAGTTTTTTTCCAAAGGTAAGTGCTTTTCAGCCTGCAGAAGAGGTTTTGCATGGTTATTGTAAGTCCACCTGGAGGGATATAGGATGAGTATTTCTGCCTTTTGAGTGCATTTAGGCCTGGGAAATGTGGATTGACAAAAATATAAAGTTTAGTAAATATTTTCAATCAATTAAAAGAGGTGGAAGAGACACCTTCTTGTTTTGGACAGTTCAAAGAGAATTGAAAAGAAGGGAAATAATTCAAGCAAGTTCTGCTAGAATTAATGCTTCTTTTGTTCAAGATTTGAAAAATACCTTTAGGATGCCTGAAGGTGCAGATCCTTGTGCTACACAGACAATGTAAATACATTTAGCTAATTAAAAAAATAAAATGCTATGTTTGTGGATTTTTAAACTGCACTGGAATGAAAATCACAGTTCAGCTCACAGATTCCACATACCATTTTTCATTGAAAATGTTTGTATTTGGAAGGTATTGAGAGGCTGGAGCACCTCTTCTGTGAAGACAGGCTGAGAGAGCTGAGGTGGTTCAGCCTGGAGAAGAGAAGGCTCTGGAGAGACCTCAGAGCCCCTTCCAGTACCTAAGTGGAGCTACAAGAGAGCTGGAGAGGAACTTGTTACGGGGGCCTGGAGTGACAGGACAAGGGGGAATGGCTTTTAACTGAGAGTAGGTTTAGATTAGATATTAGAGAGAAATTCTTGACTGTGAGGGTGGTGAGGCACTGAAACAGGTTGCCCAGAGAAGTTGTGGGTGCCCCATCCCTGGAAGTGTTTGAGGCCGGACTGGATAGGCCTTTGAGCAACCTGATCTAGTGGAAAGTGCCCCTGTCCATGGCAGAGGAGTTGGAACCAGATGATCTTTAAAGTCCCTTCCAACTCAACATATTCTGTGATTCTATGGCTCTATGACATTTTCCCTTGTAAGAAGGAGAGCCTTGAATAAAGTTTTTATCCCTGTAATTACCTAAATACAGGTAGATGCACATATAATCCTGGTTATTAAATGGCAGAAAAATTGGGTGGTGGTTTGAAATCAAGTAGTCTTTATATTTGAATCAAATTTATTGCTGTTAGAACAGAAATACTTTGCCTTGCTCTCTGATTTTTCAGTCATTGACATTCAGTATTCACTCAAAGCTAAAGTTAGACTCTTTCCTTACTTGCTGGATGTTGTCTCACTGCTATTCATAAAAATAAAAGTACAACCTTGACAAGAGAAGACTTAGGAGTTTCTGTTTTATTTGATGGTATTTTATTTTGTTATATATTAGATGTTTGTAGTTTTTTCAGTTGAATAAAGGTTCTTTGGTTTTTGGATGATAAATGTTCTGATTGCAGTGTGTAAGGCATTCTTTTATGATTTTGTTTGTTTGTTTGTTTTTGGGTTTTTGTGGTTTTGGGGTTTTTTTTTGTTTGTTTGTTTTTTTTTTTAATTTGTTCAATGTCAGACCTCCTATATGCTATAATTTTTAAAAAATAGTTTTGGATAAAAGGCTGAGGTTTTCTTGTATATTCATAAGGATGCTCTGCATACCATCGTGACGCAATCTGTGTGATCAAAGGTACATTTTTAAAGGATGCTTTCGTTCTGTTGACATATGCGTAGACCTGTGTGCGCTGAGGGTGGTGTTTGAAGGACAACTCACGGGGCTGTGCAGCGTGTGATTGTATGAAAGGGAGCTGGCACCGCTCGGTGGTGAGGAGCGGTATTGGTTTGTAGAGAAAGCCACGTGGAAAATTTCCATGTAAGGGAGACTGCTAGGGAGGGATTGGCAGCTGTGATGTCTTTAACGCGAAGTGCTTTTCTAGCAGCTGGGATGATAAAAAAAGAAACCACCACCTGAATTGCTCTAGTTATACTACCTGATAGAGAGATCATAAGTAAATTTTATAAACCCTGTAATTAAAAACATTTTTTACAAAATACAAGATACTCAGGGTCTGGTTCAGAGTCTGAACTAAAAATTATATTTTCTCAGGTAGGAAATAATACTAATACAGAGAGATAATTCAGCTTTCAAATGGTTTGTGCTGAAGACTGCAGAATGAATGAAATGACACAAACAAGACAAATGTGTCTTTTGCACTGGAAGTTTATTTTTCTGGCAGGGTACATGGCATCTATAGGCACATTATGTGCAAATACATGTAGGCAGATATTGGCACTAATCACTTTTCCAATTAAAAGCGTTTTAAATATCTTTAAAATCTGCTGGCAATAGACCTACTGATTGTTTGTTGGTAATTTCCTGTATACAGTGTAATAACTCCATGGCATCCATTGAGAATGCCTTAGTTTCCTGCTGTGGCAGGGAGTGTTGTGAGTTTTTATTCCCTACTACAGATTTTATTCTGAGAACTCATTAAACTGGAGGGCAAAACCCTGTCTGGAATCACAACTCTTTTGGCTCTGATGTGTTCAGGGACTTTGTCCCCTTCAGTGGTCTAGTAAGTGTCATTTCTACATTTCCTTACAGTGCCTCATAAAGACAGTAATCAAATTTACATGGTCTATGATGTTTGAGAATTCAGCTTCTCTGTGCAGCAGAAGAGGCAGCTTCCTTCATCTGTCCCACAGCCTGTGTGTGCCGTGCGGGTCGGGAGTGCACACTCGGCAAACAAACCACGGCAGGGCTGGTTTGCACGCACCTCATCGGGGAACGAGGGAGACCGTGCTCTTTTCAAAAGAGTGTACTGGTTTGTTGTGCTGGTTTGAAGTCCTGTTAAGTCATACCAGTTAGCTGGAGGCTTTCTCGTTGCTTCATTTATGAGATATTTTACCTAAGAGAAACTGCTCATGTCACGTATCTATTGTGTGTTGTTACCCAGGCAAATAATCTTTGTAAGGTGAGGAAAAAGTCTGCTGAGTTACAGAGTAATGTGTAACACAATTTAACAGAATGCCAGTTTCAGATGATGTAATTGTTTAATCTTCAAAATTAGTCTTTTTTTTTAATTGAAAAGTAAAAGCTAGTACAAAGGTGTTTCAGAAAAGCAGAACTGAAATTTCTGTTAAAGGGCTCCTGTTCATTGCTATAAAAGGAACTTGTATTTAACATGATGCATGGGATTTGTCCCAAGTTAAAAATAGAAGAGAAAGCTTGTTATCTCTGCTGTATTAGTAAGTCTGACAATGCAAATAGTGGCAGAGAGGGAGACATACCTAATCAAACCAACCTGAGAGCAAAAATGGGTTTCATGTCTTCAAGTGCTAGGGTACCCCTTGGATAGTTCTATTCACAGCAATAACCTGGAAGTTTTTAAATATTATTATTTTTTTTTATTATTTTTATTTTTATTTTTTTTTTAGTATTGAGAATGAATCCTTTATTGGTGTGCAACACAAAACACTTTCGGGCTTGCCAGTAGGAATTGTTAAATTAAAAGGTTATTTCCAGAACACTTGTATCTCATCATCTGAGGACCAGAAGCAATTAAATCTTTACAACTGTGCTGGAGAGGACTGCCTGGAATGGAAAAGATGAGAAATTTTTCAACATGTTGAAAGGATCGTGGTTCTCGGAAAAGACCCATTTAAGAATAGTTTATGACTGTTGTAGTTATAAACTCACTGCTATAAAAGGAATGTGCTGCATATTGGCAGGCTACCAAGTCAGGGAAAATGAAAGTGCAGCTCAGCACTATTTTAGTGCATCAGATCTGGGAGAGGCAGGAGTGGGGGGGGAATCCCAATTGACCTATATTTGCTTTCCTTTGGGAAGTATTGCCAGTTGTAACTATTGGGAAACAATCTGCAAATGACAGATGTATGAGCACTTCCAAGACTGAGAGTCTCACTGTTTCTGCCCTTAGCCAAGAATCCTCTTTCATCCCGGGCTTGAGGACTCCTTACTTGTCTTGTTTCTTCCATTCCTTGGGGTCTCTGCTTTTTTGTGTCTCTTTGCAGTTTCAGTTTTCCCATTTCATGTGTTCACAAGGCTTGTGCTGTCTTGTCTCTACATTAATGAAATTTCCTTCCATTTTACTACCCTCCCTAAGGACAAAGCGAGAGTCCCTTGAGCAAGGACCCTCTTCTGTATTACTTAAAGCAGAAACAATTGCCTCCCTCCTCCACTCGTAGTCAGTTCAGCATGGATGTCCTCTACATCCACACAGGCCACATGCTTTGGTCTACAGGGGATAAGTATCACTGCTCTGCTGTGTGTAGATGTTATAGTAAAATAAGGAGAAATCAAGCTCAAAGTTTTCTTGTCTTTGGGACCCAATTGCCTAATAGGGAGGCATTAATATGCCTTTCCCCTTGTTGCTTTCTGGGAGTGTACAGCCTTCAAAAATCATTTGTTTTGACTATCTTCTCACTTCTCAGGCTTTTTATATTTGGCCCCTGGACACACCCTCGGGCTTTAGTCACATCACCCTCATTGTTGCCAAGCTGTTTTTTTCCTAGCAGGAGAGGGGAGCAATGCAGTGGCCAGTTCAGCATACAGAAAGGGTTATTCCTGTGAGAGATAGTGAGGTTTCCATGATGCTAGAGAGAATGTTAGCTCAATTTGGTAATTAGATGAAAATTAAATATTTGTCTTTGTTTTCTGCTCAGACGTAGTGTTTTTCTTTTATAAGTATAAATAATTTTTCTATTCTGGAGAACCATTCTAATACAAATCTAAACACAGATATATGGTGCCTTGTCACATAGCATATCTTTTTGTCAGCAGTTAGAATCAGTGAGATTATGCTGAATTGTGTGCAGAGGTTTCAGAATCTGGTTTGTTTTCCAAGATTTTTCATGATTATTTTATTGGAAAGATAATAATTTTAAGCTGTATGATAATCTAAAATCTGTTGTGGGAATCTCATCTCTCTTAGATGAAGGACTGAAGTCTGGGTAATAAAGCTCAGACTAAAGGCTGAACTCCTAAAAATATCTCTGATTCACCTCAGTAGGAACATTAATGCAGCCTAAGGATAATGTATGGAGGGTGTTAGTCCATAAGATGATGCTTGTCTATTGTGTACCACAGAGTGGGACTCAGTGTGTGCAGATGAGCATTTCTGCTCATTCTCTTTTCCTACTTTCCTCTGTTTTTCATCTGATCTCAACCTTTAGATTTTTTTTCTTCCTTCCCTTCTCCTGCCATTAACAGGAGGAATATAGAAGGCATTGCTGCTGAAGCTTCCTAGCTAGAATACAATAAAGATACCTCAGGAACATCAATAGACTGGACTGCATAACCCCATTTCACAGAAGGAGGACTGGCCTGTGGGCACTGTGAGGAAGCTGAGGAAGCTGTGGGACTGGGGAGGGTCTTGTGCACCCCTCGAGCTTGAGCAGCCATGGTGTGTGTCGTGCTTATTGTGCCCAGGCAGGCGTCTGCCACCTCCAGCCCTGCTGGCTCTGCAGGTGCAGGGACAACTGCTACACTTCATGTTATGAAACACTGAATAGACTCCCCAGTTAGTGATTTCTCTGGTTGTTTTGCAAATGATCATTCCTATCAGTTAGGGCCATTGAAACATCTGTATCTGACAGTATCCTAAAGCATATGTGAGCCAGACTGGTACTTGGAAATGTCTTATGTGTGTTTTGCAGGAAGGTTTTTAGGTCGGAGTTTCAGTTGCTCTGGGAAGGGTTTAAGAACAAAATCCAGTATAAGAGAACATGTAAAATTCAAGAAAACAAAAAGGTTTTGAACTTCACTGTTTAGGCTCCTTTCTAATGGCAGTACTAACTTCAAGTTTAAACCGTGACGTTTCCTGGTGTTCCATTCAAATATTATGAGGTATGGCAGTAATTACCTCTTTTATCAGGGCACAATGTGAACTTCCTAAAAGTAGCCTGGATTGCCATTTGGTTTGCACATTCCAGCACAAGCAGCTAAGGGGAACGTGCTTTAATTGAGAGTCTTAAAAGTGAAGCGAGAATTGAGGTCTAATACTTCAGATTTCTGTGGCTGTAATTGAGAAGCTAATATTGTATAGGGGGGGAATATATGCTGACAAGCATGCAAGTTATATGCTACAATACTTCTGTAGATCTGTAAGGTTAATGCAATTAATTTCATTTAGAATGCTTTATTCCTCTTCAATAAGTCTTTGAGAAGCTTATATTTTAAATTGTCTTTATTGTTATCCTTGCTGTTAATGATTAAAGTATTTTATTCTCATCAGACAGTAAGCTTTTGCAAGGTGTTTTAATAGCAAATAGCAAATAACATACTTTTGAACACACCTAGTTGGCATTATCAATAGATGTACAAGCATATGAAAATCTAGAGCCTAAAATCTCTCTTTAAAGGTAAATTTTATAGAATCATGGAATGGTTTGGGTTGGAAGGGACCTTAAAGTTCATCTAGTTCCAAAACCCATGTTGTGAGCAGGGACACCTTCCACTAGACCAACTTGTTCAGTGCCCCATTCAACCTGGCCTCAAACACTTACAGGGATGGGACATTCACCACTTCTCTGGGCAGCCTGCTCCAGTGTCTCACTACTCTCACAGTGAAGAATTTCTTCCTAATATATAATCTAAATTATCCTTTCTGAGACTTTTGCCAATTACCTTTACTATTTTGTGCCAAATGCTTCATGGTGCATTGAAACATGCAGTTGTCTAAAAATGTAATTGTTAAGCACAAATGCCTATTCACAGGATGTGTGTTTTTTTGAGGGCTGAAGGCTGCCTCCTCATGGTTCTCTCTGGCTATTGAGAGGCTAGGACAGCCCAGGTAATGAGGTATATAAGTGTGAGAATACTTTGTGCCCTGCAAAGGGTGCCAGTTCCAGGATTAGAGATCTTGGATTGAAGTAGGAGCTGGAACTCTATCCTTTTGGTGATAAATAACCAGCAGTCATCAGGCCCCTGCTGAAAAGTTTTTCCTGTAGTCCAATCTCCTGCCACAGCTGGCAGCTTCACAATGGTTTATTAAATGTCTCTTACAAACTGTTCAACATTGCCTTTGTCTGGCCTTTAGCATACACCATGACAAACCTGAGACATTACCTGCAAAAGGTAAAATCCCTTAAAACCACCAAGTGCAGCGTGGAGAGCAGGAAAGACCAAGGTCTTTGGTGTTAGCACAGAATGTGTTAAGGGAAAATGGCTAGGGAGTAAATAATTGTTTAGAAAGACAGATCAGAAAGACAATTTCAGAAAGACATGATCTACTGAAACACTTTCTCATGTGGTTCTTTCTTTAGGCTGCACCTTTTGTTTCTGCAGTTCCCGAGGACTGAGCTGTCCTGTCTGCTGACTCTGACTGGCAGCAGCTTTAGGTGATCAAAAGCCAAATTATATAATTAATTAATTAATTAATTAATGTTAAAACTGAAATAAACGTATATACAAAATACCTCACTAAGTTTTATCAGGGAAACATTCGGTTATAGTTTGCTTTGTGTCAAAATAAATAAGTATAACCCTTTGCTAAACAACCGTTCAACTGAAAAAAGCTTTACGAAACAAACACTGATAAAACCTGTTAATTTAATACTTGAGTAGACTCCCAGGCCTTTACTTCTTTCTAACTGGTTTGGCTTTCTTTAGTGTGGCAATATTTTTGCTCTTTGCTTTTTCCAGTGACATAGGAATTCCTGACAAGAGCCTGGGAGCCTGGCTCTCTGACTAGTGTGTGCCTATCTCTTAATTGTTTCCTGCCCTCCAAATGAGGCCAGAGACTTGGGGCTGGGGGAAGGGAAATTGGAAAAAAGTAGAAACCTCACACTACTAAGGTCTTATTATTGGGGCAAGAAAAAAACCCTGATCCTTCCCTTAAGAATTTGTGGATGTTTTTTTAATTTACTTGTAAAGAGCTAAAACTTCATGTTCTTTCTCGTCAGAGCTGGGATTCTCATGTAATTTTAGGAATTCTGGACCTGAGTTGTCAGGAATAACACTGAATATGGAAAAATTTAAACCAGTAGTGTTACAAGCTCCCAAGACCCTCGATGTTTCCCCTACTGCTCTTAAAAACAAGATGTGGTAATATCAGAATTTAACCTCTCAAGTTGCCTTCACCCAAAGAAATTTTTCTAGTTGCAGACAGAGGTTGAAAAAACATAACCTGAGTATATACAAAGTTCTTAATTTCCTAAGGACAAATTTGACAGACCACCTATGTTACTTTATAGCTAATAATTTCGGGGCCAAACTTATGTTTTCTGAATGTCTGCAATGGACAATGTAGAAGGTCTTGAAAGCTGGTAGTTCCTTAATATTTGCCGACATTAGGCTCCTAAAAGGAAAGCTTCCCTGGCATTAAAATGCATATCCTAGAAAGCTGCTTCTGAAACCCAGCTAATGACATAGTTACTGCTGTATTTGTATTATCTGTACTTACAAGATTTACAAGCTATTGCTGAACATGGTGTCCATCTTATGAGAGCCAGACAGATGGAAGAGCCACGTTGTACTCTGTTAAAGAGTGAAGTGCAGTGAAGGGGCTCCAAGGGGTCTGACGACTCCCAGGACAACTGTGGAGGAGCCAGCATTGTCCTGGGTGTTGCAGGCAGCAGAGCAAGAAGCATATGTTTTTTAAAAAAGGGCAACTCACCAAAATAAACCCAAAAAATGATGCGTAAAAGCATCATGTTCTTCCCTGAATTGTGAGTTCTGCTCTGACATCTTCATGTAGCATCTGTCCTTACATGAAAGTGACATATTGCATTACTGCAGTAAAGATATGGGTGGTGGTAAGTCTGTGTGGTGGAAGTTCAGCGCTGTGGTACTCACTGTGGTTCAGGCATGTGGCAGTCGTGTTAGCATTGTTGTCCCCAGGCCACCTGACCCTAGCACTGGCAAGGTGGGGTGCTGTGGCAGTGCAGCTGAGCTCCCTTGAGGCTCAGGCAGGTACCTTCAGCACCACCATGGGGGCTTTGCTTAACCTATAGAGGGCTAGGCATGTATAACATGGGAGGTTAAACCACCAGCCATCTATTCCCAGGATGGTGTTTTCACAGAATAATTTAGTTTGGAAAAGACCTCTGAGATCGTCGAGTCCAACCTTTTAGCCAGCACCACTTGTCAACTAGACCATGGCACCTTGTTGGGCAGCCCATTCCAATGTCTAATCACCTTTTCTGTGAAGAAATCCTTCTTAATGTCCAACCTAAACCTTCTCATCATACTGTTAATTACCTGGGAGAAGATGCAGGCCCCCACCTGGCTACAACGTTCTTTCAGGTAGTGGAAGAGAGTGATAACATCACTCCTGAGCCTCCTCCAGGCTAACCACCCCCAGCTTCCTCAGCCACTCCTCATCAGACTTGTGCTCCAGGCACTTCACCAACAAGATCACCCTTCTCTGGACTTCTTCCTATGTTTCTTGTCATACTCTGACTCTTCCCCTTAAGTAAATCAGGGCCATAAACACGGCACCTGAGCCTGCTAAAGGCTATGGCCAAGCTTGTATGCACCACAGAAAGAGTAGAGGAAAGATATGAACCTGTCTCAGTGTTACTGTCATTCTCCCTAAATCTGTTCTTTGTACCCATGGAACTGGCAGGTGGGGTGAAACACCTCCAAACCGAATGCGTTAATTGCAATAAGTTTTACTTTGCACTTCTCTTTACTGATTCTTCACAAGCCATTCTTATAGGGCTCTGTAAGCTTCCTGCAGCAGGGTTTGTGTGTGTACAGTACCTGGCACCAGGAGGTCTCCTCCCACTGGAACTACTGGACATTGATATAATGTACACAGTAAATAGAAATAGCAATCAAAGCATCAGCAATAAAAGAATAAATTAGATTAACTGCAGTAAAGTACTTTCATGGATGCTCAGGGATATTTTATTGGGCTCTCAGGACTTGCATATCTTTCAAGTCTTTATGAATACATGAGGGTAAATAATAACATTTTGGTGAACACTGAAATTCTTGACATTTTCAAGAGGCCAGGATCTATTATAATTCTCGGGAATTTAAAATAATTTCCTCTTAGCTGTTTACAGTTGCCACTCGGATGGAGGAGAAGGAGGAGAAGGAGAAGAAGGAGAAGGAGGAGGAGGAGGAGGGCAGGGAGGCAACGTCGTTCTGGGCCGTCAGTGCAGCGCCTCTCAGGAGTGTTCTGGACGGCGGCCGCCAGGCGGCGCCATCCGCGCGGGCCGGTGCGGCCTAACCGCCGGCAGGGGGCGTTCGGTGCCGCCGCTGCCGGAGCGCGGCACCGGCCTCAGCCCGGGGCTGCGGGGCTGCGAGGCAGTGGAACAGCAGCGGCTG
>VXBB01013358.1:1253614-1309567 GCA_013399915.1 Illadopsis cleaveri | reverse complement strand
AGTGCCGGCTGCGGGACAGTGCCGGCTGAGGAACAGTGGAACAGTGCCGGCTGCGGGACAGTGCGGGCTGTGGGGCAAGGGCGGAGCTGCGGCGGGGCTGCGCGCAGCCCTCTGTTCTTCTGGCGGTCTGCTCCGGAGGGATTGGCGCTGGTTTTCACGCGACTCCGCTGCCGCTGTGACAGGGACGTGTTGTTTGTGATGGCGCTCACGGGCTGCTGGCCCTGCAGTGCCCGCCCGACCCCCAACCCCGCCGCCGTCGGGGCGCTCGAAGTGTCAGGGGTCTCGCAGCAAGTTTGGTTTGGATACGACCGAGTGAGGCGTGTGCATGCGGGCAGGTTTCTGTCAGACGCACTCCAGACCGGTTTGGTAATGGGCACGGCTTAGGGGCTGGGTCCTTATTACAGTCAGGGAATTATCACAGAACGGTTTGGCTCAGAAGAGACCTTTAAAGGCCACCTAATCCAACCCCCAGCAAAGGGCAGGGACAACTTCAACTACATCTGGTTGCTCAGAATCCCGTCCAGCCTGACATTGAATGCTGTCAGGGATGGTGCATCTGCACCTGTTATAGGGATATTCTGTAAGTGTCCTTCCTCTCGGAGTCTTGTTCTTCAGGACGAGAGCGCGGTCAGTTTGTCCCCCGCTGGCACAGCCGCTGCTGTGGGCCGTGGTAGGACTCTATCCCCACGGCTACTGGGCTGCCACAGGCCGAACAGTGAGACTTGAGAGGAGGCTGGGAGATCTGCCCTGCTGCTCCACAGCTACCTGGGGCCTGATGCCATGATAGTCCCAGTGAGTTTCTGTACTGACTTTGGTTGGGGATTGGCTCCAGTCCCACATCACATAATCTTCTAAAGTGAGCTGTGGCTGTGCATGGCTGGGTTATAAGGCAGCTGCATTTCCTCTTTCCCATTGTGGGGTGCGTGGAACAATCAGTATTTGTGCATTAAACCCTTCTGGAATAAAATCTCATGACTGCCATCTCTCTGTTTGCTATATTTGAACTGGCTGAAAGATTGTTTAAATATATCTCATGGACAGTTTACAACATGAATTATTTCCTGCCTTTGAAAAGCCATAGTTTTAAGATATCTGGCAAGTTTATTACAATGAAATGTCACATTCCTCAAACAAGTCATCAAAAGAACAATTTTTAGCAATGACTGATTTCCAGTATTCAACATTCAGAAATGTTGTGGAGTGTGATCTTGGTTTAAATAAAATAAATTTAAAAAGCTTGCATCTTTGATCTGCCCAGCATTCCTAGGTGTTCCAAGCAGGATTCCTACTATCTAGCTGAGGTTTACCCCTGCACTTGTAACTAGGCTACTACCCCAAGTTGCTCTCAGATGAGTATCTAAAGCAGCTGTTGTGAATGCCCCCTATAAAAATGTACAGTCCCTCTCACTGTGTAGCATATACAATGGTTTCACTGAATACTGTGTAATATGTATCAAAATGTTGGGAGGTGGGGTAGCAAGAATGGGTTGAACGGACTAAGAGAAGTGCATTCAGAATTGTGCTTTCATGTGGTGGTCTTATAAAATTTTAAGTATTGTTTTTTTCTGTGACTGTATCTTAACATTTTTGATGTTTTAATTTGTTCTCATCTTTTTTTTTCTTTTTTTTTTTTCTTCCCTACTCAGCTCTTGCCCCTGTTCTTTGCCTCTGGTTTTGTTGGTGAGGATATCACAGTGATGTCTGCATTCAACCTGCTGCATTTGGTGACAAAGAGCCAGCCAGTGGCCCTGCGAGCCTGTGGGCTTCCCTCAGGTTGAATGGGTGCTGCTTGTTGTGTCATGCATAATAAAGGCCCTTGTAGGAATGGGTGTCTCTGCTGCAGGAAACAATGTGCTATGGGTTGTTCTGCTTAAATTTTCCTTTGAAACAGAAGTTTATTTGCACTTTTTTTTTTTTGGTAAAATCACTGAGTTGAGTGAACAATTTCATATCCAAGTTTTTAAGAAGCTTGGAAATGCTGACTTCCTTGTCCAAAATTCTGTCTCTTAAATTTTATATTATTTTCCTCATTCTTGGCAAAAACTATGTAGTTAAACTGAAAATATTTTATTAAATGCCAGTCCTAATTTTAAAAGAGAATATCTAAAAGAATTTCACATGTTGATTGCTATTATAACGTAGGACTTAAAAATATTTTTCAAAGTATTTAGCATTTATACTATAGTTATACTCCATGTGTTTCTTTTTACATTTTTATCATAAATCAGGTATGTTATACTGAAAATCATGTACAAAAAGTGTGCAGAATTTAAAACTTAATTCTTTCATTCCTCTGACAGCATATTCCTTAGTTACATGACACTTCTCTACATTACTAAGTGGAAACATGCAATTTAATGCCCACATGCAGCTGCACTTTTCATGTAAGGTCCAGGTTTGTCCATTAGATCTGGGAAGAGTGCCATAAGACCCCATCTCAATGAATCGATAATATAATGAAAACCTTGAAGCTAAGTATTTTGTGTTTCACTTAAACAGCAACAGTCCATAATGTCAGCGTAATAATGTCAGTGTACAGGGTCATGTGCGACAAAATATAAGCTGTACTGAATTAATTTTGAACATTACTAGAAATTTTCTTGATGTCCAAATAAAAAAGATACAGTCCTGGCTGATCTGTGTTTGAAGCCTCGAAAATGGGCCAGCTTGGGTGTTTGTGTTGTACTGACAACTGGTTCATAAGACTGCAGAATGTTACAAGCAGTTTCTTCCAGACCTGGACTTAGCAAGCATATGGAGGTGATGTTTTAAAGATTTTTTTTCAGTGATAAGACATTAGTTTTCAAGCTGATGGATTTTCCTAAAGCATATTAGACTTTATTTGAACTAAGTCTGAGTCCAATTTTTGCAGCATTTACGTTCCATTTCCCCCACATGTGCACAAAACTCCTATTAACCTTGATAGGAACTGCAAACACAGATTGAGGAAGAGAGAGAATAACCCACATTGTGTCAGCTTGATCTCAGTTTCCTGTTGTATTTGCTGCTGAGCCAGATTTAAAATCCTTAAAATATAGGGTAAGCATATTTCCGTAGGCCTCATCATGCATCTTTCGATGTATGCTCATATTGCTGGTGTCTACCTTAACATGGGGGCACACAGTCTTCTGGCCATTTTGTTCTCACTCTGAAAAGATGATCTGCAAGCTGATCAGCTAGAAACACACACAGCCCATGGGAGGTTTTGCTGTTTCCAAAGCACTACATTAGCTGTTTTATCAAGTTGTTTTTCTGTCATAATCCAGTAGTCACATTTTGGAATAAGAACTTAACACTACTCTGTATTCTCATCCCTTAGATCCATAACTGGGATCTAATTAATAGATTGAGTTCCTCTGACTGACTACTTTATAGAGATATATATAGAGAGATATTTATATATAATAAGCCCAAATTCATCTGCTAACAGTGGAATAATATACAATCACATATCTCACATATTTTAAGAGTAATCTAAATTCCCCAGATGCTTAAAAATTAACATAGGCTTGCTTTGCCTTTGGTTTGGGTTTTTGTGTGTGGTGTATTTAAGGGGTTGCAAGTAAATGGCATAGCATGTATCAAATAAAGCATGGAAAGGAAATGTAGAGCCAACATCTGCTTAAATGCCACAATGCCCTGTGACTTTGGCTTCTGAATATATATAAAACACCCCAAGTTCTCATGAGTTTTTTATAACATAGCACTTTGGGCTAGTACTTTTCCCACCATCCAGTACTGTGAATTGCTGTCCTGTAACCATACCACCATGCCATGTGTCCACCAAGTATAGGACAGTGTGGAGCTTGGCCACCTTCTAATGCAGTGGCAAATTCAATATGGAAAGAGACTTTTTAACCTTCTGGAACCCATTCACAGGAAGCAAAGTGCCAAAGAGCAGTAAACTGGGCTTTCAAACAATGTTTTAAACCCTGTGCAGTTAAATGTTTGCAGGACAAGGACTTGGATGAAAGAATTGTTTCAATTTCTGTATTTGGAATGGTACCTCTGTCCTCCCTGTAAGGAACAATATATAATTTATATTTAATATATAGTTGCAGATCAGAAACAAGGGATTTTTTTTCTTCTCTCCCTTCCCTCCCCCCAATTAAATTAATTAAATACTATTGAGAGGTATCTTACAATAGAGATGAGCTGTTCCTTCTTTGAACTACTATTTTCTAAGCATTTGTGAGTTTCACTTGTGCTGGTGAAGTGTTTTTACTTGTTCTTTTTCTGTTTGTATATTAGCACCTGGAGTGCGGATCTGTTCTTCAGAATTGTATTTTTAAAATATTTTCTTGACTGAAGTTAGGACTAAACGTTTCAATGTGTGCACACCTAGTGCACTGTTGCCCCTAACATTTTTTGTAGACAAGATGGCAAGTGTGAGCAGGAGCAGGCGCTCCCAGTAGATGGCACTAGGCATTTACTCTTCTGCACACCCAGGGCTACATGAAAAGCTTCCCGTCTAGGAGTCATTCACTCAGAAAGTATACCCTGAGACCTTAGGAACATTTATAAGTATTTTAAGAAGAGTGAGAATACTGGGAAAAAAGCAAAATCTTCGCCCATATGCAAACTATCATCACATTAACTCAAGGTTTCTTCATTATCAGTGATGACTACAGCTCTGTTGTGTCTGTTGTGTGACACAGAAGTGCTGTTCCTTGAGCCCACTTTATTAGAGTTGAATGTTCTGAATTTCTTTGGAGCTATAGAATGCACTCAGCACTTGACAGGATTTAATTCACAGAAATTAAGTCTTAAAAAAAACCCACTTCAAAATCACAACAATCACCACCAAACTTTTAGTATAAAAACCACTTCATGTCCTTTATGCTTACTAAGAAGCAATGTATACAAGTCATGATTATGCAGATTCCATGTACATATGTTTTCTGAAGCAGACCACCAAGCTATAACATATAAAGATAGCTTATATTGCTTTGCTGTGTCTTTTAATTATTATGGGTTCTCATTTCTTAAAAAGACCCTTTATTTCTTTAACACTTCGAATGTTGTGCTGCTTCCATCACATTTTTTGCATGTGATAATTTGGCTTTTCCTCTCCTGTAGATCAAAGAAAATTATGGTGCTTGTAAAATTAAGTAAAAGTAATGATGAAGAAATTATAGGGGTAGACTTAAGGTTGGGGGTTTTTTTCTGCATAATAAAGTCCTAGGTAATATTAAATTGTTGTGTAGTGTTTAATTACTAAAATAACTACTAGTCGAAACCGTACTTTTGTAGCATTAAACGACAGTGCATCTTTATGAAAATGGTGTTGGGCATATGGTGTAAGTCTTAATATTAAATAAATATCTATGGTATGGTTTCTCATTCTTTTATTAAACCTTAATGTTAATTCTAAGTTTTAATATAATGTCTTTTCATAAAATTGAAATTAATAGTGAACGGAAAATTACTGGGTCTCAAAACTGGATTTTTAGCAGTAATGCGTTAACATAAAGAATTGCTTTTAGGAGCAGATCTTGAAAACATTTGCATACATGAATCATTTGTATGCATTTGTTCCTCTGAACTCTCAAACTGCTCATGTCAATGAAATATCTGCGTGCATACTGTTTTCCAGATATGGGTTTAACACCAAAAGTCTGGGAAAGACCTTAGTCTTGTGAGTTCAAAGTATGGTAGTTGCTGTCGAACTTTGTGTGATTTGAGTATGACTAAGCATTTCATATTGTCTGTTTCTATGTTCAGAGATATAATTTCTATAAAGTATGTTATAACTTCCCCATAGTTTTCCGTAACGTGTATCACCTGAGATGTACTACTACAGATGTCTGTTCACATGGTCCAAAAGAAAATAAAAGTAAGACTGATATTGTATAGCATAAACCATCCACACAGCAATGGTTAAATGCCTGTCAACGTTTTAATTATAAATTCATATTTTCTGGGGTTTATATGTTGAACATAAAAATTTGCTCTGGGTTTAAGTATGCCATACAATGTCACAGATGAATGAACGTGTTCCTCAGAACTGGCTGGGGGGCAAAAATTAAAACTCATTTGTATCCAGCTAAATTTTAAAAAAATGCAAATATCAATTTGGATCAAAAATAGATTTTTAAATTTAAAACACAGTCTTAGAAATACCTAGTTTACTGCCTCCCAGCAGTTATGAGGAAGACTCTTGAAAAGAGTGGAAAATATGACCTATGTGATCACAATAGTGAATAGCATTTGAAACCATCCATGTCTCATTATTATATAAATGTCTGTGTTTATGTTTGCCTTTTAGTCATATGATAGTAGAGCACTGTATTATCATAATAGAGCATTACAGCATATTTTTGGAATGGCTTTAAAATGAGTTTTAAAAATTACATATAGCTGTCTTAATGGGAGTATATTTGATGTTGTACTGTATTTACAAGTGTTTCCTTTGTACAATAGTATTCAGTCTAGAATGCCTTACTTAATGCATTTTAAGATGAAATTTATTGGTAGGTATCTCTTTGGGTGTAATACTCTTAAGAGTGCCTGATACTTGCCAAACTTGGGATCATAAAGAAGACTAGAAGCCTTCTGTTGCATTCCCTAGAGTTTGTACTCTGTTTTTTCGCTCTTTTTATGTCTTTGTTCTGGTGGAATTTTGTACTCTCCCTCATCTGCCCAGGAGACAGATGCTGCTTGTCCCTACCCCACCTGGGTGGAAGCTCTTCAGTGATTCTTGCACTGAGAAGGACTGGGATGATGAGACATTTCTTGTGCTCCTAGATCATGCACAAAGACAGTGCCTTAATGTGTCCCCTGATGCATCTTTTAAGGTTGTTTTCATTCCCTTCCTGCCCCCATAAAGGATCCACCGCAAACCATTTCCACCCTTTTGTCAGGAATGTTTTAATTCTGGGAGTTCATAAATTTCCTGTGTTCCATTCCTGAGCCTTCTGCAGCTCAGGCTTAGTGTATTTTCTGCTTAGTTGTGTATGGAAAAGATGAATTTTCAGCAGGATGTTTCTGGGTTTTAAAGTTTCTCCTGAAAAGTTACTTTTTTTAGTTATTGGAGTGTCTAACAGGAGGACTAAGAAGTCCTTTAAGGACTGCCTTCACTTTTTTCCCTTCAATTAAAAACAACTCCTGGCTTTGTCTTTTCTCTGAGAAGTATGTGATGAAGGTTTCAGAGAAGAATGTGATGTAATGGAGAGATGACAGCACACAGAAAGGAAGGATATTTTCTATATTGCTAAGCTGAGGGAGGACAAGCAAGAAAATGTGCACTAATTAATTGAATGTGAGCCCTAAAGCCAGTAAGAGTGTGTTGGGAAACAATGGAGATGATGATCACTTAGGGAATGTATGAGCTTGGAATTTGATGGAACCTTAAATGGGTCTAGAGTGTGGACTGGGAGTCAGGCACTAGAGGCTCTAACATTACTATAACTTAGCTGCTAGGTTAACCATAGGTTGCTATAAGACAGGTCATGATGTGGGGGTAAATGAGTAGAAATGAGTCGTGTCCCAGAGAATGCCAAGAAGGGGAAATTGTTCTTAGTTACAAGCTAAATATGTATCTCAGTTTGTGATTCCTTCAAAAGAAGCTGTGTTGGGAAGGGGTGCATGGCTAGGGTACAAAAGTGCCCTCTGCTCTGTCTGGAGAAGAGGTTTTGTGGGACAGGATGTTCTGACAGTCCAGGCCTGGTGCTGGCAACTTTGCGGACTGTGGGTAAGAACTCCCTCATCAATGCTCTGGCCCAGGTCAGGGAGTCCCAAGGAGAGCAGAGCAGGGAAAGGCTTGACCGAATCCTCTTAAAACCCTTTTATAGGACTTGATCTCATCTTCATGACCCATAAAGCATGGCTGAATTTTAATGAAACATAAGGAATTCCAGAAAGCCCATTAGGAAATGAAATTGGTAGTTAGAAATCTTTTTGACTGTTCTTCTACCTTTAGTCCTGAAGTAGATTGAGAGGGGAGGCGCTTACAGTGTTTTCTGTGGTGGTCACAGCAGAGCATGAACTGGAGCAGAGTGTCCCAGCAGTTCCTGTCTTCACCCTGGGTATGTCCCTCAGTGCTTGGAGAAGTGGGATGAAAGGCCACAGAGCAGGCAGTACTTTTGCTAAAGCACTCCTTACCCTCCCCAGCTGGAGACAGACCTAGTTTTGCAGGGGGTTAGATCTGGGCTGTTACAGAGAATTGGAGGAGAGGAAAGACCTTCCCCAGCCCTCTCCTTTCCTCCACCCCCATCCCAAGTACAGATTAAGGAACCTTGAGTCTTGAAATCCAGTGCTCATTTCACAGGCCACACATCACTATTGTGGAGGAAGCAGCAGGAGGATTTAGCAACAGCCTGAATGCCAAAATAAGCTATACGCCACTGCTGGAAAATGCTGACTTTTTAATTGTTTCTGCTGCAGGGTTAAACCTTTATTAAAGCTGTGTGAATAAAATTATTTTGCTGACTTACTGAAATATTTTAAATGCAAAAGGTAGCATAAAGCACTCTTACTAAATTCATCTTAATCCCACTGTTAATAAAATTCCTTTCCATATGTTGGGCACCCTTCTACTGATTCTGTCAGAAATCTACTGACCAGATAAAGAGTGCTCAGTGTCTCTGTCTTTCTTGTTTTTAATTTAAACAAATGTAGTGCCTATGAAAGGTGCTAGGATAACATCAGCAAAGCAAAAGTCTCTTTATCTGTTAGAGGGGAGAGGAAAAGAAATCCATCATTATAAATATTCTCCCCTCCACTGCTGTACCAATAGATCTTGATCTTGTCTTGCCTGGTTTGCATCCAAGAGTAAGGCAAATAGGTCAGCTGCCCTGTGCACTCTGGCCATCTCAGCAGAAACGATAACAAATGTGGCAGTTTATACCATAATGAGCTTTTGCTCCACTTAATTGAAGGTTCTTCTGTTCACCAACCTCTGCTGAGCAGCCACATGCTGTTGTTGCAGCAATACTAGTGAAGATGACAGCTCAAAAAGCTGCAGAGGAAGCTGCCTTCATCTCCACCAGCTAGAGCAGGGTGGTGGTGGACTCCTCTCAGTCATTATAATTTGGAAAGGTTGTCAGACCAAGATTGTGTCTAGTAGTGACATTTATTTCATTGATGTTAGATATGGAAGTAAAGTAGACATGCCTGGAGAGGACAAAAGGAGCAGATTTTCTTTCTCCCTTTCCCACTACACAAAACACTTCAGTCTTTTGTTAAATGTTTTTTACATTCACAGGGAGGAGAGGCAGCTTCAGATTTCTTTTCCAGGGAATGTCTCTGGCTTTCTTGGCTGCCTTAGCTGTGTAACTTGCTGCAAGTAGGTTTGCAGACCTATGGAAACATTAGATGCTGCCTATAAGGGCCTGCTGGGGTCCCAGTACCACTTTCTGTGGAGAGAAAAAAGTGCATAGAGATGCATTAGCTGGCAGTTTGGGTTTGTTTTTTGGGGGTTTTTGTTTGTTTGTTTGTTTGTTTTGTTTTGTTTTTTTTTGTTTTGTTTTGTTTGTTTGGTGTTGGGGTTTTTGGTTTGGTTTTTTTTGTTTGTTTGTTTGGGGGTTTTTTGTGCTTGAGAAATTTGCTGTCGTACATGGGAGATTTCTGATGGTGATTCAAAATATATGTGTTTGTGTTAAACAAGAGCTGTGCTGATGACCAGGTGGAAAAAATAAATGTGACAGCCCTGTAACCTGATTGTATGGGAAGTTTGCAAATTTCCAGAGAAGGGACTTGCCCTTCCCTTGTGGCCATCTGACCCTCCTGGATGTTAAGTAAATAAGTTTTTTTAAAGATAGTTTTTGGGTGGTGTTCTTTTAAGATAGAACCTGGAATGTGACCCAAAATTCAAACTGCTGTCCTGGTACCTGGCTTTTGGATTTTCAACGCACAATATAGTGGAAATGGTCTTCGCTCCATTACTCTTAATGCTTGCATGAAACTGCAAATGATATTTCAACAGCAGGTGGGAGTTAGCTACCTACAGCAAGAAAGAAAAGGAGCCACAGATCTCTTTTTCAATGTGTAAAACATTTACAGGGTTTTTTTAATGATGAAGTTTGAATTTTACTTAAACCTGACCTCCCAACATTTCAGAGGGAGTTCTGAAACTGAAGTTTCAGTTTCTTTTGCAACATCTATCCTAGCTACCAGCAGGCTAAGGTAATTTGAAATGGCCAGTGAGGGGATTATAAAAAGAACTATCATGTCAAATACAGGTTTTATAAAACTCTGTTTTCCAAATACAAGCCAATAGAACTGTTTGCAGTGTGACCATTCTCAAAAGTTGTTCTTTTTTAAATTAGATAACAGTTCCTGGCTTGTTTGCGGTGAGAGGACACTGCAGCATTCTCCCAATGCTGAAGACTAGAGGCTGCAGAGAACAAATTAAACTGAAATAAAAATATGTGGAAGAGAGTTGTGAGTTTGCCTTTTCTTAATAAGACAGTGAGGCAAAACTGGCAGCAAGAGGCATAAACTGTGTAAATGAAATCCGAAGTAATAAGAAATGAGAGATTCCACTTTTAATAATACTAAGTGTTAGCAATAGCATATGTAAGGATATTTATTAAAAGAAATGTATGCAAATATTTTTTAACTTTGTGGAATTCCTCTTAATATCAGTTTGAGGTAATTTACCATCAATCTACCAAGGTCTGACTCACTCATGAACGGGCATGCTTTGGGAAGCATAGAGATGTACACTTAGAGCCAAATCTTGTCATCTGATGTACATTCATAGACTCTTAAGTAGCTATGCGTATTCTCAACTGTCTGCCTTACAGGTCACATTGCAGGATTGGGGCTGGGGTGGGATCTGATAAATAGAATTTACTGGAAGACCCCTAAAAAACTGCTTGGTTATACTAAAAGAAGTAGTACTGAAAACTAGAAGCCCGATTTATTAAATGGCTCTGCTCTGCTGGAACATTTGATCTTGCTGTATTTACTTCAGGAAGTCTAAGTGGTATGTGCTCAGTGGATGACTGTAATGTCCATTAATGCTAGTGGAATATAAGCATAGGTAGAAGAGGGAAAAATTATGCTATGTCTTCCATGAAGATGAAATATTGAGTTAATTTCAGTGATAGGAAGCAACAAAACATAAGAGAAAATTGTTAGAATGGTTCAAAAGACTGTTTGATATAGGAAAGCTATCAGGCAAAATGCCACCATATTTCAGGGCCTGTCAGACACTAATCACCACCCTCTGGTGTGTTGGAACAGGTGAGGGGCTGAGTGGTGAGGAGTAATGGTCTGCTAACTTGTGTCCGTCTATTTGAACATATCTTGTTGCTGGTTTTCTTGTGACTGCTTATAGGGAAGGAATGTTATGAACCACAGGTTTGAAAAGGTCAGTTGGAACTTATATGTGAGGTGAGATGCTTAATGTCTTCATTATCAGGTCAACACCCAGAAAATACTTTCTGTTCACTTAATTTGTACAGCAGACTTCAGAGCTGAACTCTGAAATGCCCAGTCTGCAGGTGAACAGTAAATGGCAGCATGCACTGCCTTGCATATCATTAAAAAGAAACATTCCTAAAACAAGAATACTGTGAAGGCTCCAAGAAGGGTTTCTGTTGATGTTTGTTTTACCATCCTCAGCTTTTTTATTTCTTTTTTTTTTTTTTAATAATATATTAAGATTTGTGAGGCTGGTCTTTTCCTCACAAAGCCTGCCATCCTGCTCCAGGATCGTAAGTGCCTTTAGCACTGCTGTAGCTGTTGCCAGAGGGCTGAAGGCAAATGCCTGTTGGTCACAGCTGCCTGTACACTGCTCTTTGTAGAAGTGCCAGCCCCAAAGAAGGCACCATGGGGTGCTGATTAGAGAGATTTAATCTGGCCTTCGATCCTGCAGTGGAATGTATAGGGGATTTTGTCTGCCTTTGCAGGCCATCATTCACCTCTTAACAGCTGCATCTGACTGGAGTTCAGAACATAGCTGAACTGGGCTTTTCTAAAAGTCATTGCTGAGAGCACCACCTCCAAAGAACAAGAGTGCTAATACAGATCCTATGAATCCAGGCTCTCTTATTCTCATACTGCATTTATTTTAGCCTCACCTTTAATCAGTAACCACACTGATATAATGCTGTTTGTAGAACTGATGACCTTTTCTCTTGTATGCCTCAAATTGTATGTTTTGCCAGTGAACGGTGAGCCTGCCTTTACGGCTGAGCTGCTGAAGCATTTTCTTGCCTGTATGGACCCTTTCCACAGTCCAAGCCTCATCCCATCTATGGAGAACCAGACTGAGGAAGGTGGTCAGCCTGTCTGTTTGTTCTCTGGTTTAATAATGAGCTCAATAACAGCTCCATTACTAGTGGCAGTTTTTCTCATGTTGGGCATATCTTTGTGTAGCTTTATGTTGTCCCTTCCCAAGATACAAACAGTTGACTTGAATGTGACAGTCATCTCATGTCATAAAGGAACAGTTGCAAAACCAGAAGCAGACACTCGTTTACCAAAAATTGTGCACTTTTGTCCCTCTTGCATGTATTTTTTTTTTCCTAATTGAAGGAATGTATTCCTAGAATCTCATCCAGTAGTTTCTAGGATTCATTGTATTTTTGTAGAAGCTTGTAGGCTATCCCCATTTCAGATAACATACCCTTATATCCTCTGCAGTCAGGGATGGGTCTTGCTTTACCTCCTTGCCTCTATGGCAATAGGGAAATAGCATGATCCATTTACTGAGCTATTGTTGTTGCCAGCAGTTAAATAATAAGTACAATTAATTGAATAGGGCCATTCTTGAATGCTGAGGGCTTGACCAAGAGATTTCCTTTACAATTTGTCATGCAACTTTTTGTTGATCAATACTCAAATTACAAACTTGCAGAATCTGTTATTGGGGGTCAGTTGCAATTTTACCCTAGTGCAGTTTGGCAAAATTCCCCTGCAGACATAAATAATTGTTTGTATTATAAAACATAAGGTTAATTATTAAAACAAGACATGCAAAAGATCTTTTTTTAACATGCTTCCTACTTCTGATCATTGTTGTGGATCATGTGGCATCTAGAAATTTCCTTATGCATATAGTGAATCCATAGATTGGAGAACATTAAATTTGTAAAACAGATGAAAAATTATTTAGGGAAAGTAAAGAGGGCATACTGACCATTTTTTAAAACACTCAGTATTTTCTCTTTTTTCAAAGTGAAATTATGCTTAGTTTGCCTTTTTTTGCAGCAGCAGCAGTTAAGTAGCAAATAGAATTAATTTTTTTAATTATGGAGAGGTATTTTAAAAAGTGAAGAGATGTTGGTTTGTAAGATTCTTTGTTGCTCCCTAGATTACTTTTGAAAACTGAAATTATAGAGAAAATACTGTCTCTCAAATAGTTTCTTTCTGAGCTGTGTAATGCAAGATAACAATAGCTATTTATATAATGCATATGCTTCCTTTCCCTGTTAGCTATACTTTGAAAGACTTATTAGTCCTAGAGTCCTGCGCATTTGGAGAATAAAAACCTCCAAAGTTTGACATCTTTAAATAAGCAACCAAATGTTATAAAGAACAAACCTCACTTACAGTTAGGAAACAATATTTACATTTAAGGTTGAAAAGCCAGGATGTAGGAAAATTTTGCTAATTTGGAAGGTGACCTTTAAGTGCACCAAAACCAAATAATTTGTAAGCTATGGCACAGGGCACATTCCTGCAAAATTTGTGTGAATACTGCTTTAGTGGTTCTTGAAAGACAAACAAAGAGACCTGAAATGAAATCTTTATCCCTCTCCCAAATAAGATTGAGGCTAACAAAGGCATACAGCAGTGCTCTTTCAAAGCTTGCCATTAAAACGAAGGCTCTGCAGCACAGCTAATGAGATGGGTCAGAGTGGAAAACAATCTGTTTTTAAGAATGTTTAGATCAAAAGTAATTTCTAATCTATGAAATAAAGTCGCTTTTCAATACTTTTCTTTCACTAGTAAAGCTTTTTATGTTTGCACTATTTACTTCAATCAGATGTTTTCAATTTTACTTTTTTCTTCCTGAAAATACTTCCTAGGGTTAGTCAGTAGTGACCAACAGCATTATTCTTTTTCTCTCTCCCCTATTCACCCACCCCCACACATTAAAAAATTGAGAAAAGAAGAGGGGGAGGAAGAAAGAAACATCTTTTCTTAAATGATTTGCAAGCATCTGTGCTCTAAGCTACTTTTTATGAACGCTCCTTAGTAATGACTTAAGGTAAAAAAGCAGAAAAGCATCCAATGTTAGGAAATTGCAATCCAATACCATGTAATTTAAACCTGCCATTGCCTCTCCTGTACTAAATGACATACAGATGGGTAGCTCTGTTGCCTCTACTTTGGGAACACAATTGGTCTTTTTATGAGTGTGTATACATTACTAGCAAAAAATATTTTTGTCGGGAGTGTTTATTTCTTATTGTACCATATTTTAATTACTGTCATAATTAGAGTGCTTTTTCCCTGCCGTATTTTGTCAGCTAATTTTTGCCAATGATTATCAAAGTTATTTGAATATTTTTCAATTTATGTTACTACTTGCGGAATTTTCATTCCCAAAAGTAACTTTATTTTTGGTTTTTTGCTTTCCCAGTGTGAATTTTTGCACTATACAAATGTCGATTTTTTACAGTAATCTTTATGTACTCCTTGGATTTTCTGTGTGAACTAAGTGAAATGTTAAGATTAGATTTTCAGAGGAGGGTAATTTCAACGGCAACCCTCCTTTGCAACAAATTTTACAACAAGTTTATTGTTGAACCTTGTGCAGCTTTGTGCATACAGAAATTACTTACACCTTAGGATTCCTATTCTAGTGCTTTAACAGTTAAAAAAGAAAAAGGCTACTGCTATAAAGGATGAGAATGCAACTAGAAGTTAAATCAGTCTTACTGTAATTCTGAGGGTTAGAATTATTTTTCAGGTACTTTAAAGGGTACTGAAATTGCCAGATGTTGTGGCTAAACATCATATGCCCATTACCGTAAGTCTCCAATATAGATGTCTTGTAAAGAATGTTTCAGCTGTAGTTGAGATTTTTGCAGATTTTTTTTAATGGTCGAAAAATGTTACTTTCTTGTGAATGATTGTGTGTGCAACAATTTAGTGTATAACACACCAAAGGGCTTTGGCTATAGCACGTTGTCACTGCTCCAGTGGAATCACCTGGCTTGCTATAAAAATTCTTTTCTATACTTATATTTGAAGAAATAATCAGCTGCAGTTCAGCTGAGCCATTCTTTGTGCATTAGGGACCAGTCTGGTCACTGACAAGTGAACGCAGAAGCTATACTGTGGCTGTCTGCCAAAGCAATTATTCAGGATTTAAACTAAAAAGGCTCTTTCGTCCATATCCTCTCCTTTTGCAGGGTCATGTAGGGATAAAAAGGATTGTAAGGTGGTCTTTTCCCAGGAGGAGCTGAGGAAGCGGCTGACACCCCTGCAGTACCATGTCACTCAGGAGAAGGGGACTGAAAGGTAAGGCAGGATGAAGGAAACTCAGATCTAAAAGCACAGACATCTTTCTTTTCCACCCCTCCTCTTACTGCTGTTTCCTCACCTTTCCTAGCAAGTTTTGTTGGTTGGTTTTCTTTCCTCCAGGATTTCTGCACTTGTTTACTAACCCCTACAAATTAGCACTACTGCAAAGACCAGCATCTGCAACAGGGAGGCCAGGGCCAAGGGTCTTGTGTGACTTTTTCCTTTAATGAACACTGCATGTCTTATAAAGTCACCAGGCTCATATTTAGAGTCTGTTTTTAGTTTACTACAAAATGTGTGGAAGTAATAGTGGTTTAGGTGCACTTTTTTTGGAAGACATTGCAGTAAGCAGAACCACGAGGGAAATGGCCCCATGCCAGGAGGCTGGAGTTTTGAAGGTGGCCATTGTAAGTATAGACATTTTGGCTGCAGAAAGAAGGTAGCATAATTTAGTTCTTTTCCACCCCACTCCGATTTCTTTTTGAAGCACATGTGGAGAAGGTATTTATTGGCTCATTTGTGGTTGGAATGTCAAAAATTTTCAATAACTGCCCTCACATGGCTTTAGTCGCTGGAACCCAGCCTCAAGTCCTGGAGGGAAAAAAACGGACTGGCTTCCAAGATTGTTTTTAGTGAATAAAGTCTCTCTCTCAGCTGATTTCAGCCAAAGGTAACTTGCCAAGGCACAGCCATTTTTTGTTGTCTAATTTATACCACTGAGCTTGGCGTAAGGCCGTGGCTTTACCTCTGCTCTAAACGTATTAATGATGTAACTGCTTGTTTTCATTCATGAGCTGAAAGGGCTCCCTGCTGCACATGGGGTCCTGGTTAATAGGCAAACCTCTTCCTGACAGCGCTGAATTTGGTGGCTGAATGTGCCAGAGAGGCTGGTGGGGACGGTCCCCCTCTCTGCCCCAGCCCTCTCCATCCTGCTGCAGCCCTGGCGAGGCACGGGGACAGTGGCCTTTGCTGGGAGGCCTGTCTCGCCTTCCCCCCAGCCCTCCATGCTCTTGTGTACGGGACCAGCAACGTGATTTAATGCACACAAACAATTGGAGATTAGGTCATTCTTAAAAATCCTGTTTATAAAAAAAATTGGACCTCATAAAAAGGGTGAAAGGATAATAAAAACAAGCTGCTGAGCACATAGGCTTTTTGTTGGGCTAGCGCAGCTGATTCATATTAGGTGAATGACCTTCTAGCCTTTTAGATTGTTAACTTAGAAAAATATTCCCTTAAAGCTGGAATATTGCTTTTCAACTGAAAATATAAGGCGAGCACAGCTTGAAATCCTGGACCAATTATTTCATTTTCAGCTGCAATGTCTCTGCTGCCGGGGCAGCCGATGTTGGCCTGACCCAGTGCCATGGCTCTGCAGTGCCCAGGCGGCCTCACACCTCGCTCCACTGCAGCCCTGGGCCCTGCACACGGCCCAGACGTGAACACAGTGAGGTGCGGCAGGTTGAGCTACGTGCCAAACAATCCATGCTTACAAAGACTTGACATTTCACTTGCCAGATAGGGGAAGACTCCTGTTTAACCCCTTTTTGTTTTTGCTGTTGTTCCAGCCTTTGAACTGTGGGACAATTTGCTTCCTTTTGCATGATGCGTAACATCAGAAGCTCACTAATAAGGACACTCCCCTTTTCCTGTGCCTGCTTTATTTGCGACCTTTAATATGAAACAACTGCTAACTTAGAAATTGTGGGGTCCTTCTATAACGTTTTTCTAAAGACTCAGCTACTTTAATAATTAAGAAAGCCCCAAATTCCTTTATTTAATTTTAAAATGTAGTGTTGTTGTTTTTCCAGTGCCTTTGAGGGGGAGTACACACACCATAAAGCTCCAGGAATATACAAATGTGTTGTTTGTGGAACTCCTTTATTCAAGTGAGTAAAATATGCTAAATATAGTTTTGAGATTTCTGTCTCTTAGGTTGTGTGTAATCTTGTATATATTTTGTATATAATTGTATAAAGTCATTTCATAGAATCACAGAATGGTGAACTCATTCAATCTTTTAAGGAATACAAGAGAAGCAGTGTAAATAATGCTGTAGTAAAATTAGTCTTATAGTAAATATAAAAAATTAGGATAAATAAGATAGGAAGATAACATGCAGGTAAAAGAGGAAATATGACAGAAAAAAACCTGTAATTTAAATTTTTTTTCTATATGCAGCTATGCCAAGGAATTGTAACAGTCTTTCACTGTGTTGACAGATGCTGAGGTTTGACTGTTAGAATTACTTACAGGTAGATTTAAGAGATACCAGGTGGCGATGCGGAATTTTACATACAGCATTTTAGCTGATGATGCATAGATGCTTTTTTTTTAAATTCAAGCAGTTAGGAAAACAAAACTGAGGAAAATTGCATTGCTTACTGAATTTCCATCATCCCAATTAGCACACATGGAGAGCTGGTTTAAAAATACTCTGTAGAAGTACTATGGGAATTATGGCCCTAAATTTGATGCTAGAAGCAGTGCTGATTGAATTCCCTTGATCACTGCATTGTTCTGCACAGATTCAGTTGTTGTTTATATGCTTTTTCTTATTTCTGGTGGTTTGTGTTCATTCTGATGAGGAATTTAATTTTTTTATTTTTTTCCCCATCAGTTTCCCCTAACTCAGTCCCTCTCACTTGAAGAGGTACCTTTACAAGAGCATGAAGCAGGATGGCCAGGATAGCACTAATAGTATAGAATACTATGCCAGTAATAGGTGAAAGGAAAATACAATTGGTGTAGCTCTAGAGTCACCAGATGTGGTAGTGATAGTTGTCCACAAGAGAGTGTCTGTAAAATGAAAGTAGCACCTCATCTCTGTAATGTTTGATTCTTCTGTTAGAAGGATTACCTGCAGAAACTGATAATAATGTGAATCTTTTCGGTTGAAAATCTGATGGTTACAGACATAGTCAAGACAGTAATCTCATGTCATGTGTTACTATAGTCCTTGGCTTGAGGGTGCAAAGTGGGGATTCAAAGTCTCCATAACATGTTTTTCTACTCTGCTGCTTAGATATTCCACTGCTTACTATAGCTAAATCTTTTGAGGGGGAGATCCTGGCTCTGTTGAAGCAAAATCATATTTAGCAAATGAGTACAATGGAGTCAGGATATCACCTTCTACCTTCAAGACTGGCTTCCTTTCTATCATCTGATGGAGAAGGAGTAGGGTTTTTTTTTTGCAGGGTGAGTTTTGGACAACAGTAGTATACATAAATGAGTGTGAACTAGTTTCCAGTTGCCTTCAAAATAGTTTTACGATGGGCAAAAACTGCAATATGAGACTGATCTGTGATTATCCCAAGTGCGCAGTATGCTCTGGCATAGTCTTGAGTTAATGAGTTGGATTTCTCTTTGTAAAATGAGCTATATGGAAACGTCTCTGTTTTCAGACTCTCTTTGAGACTGCTGTGGATTTTATGGGAGGAGACAGGGAAAGAGGGAAGTTATTTTTTAATTTTAATAATTCCCAAGCCAATGGGCACCTGAAGAAAACACCTGACCTACTGTGTCCCGAGATTAGACTGGCCTCAACTCAGTCTCCCCAAAGTCTTTGTGTTGCCTTGTGAGCTCTTGCTACCTCTGGCCTACATCTAATTCAGCCAGTTGTTCTTGAAGTGGCTGGCAACAGTGGGAAAAAATGCAGAAGTCAGTAGGAGTACATCTTTTTTAGTTTGTTGACTTCAAACTATCAGTATATGATGTCTTCCTCAATCAGGGAAGATAGATTTCTGAATCTTGGTTGCTGATTTAGCCCAGACAGTTAAAAAGTGAGAAGGAAACATAGATAAGAGAATGCAAAATGTATGCTTTTTACTACATTTTCCCCATAGAACGTAAATCACTGAAGTATTTCCTTAGGAGTAAGATGGGAGTACAATACAAAGAAAGCCTCTTGCCCCATTTAAAATGTAAGTAATTTTTGTGGTGGCATGGGATTTTTTTTGTTGTTGCTGTTGGGTTTTTTTGTTTTTTTTTGTTTTCTAATTTCCAAATGGTCTGAAACTTGCATTTACATTTGTTTCTCATTGATGTCCATTAATTTTTTTGTCCTTATGTCGTTGTAATCTGTAAGTATATATATTTAGATTATGGACCTGTCAGTTTAACTAGGAAAGAGGCTGGAGCTTCAGCAGTAATATTAACAAACTTCAACTTTTAACATTTCTGATTTACGTTGTTTCATTGCCATGTGACACAGGAGGTCAGGGAACACATGAATTTTACACTCCAGATGAAAGACCTGTTTTTTGGTAAGTCTTTAAAATAGAACTTTGACTCTATCACATGGAAGATAAAAGAAACAATTAGGAATGTCACATCTCTTCATCTACCTACTTGTGCCAGTGTTATGAGAAACCTCCCAAGCTTTATGGAGGACGTGCTTTAACTTTTTCCACAATCAAAGGTGCCTCACACATAAAATGCATAATCATGCTATTGAATCTTATTATTCCATCGCTGAACTTTCACACTAGGCAGTCTCCTACATCCCCATACAGCTGCCTAAAGAAAATAATAAGTGAGAGAGCCAATAAACTAATCTCAAGAACCTCCTTTTCTGCAAGCCAGTTCTTAAGCACTTTTGTGTTACACTTACTCCAACCTAGCTATAGGCTTATGCTAAAAGAAGAAGCCCTGCTGCCCCCACCTTTCCCTAGGGTGTTTTTTTCATGGCTTTCTCTTCACTGGACCTCACCTGGTGTGGCTGGAGCAAGTCTCAATGCAGAACTTGGATCTGATAGAAAATTATTAAGCCAAAGATAAAGTCCTTATACTTATCAAACATACCCACTTGCATTAATTTTTTTTAGTCATGTTTATCATGGCTGGATGGTCTCCACAGCAAGGTTGTGTTTTTCTGTATCAGTTCACAAAGAGCCACCACCCAGATCCTCAGTGTTTTCTAAGGGCCAAATGTATTTGCGAGGTTGTGCCTACTTTAATTTTTCAAGGCATTTTCTTATACATTATGCAAAAATACTGTTCTGTCCACAGCCATGGAAACAGGAGGTTAAAATGGACCTGAGTGAAATCCACAACTCGTGCTACTGCCATAGGAGAGAATCTATTCCATATTTAATAAACCATGGTCATGTCCTTTACCATATGCAGGACTGTGAGAAAGATGTGGTATAGATGGGAACTGGGAAGCCTGGGAGAATGATTTCCTTTAAAACCAGAAATATTATTGTTTTGTCAGTTTCCAATTTTTAGGGCCAAGGACTAAATTACCCAGTCTTCATAAAACACCCACTGCTACCTTTATTGCTTCCTGGAAGGAATTCTTGGTAATGGTGTTGGCCAACACTCTTCATTCTTCTGAACATGTACTAGCAGATATAGCAACAGCCTTATCCATGTTATGCTTTCATTTGATTTTTGTTGAGCTGTGTCAGGTCTTCTCAACATCTCTCAGACATCCAGTCAAGAGAAAATGAAAGTGTGGCTGGGCAATGTTATTGTGCCATTAATATAGCATACCACTCTTGCCTTCACAAGACAAGGAGAGATTTCAGTCATCAGGCTACAAGGAATTTCCTTGCACCAGTGCTGCGTGCTTAATGAATGGTCTTTAAGCTTTCTTAATGATCTTTATATTCTTTGAGGAAGGCATATGAAAAATCAGCACTGGTTATCTGTCTAGGAGAGACTATATGACATCAATAATATGGTTTCTCTAGTAAGAGCCAAGAGAATTACTTGAGCAACTTAATCTGTCTTCACTGTCTCTTAGTTTCCTTAAAAGACTGTCAAACCCAGCAGCTTCTACTTAATAACATTTGTTTGAAGTGAGTTGGTTCTCACCAGTGTAGGAATCAACAAATTGTCTACATTGGAAAAGACTTTTAAGATCATTGGGTCCAACTGTTCACCCAGCACTGCCAAGCCCACCACTAAACCATGTTTCCAAGTGCCACATCTACGTATCTTTTAAATACTTCCTGGCATGGTGACCCAAACACTTCCCTGGGCAGTCTGTTCCAGTGCTTGACAATGCTTTCCATGAAGAAATTTCACTAATGTTGGATCTAAACCTCCTCTGGTACAACTTGAAGCCATTTCCTCTCATTCTGTTGCTCGTTACTTGGGAGAAGAGCTCAACACCCACCTGGCTGCACCCTTCTTTCAGATAGTTGTAGAGAGTGATAGGGTCTTCCCTGGGCATTATTTTTGTGCTCCAGATCTTTCATCAGCATCCTTATGCTTCTCTGGACATACTCCAGTACCTAAATGTCCTTCTTGTGAGGGGTCTGAAACTGGAGATGCAGCCTCACAAGTGCTGAGTACAGGAGATGATCCTTGTATAGATTCTGATTCTACCATCCTTGTATAGATACTGATTCTAGTATGAATTTCATTGCTGTTTTCAGTGTAAAAGTACAACATATTCTTTGTAGACTTTTAAGTCTGATATGTTTTTTTCCCTTGTTTGAAATTTACACTGTTTTGTATTGGCTGTTCATCAGTCACTCTGCTTGGAAGAAGTAATTGTCAGCTTTCAGTTTTAACCTTCTTTATGCTTTACTACGTGTACGTATGTACCTCCAGTAAAAATCAGGTAGGGTGGATTGTTATGGATTATGACTACAGAAGGTACATATTTCTCTATTTATCTGTTTATAGCTCTCACATTCAAGACATTCTGTCTCTCTGGACAGAACCCATCCAGAGACTACCGTTCACCATCACTGGAGATATATAAAAGACTTGTAGATGTGGCACTTAGAAACACAGTTTAGTGGTGGACTTGGCAGTGCTTGATTAATGGTTGGACTCGATGATCTTAATGGTATTGTCCAACCTAAATAATTCTCTTATGTTAAATTGCTAATTTTGAATTTGACTTTTCATCAATATGCAGAACAGAAATTATCACATCATCTGTCAATAGTGAATATTTTTCTTTAACCAGGCTTATTAAGGAATCAATACAGCGTAATGCTGACTCCATGTCAATACTTTTGTAATAATAAAACTGTATCATTTAATCTATTTGCTGGTTTCAGCCAATTTTTTCAGGGACGTATTATTAAACTTCAAAGATATTAAGTCCTTAAAGCAATAAGAAAACCAGGAGAGAGAACATATTCAAGCTGTCTTTGAGGGGAGACCTGAACAAAAGTTCAACTATTTTCCTTGATTATGGCAGATAATATTATTGTAAATAATATATATTATTGTATTATAACAGCCCACATGAGGGTTGAAGAGAGACAGGCATTAGGGATGTCCAGCTCTGGGAAGTATCTGTGAGTAGTTTCACTGCCTGACAGCGCAAGATCTGTTCCCTGGCCACAATGCAGCAGCAAGCCCAGCTTTGCTTTTTCTGCTTGATTCTTAGAACTTGGGGACTTCTCAAATTCCCTAATGGTGCGGGTCTTACAAATTCCTAAGTAGTTACATCAGGTATTAATTTTTATATTGGAATACTGCTGCATTTTTCTTTCTGGAAGCTTGACTTGCAGAAGCTTCCAGAAGCTATTTGGACTTTCACCTCATTAGTATCATCAGTGACCGCTTTCCAGGTAATGGTTTGCATTTTCAGAAGGATTATATCTGTTCTTAAAAATAAAATGGACAAAAGTCTCTTCTCTAGCCCAAAAGGCATGTGACAAGACATGGCTAGTATTTTCAGCATCAATTCCTCTACTTTGAAACAGGGTGGCCTGGTTCATTCTACTTTTGGGGAATGGTCCCTGGCCTAACCCTCCCCTGCAGTTTGCCTAGGTCCTGTCTAGGGTTCTCATTAGTATGATAAGGACCAGTGCAGTGTCCAGGGATGTGTTCACAACTAAGCATTACTGTCCTGGCCTTGCTAGCAATGCTGTAACAGGAACAATGATGCTGCATCTAGGTATTTTCTGGACCACTGGGAGGCGATCAAGAGAGGATTGATTGTATTCTGCTCAGTCACCTGAACCAGGACATGGGTTGGCTTGGACTGCATCAGCAGCCTGCTAGACCATCATCTCTTCAGCAAACTGCCCATGCCAATATGGAATAAAATTCTCTGAAAATGAAGATGTGCTGAAGATGCATCATCTTTATGACTGTAACAGATCTTTATCAAAGTCCTTTTCAGAGAAAAGTAGTATATTGAATGTCTGCCCCTACCAATGTTCTGTTTAGTGCCCTTGAAGCACAGCCTTCCAAAGGAAGAGCCTGGTATAAACTGCTAATGCAAAAGCCTAATAAAGCAAGAGCAATAAATTACTTCTTACATGTTAAAATGCAAGGATCAGAACTGCAGAGTACTTTCTAAGAGAGCTGTGGGGCTTCCAAGGGCTGTTCCCCATGTTCCCTCAACAAAACCTACACAAACCTCTTAAATACTTCATCTTGAAAGGCAAAAGGAAAGGCAGTTGTAACGCAATAGCAGAGGTTCTGCAGTAAGTCCTCTTTCCTCTCTCTTTGACAAAGGCCTGCTTCCCTGGCAGGCAGCAGATCTGTGCTAACTTCAGCTGTAGTGTGTCTTGACACTGTAATATGTGGCACTGAACAACTGCAGTTTAGTCATACTTAGGAAGGCAGTAGTTTAAAATTCAGACTATAGGAACATATGATGATTATCATTACTCCATTTCTCTTACTTTCTTATTACTTGGCAGTCTGAAGATCTGGTATATGATGTCTTTTAAAAGAAACAGATAAAATGACCATCATATATTCCATTGTTTGTGTTTGACTTAATTATTCCTGGGATCTTTACAAGTATTGCAGAAGCTTGTGCTTAGCTAAATCTTTCCAGTAGCTCACTATTTCCTAGCATATTGTGTGTTGGTACCTGAGCCTACTTGACATTTGTATTGCCACATGTTGTGTGTATTTGAGCCATATTGAAGTTGGAAATGAAAGCAGTTTATAAATACACTCTTGTTCCCTTTATGCATATAGACTCCTTTCCAAAGATATTTATGAATGATTACCTGGCTTTCAGAATACTCCTATATGGGAGGGGGAAGTAGAGAAAATATGCATAAAGCTATTATCTGTTCATTTGGGGATGGGAGAGTGGGACGTGGTGTTGGGGTGTTCCCCTCGGTGTGATAAATGATAAAAGATAATTTGTACAGTGAAGACCTGGCTCTGTAAGGTGCATCTTGTCTGATAGGATGCTTAGGTTGGATATCACATTATGTACTATGATAACAAACAATGTACTGAGGAGTTTTTTGCTTCTAGTTAATGTATTTTGAAAGTATAAAGGAGTCAGAGTGAATATTTTTTTGTGTAGCAGAACATCCCTTTGGAATGTAATTTCAGTATTTAATTTTATCCTATTTAATGACCGTATTTTAGTTGAGCCTTTTTAGCACCTATGTGCAATTAGTTTCTGACACTTTTGTCTAATGTGCTGTTGAGAAGCAGATAAAAATCCTGGAAGAAGGGAAAAATGCTGCTTGCATTAAAATTGCTGTAAGCTTTGTCATTTCTTCAAGTAGCCAAGATGACTTTGTGTTCTTGCAGAGTGTTTCTCTCACATCTGCCACTTGTTGTTTATTTACAATGCCAAAGATGCTTCATTATTTTCTTCCATTTTTCTGTGCCTTACTAAGATTTCTAACAGTTTCTATAATACTGTGTCCTAAATCTTACATCATTTTCCCAAGGGGAAATGGTGACCATAACATAGATGACCCTCCTGCTCGTGATGGCTCCTAGTACTACCTCCCATGTTGTGTTTTCTTTCATAGCTATTCTGTTGTTGCCAGACAAAGTCCAATTCATTTATCACCCCCATATCAGTTTTCTGATGTGTTGTCCAGTAATTTATGACTGTTTGGAGCTTTGGTACTCATTACAGTTCCCAGTGACCCTTGTGACCCTCCTCCCCATGCGCACTCTGCCACCTTGCCCCCTGGGCCAGTTTGTTGAAGCCACAAGTTGCAGTGCACATGTCCATAACAAGCCATCCAGGCTGAGAAGCAAGAGCTCTGTTTCACAAACTAATAGGGAGTATCTAGAATTTAGGCAATGAGAAGTTGATTGTGAAGATAAACAGATGCTGAGGGTAAGATTTGTGTGTTGCGACTAATTAGGTAGCGAGGTTTTGCTTATATAGTGATGAGCAAGAGAGAATACTGTAGGCAGGTATGCAACAGCTTGAGGAGAATATTGTAAATAAACCCTGACTAAGTGGCTTTAATTGTAACTCAGTGGAATTTCCCCCAGGTTACTACATTTCACAGGGTGGGGACTTCATCCTGCTGGTGTAAATGCTAATTGAATTATACTGCCAAACTGAGCATGGGCTGGTGCCCTGGGCAGTTACTGGTGCTGATATTTGTGAAGGCATGTCAGCAACATGCTTTCTTTGTTCAGTGCTTTTGCTAGTACTTTAAAAATATTAATTATGAAGATATGCCTTTTCCCTTTCACCTTTTCATCTCCTGAGAGTTATATTTAAGTTATATGCTCAAAATATTGTGAGCCCTGGAGGAAGGTGCAGAACGAGCAGGATGGGAGAAGAGAGTTGTTTCCTTTCTGATGGCTTTAATAGTGTGAACCTGTTAATTTTTAAGATTATGATTGATTTTATATTTATTTGCTGTAGCATAGATATTTGGTATACTATTACAATGTGAGTAATATAAAAATGTAGAGTGCATGTAAAAGACATCTCCATGTAATGGCATGTACAAGCTTATAAAATGAAAGTCAAAAATAAATCTGCAATTAGTTTTTGAGCTTCACCTATTTGTTTCTGAAAAAAGAAGGACTGTAACTTCCCAAAATACATCCTTTACTTGATGCAATGTAAAAGGATCCAACATTGTACTTCCTCCTTAGAATTTCTGGGGAAATGCATTTTGCTGCCAACGTAACATGCTTTAACAGATCTCCTGCTGGTCAGACCTTGTGTCCTGCTGTGACAGCCATGACCATGTGTACAACTGATTGTTAGTGGGTGATATAAATCTGATTGGAACATGCCTGTTAATTGGTTTGAGAGCTCAATATAGACAATGCTGTCTTGTAGCAGATTGTGTAGATAGCCCTAGTCATAGGTTAATTCTGCTTGACAGCATATCAGCAGCATCTTGAGTAATTACCCAACTTAAGTTTTCCCACAGTTGAATTGAGACCTTCAAAGGCTTCTACATTTACAAGTATTATTAACCGATATCTGAAACATGATGTTCCCACAAGGGCTAATTTTTTCTTCCTTTTATTAAATATACAGGTTATAGGGTTCATTTGCTAAGTGCTAAGCCCTTAGAAGAAAACACTACTTGTTAGGGAGAGAAAAATCTGCAGTGCACAACCAAAGCTAATGGTGCATAATGCACACATCATTGTCTTTTTGCAAAGACTTTAAAACAAGTTAAAAATTAGGTCTGGCTCCCTTCCTCTCTCCCACCCACCACTTTCCACATTTAAGAAAATCAAACCACTTACTCCTATGTGCAGAATGAGTAAATTGAAGACACACACTAACAAAAACCTCCTAGGATGTTGCACAATTAAGTGCAGATCATTGGATACAATACATATGACATCATTGAAATGGTATCTGCTTCAAAAATAGATTGGAAACATTAATGAATGAATTAAATCCTCTTAATGACTTTTTAAAAATGAAAATGAATGAAAACTATTTAATTCATACAAGCATCTGTATGCTATGATTCAGCACAGTATATCATTTAATCCCGGTTTAAATTTATATTTTATTTTCTTCATTTTGTGATTTGTCTTTTAAAATATCTTCTTTGTAACTCTACAGCACAGAACACAGTAAAATATTAAAGATAATGGTTATAATTTGAGTTCAAATGCCTTTGAATGCATTAAATGTTAATGTACAGAGTTAGTCTGATTAAAGATGGTATTTGCTGGAGGGATCAGTCTGACAAATGGCTTTTATGGCATAAAGCAGTTCTTGTAACTTACGATCTTTTTATTTTCTTTTTCAGGTCAGAAACAAAGTTTGACTCCAATTCAGGTATGTTTACATTTACAGTGTTTTACTGAATGTACACTATTCAGGTTAATCTCAAAAGAGTAGTTTATCAGTTCAAGTTCAGTTTAGTTTTAAACAAACTGGGGTAGGTCAGCCTTAAAAAGGATCCTCATTTCTCACCCTCTGAAAACTGCATTGTTACTGTGAAACATTTGCTTTCATTCGTTTCATTAATTCTGGTCTCTTTACATTTTCCCAGAGGATGATTGGGAAGATGTATCTTGCAACAGGCTTTAACTGATCCAGAAAAATTATAATACAAATAAATGATAATACAGACTAAAGCAAATCAAGAATTGAAGTTTGAAAATGATCACTGCAATAGAGGAGAGTGTTTTTCTTCCTGGTGGACAAAAACATTTCATGGGAATTTGAAGTCAGTGCAGCCTATCTGTCAGGAAACACATGATTTGTCCTCAAATTTTCATGACAGATGCAGGTACACAATGCATGCCAGACCAGTCTTTAGAGCTCAGCTGAGAAGGATTACCAAAAGATAGTCTCTCCTAAGATGTCTTTTTAAAGAATTTTTATGTGTTGTAGGGATTGGGAGGGAAGTGAAGGTCGGTCTAACAGGTTAATGTGTATCTAACAAGACAAAAAACACAGGACAGCAAACAGGGGAGCAGTTGGAGGAAAAAACAGATACCCTAATACCAGAATGTTACTTATTCAGTTAACTATTCCTAGGTGTTCCTTAAAGTTAAACAATAATAAATTAAGAATAGGCTATTGTCCTGAAGCTAGGTGAAATGTCCATTGCCTGAAAAGGTAATACAAAATACATTTTTTGTTCAGATGAAAAAGCCTGTTTTAAACAGGAAACCTGATATTATCATGGGAATTTTGGTTTTAGGCCAATATTATCTTCTATATAGGTTGCTTAATGCAGTGATTATAATTGCTTATAATGTTATGAATTTTACAATATATATTAATCAGGGGTTTATGGAATAGCACATTTCCTTTTATCCAAGTTACAGCATGATTCAGGTTTGAAATGTGAGGCATTATATTACTTTTTCTTTCCACATTAGATTTTATCTTTGAAACTATATGGGAGTGAAATCTATAGCAGGAAGCATTTAAATAGCCAATGTCTACATCTTGTATATTTGCATCATCTTGCTTCTATTATGATTTTAGTCTGTGAGTTTGAAGTTACTTGCTTTAAATATTTCTTGAATAAACTCTGTGCTAAGATTGATTTTTGGATCTTGACAAAACACAGAGGGATTGCATGAGGGATAGCTTCACACATGTTCTGCCATTACCCCCTTTATTTTGGTGCAGTCAGCAAACTAGGGTGTGGAGCAGAATGTCACGTCTGCTTTTCTATTGAAGGGAAAATGCACTCTGCAGAGCTTCAATTTGCTTGGTGGCTTAAGCTACAAGTAGTTTTCTGACTCTCTTTTGAAGCAGCTCACCTGCCGCTCCCTTGGCAGTGAAGGCAGGGGCATGGTTTTTCCTAGGGTAGCGGTAAAAGTTTGACAGTATTGCAGCTGTGGTGTGGGCCTGCTCAGTACGTCACCAGGCCTTTCTGCCCTGGGTTCCTGGTCCCGTTTTAATCTTAGCTCCAAACACTGTACTTGGAATTACTGAGAATTACTAAGGTTTAATGGCTTGGTCTCATCAGTGCTGTGTCTTTTGGAACAGGTTTCGGCTAGCAATCAAGGGTAGATGTTAAAACTAAGCAACACCAAGGCTGAAAACCCCCTTACCATTGTGAGAGGTACAGCTGCCCTCTCTTTATAGGGAGAACACTAATTTCTTCCACCAAGAAGCTGTTCATGACAGTTAGATGGCACAAGGACTCTAAGTTTCTCTTTCATTCCCAGTATGTAAGAGCAGAGGAGAAGTGAAGATACTGCCAATATCAACTCGACCTCTACCACCCAAATAAAATATCGCTGGTTTTGTTTCCCTACCAAAGCATTTGCTATAACTTTCCCAAACCAGACAATAATCCCAGACCTCCTGTTGAGTGAATGCATCCTGTTCACTCAAGGTGCATTGGCAATGGCGTCCTCGTAAAAAACCCCATCTTTTGTGTGGGGGGTGCAGTGCCCTGTGTAGCACCATGTTCTGCATTACACAGACCTTTAAAAAGTGTCAATGTAGTGTTGGTTTAAAAAGGCCTGCTGGCATCTGAGTCTGTATTTATGCAACCTCAAGTTTCTTGGAGACACCTTAAGGTATTTTCACATCCCTCATTTCATTTTGAATTCCCTAAACTGTCATTCCTAAGTAAAGTAATGATCCCACAAACTGGAACAAACATGCTTTGTTCTCATTTATCTTATGTTACTCAAAACAGTTCAAATGTTGAACCTGAGAATGAGGTAATTTTATTATAGAATACATATTTTTTCCCAGGGAGTTGTTCCACAGCTATTGCTTGCTCTACATTAACCCCAGTGTTAATTCCAGTTAACTTGCAAGTCTAGATGTGCCCTTAATAAACATTTATCAATGCTTTTTATACTTGTCTTTCCGAGAAATATTTGCAAAGCACTGAAGAATTAAAAGAAGTCTTTCTGAAGCAAGTACAAAGTCAGAAATACAGCTTTTAAACTACCCAGTACGCTCACTGCAAATGTAACCCTGGAAATGTTGTTCAACACTGAAATATTAGACAAACGTTGTCAAAAGAAGATTAATTGGAACTCGAGCATTAACTTAAAAGAAGGCTGCAAAATTCCTACAGTGGTGATCAGGATTTATCATATAAATAACTATAACATCTATAGGGGACACACATTTTTCATATCATGACTAACAGTTCCCTCTGAGAAACTTCTTTTTCTCTGCTGATTCTTCATAAGTCTATAGCTGGCAGAATTTCTGTCTCAGAGACCATGGGGTTAGCTTCATGCTGCTAGAAGATCTTAGAAATGAAGCAATTTTGCTTTCGTGTCATAATATGATGAATTCTACTGATACTTAAAATAGATTTTTTTCTAACAAAGTACTCGAAAGCAAAAAAGGTTGTAGGGGATTTTTTTTTCTCACAATTTGTTGAAGAACAAAGTAAACCACAAAAAATCCACAGGTGAAACAATTTTGTTCTTATTATCAGTATTTTGTTAGTGTCTAAAATGCTTAGTAGTGAAATTATGGGCAAAAAATTCAGGTTTTTTCTGTGTTAGAAAGAAAGGACAAATTCATGGACAATATGCAAGGACTCAAGTGCAGTCTTTTCTGTATACTTGTCACTCAGACTATGGAATGTAGAAAATCAGAGAGCACAGAGTGCAAAAGGGACAGTCAGGGAAGCACCATGCTGTAGAAACTTATCTGTGCACTGAAGAAAAAGAGTGCCTAAGGACACACAATGGCTTCAGCTGTGTCCCATCATCTGCTGTGCCAGCTTCATGCTTCTCTCAAAAAAATTGATGGATCTCCAAAACCTATTCTTCTGTCTCCCTGCTTCTAACTATCAAATGAAATGCAAAGATAATGTATGTGATTTTATGTCACTGTTTGTGTCAATACTTCGGAAACATTCCAATTAGTATCAGGAATTAAGTTATAATAGCTGCCATGCACCTAGAGGCTGTCCTGAGGGACAGCTACACATGAGCTTTTGTTAGATTCCTGCTGCCCCAGCAATCAAATACAAAGCAAGTCAAGGAGCCCCCAACAGTTCCTGGATTTCTTTTGCCTGCCTTGTCTGGATTCACAGTGTCAGCCAGTGACTCTGAAGGTCATTTCTCCTCTCTACACATGCATTTTCCACCAGAATGAGTGTATCTCCATGTCTTCAGCACTGCACAATGCTGCCACCCTATCAAGGTTCCCATCCTTTCCTTTCTCACCTCTTGTGTTTACTGGTATCTTTCCTTAAATGTGGCCACTACAATGTACTAATTTGCAAAGCTACATGATTCAGCACAGGTGCTAGAGAACAGATGAACAAAATTATAAGGTTAGGGGTGATCAGATGTTTTCCTCTCACAAATTCCTCTTGGCTACATTTCCAGATGTTCTGCAATGGACTTTGCAAACTCGCTGTATTGATGCCTTGAGAGGCTATCTAGAACAGAGGCTAGACAGTGTTAAAGGAATAAAGTAAGTATTTATTAAAAAAGGCCTTCAACGGGTACACCTTGGGCAGTACAAGAGCCCAGGTGAGGCTACACCCAAGATGCACGACAGGTCACACGTTTTCACACTTTTATAAGTTTTGGTCCATTTACATCTAGGGTTAATTGTCCAATTATAGGTTCAGTTTGTGAAGTCCCATCCTCACAGATTGCTCTCCTCAATCCACAGTTGTTTATACATTTTGGGCCTGAAGTTGCAACAGTGTCCTTGGTTCTCAGGCTGGAAAAGGACTGTTTTATCTAACTAAACTGTGAAGAGAACTTGCTAACACTTTACATGAAGTTCAGAGTTATATACTAATGCAGCACAGAGTCTGGAAAATATGAAAGCTAAAACTTTCGGCATCAGTATCACCCCTGATTTCCCCTAGCTTGTTATCAGTCCCATTGTATGAAAGTCATCAGTACAACTATTAAGAGCATAAGGGACTCTCTGTCTGAGTAAGAGAGAAATGAATACCAAAAGGCATTTTGAAAGTAACTTTTACTGACCTCTGCTATCAGGGAAGCACAAAAGAAATGTAACTTGCCTGAAACCTTAGGTTGACAAAGCAGCCAAGCTACTTAGTAAAAACATCCATCAATCTAATTCATTGAAGATTTAAATACAGATTAAGAAATAAGTTCCTAAATTTTGTTGATGTCAGCTTCTCCACTCAGGTTGTGTTAGAGCAGTTCTTAATTTCTTCTTAGGAAGGCTAAGTAGTTTCAGAAACAGGGAGGAAAAGCAATATTTGGTGTTCTTAACAAACTCATGTTGGCACGTTCAACAGTCACTCTACAATCAGAATATTTGATTTAACAGTATTAAAAAATCTCTTGCAGAATCTGTAACAGGTAAAAGTGGCAAAATAAACTGAGATACTGAAGAACAGGGATGCTCCAGAGCTTCTTGCATGAGTTAAATGACCTCTTCAGGTTCTCTTTCAACTTAAAGGAACTATTTCGTTCTTTCTGGCCACCACCAGCTTGGATGCTTGAAAAGGTGCATGAGCTGGCCCAGGGAGATGGTAGGAGACAGTTACTGCAAAAACAGAACAGCAGCTCAGATTATCTTGTCATTACTTGTCAGTGCTATTTTGTTCTTGCCATTAACAACTCTTCACGCAGATTGTTGGGAATGCAATGGCTGGGGACCATGGCCTGTTAATTATATTTGTTCAGTAGCAAGATGAGCACTTAGTCAGATGCAAACTGAACTGTCTGGTGAATGTTTCAGGGCCATGCCATGATGTGACTTGAAGTATTAGATGGCTGGGACATCTCACTGGTACATCCCAGGGAGCTGTGTGCTGATGTGTGGTAACTGATTATCACCTGTTCTTGTATCACTTGTAAAACTTGGCATCATTTCAGATGTGACAATCTGGAGGTGTTTGGCACTGCTGTGACCAGAACTGAGCTCAAAAGAAATCTAGAGCTGTGCAAAGCCATTGGGACAAGCACCACACTGCCAGCCTCATCAGCCTCTGGAAAAGAGGAGGGGGCGAGACCACGGCATTCAGTCGGTGCCCTGCTGAAGGCCCCACACACACAAACTATGTGTCAGGTGGCTCTTTGGACTTCAACAGCTTATCTACAGGTTAGGCTGCAGCCACACACCAGTCAGAGGACTATGGGAGTGTTTTTTGCCTGTGTGCCTTGATGAATTTAACAGGACAGGATCGTTATGGTCAAAGTGTTCACTCTTTTCTCATTATTTTCTCACTACTATAAAGTACATTTTCCTGTTTTGCTTTTAGGCAATGTTTCATTAAGCACAGTATCTTTTCTGGCTGCATGCATGTTGTCCAAAATAGCACATCTTCTGTTTTGATTAGCATGGTTTATGGGGTTATGAATTTGAATAAGAAAGAGATGCAAGGTGTTTTTATTTCTTCCCTCTGGATTTGTTAGAGGAAAAAAAAACTTAACATCTTATTTATACAAGATGATGAGAATGATATAATACAATATTACTTGAAACTGGTATAAATCTGTTATTTGAAAAAAAATGAGACTGTACAAACTAGCTACATGATAATTATTAATGACAGAAGATTCAATGAAGATTAAAATATGTAATGTTTTTCTTTCATTGATGTAGTGCTGTAATTTTATGACCATTAAGAAACCATATGAAAGATCTGTCAGCTTTTGCTATTTCACATTTTAGTCTCTTATCAAAACTGATTTCAGGTTTTGTAGTACTAAAAGTAAAAGGAAAAATGCAAGCTGCTTTTAATCAAACTGGAATGTTCAGTGATCACCATCACAATCTTTAGTGTTGATCTGAGTATGAAGCAAAGAAGATTAACTTGTCTTTTGTTGACTTAATTTAGTGACAACCACAGCCTTTAAGATGTAATTGTAGACAAGTTTGTGTCATACCAATGAACTGCCACTGTACATATGAGCAGCCATCTGCTTAGAATTAAGTCCTAAGTCAAAACACCAATGAAGTCTAATGCTGCCAGTTTTACACAATTTGCACTAAGTTTTATGTGAGTAAGGACATCACAATCAGGTCTAATGCCAGACAATAGTGAATTTGGTTACAAGGCCTGAAAGCCTTTCTGAAAGGAAAGAATTGTTGCCCAATGTGATTGGATCAGGAGTCTTCGCAACCTTGCATTCCACTGGGGGGGTGAATTACCATTTATTGTTTTGTATGTAGTTGTCTTGCCCACTTATTCTTCTTTACAAAGTGCTCCCAACCTTTTCAACAGCCATGGTCCAGGTGTCTGAACAATCTTAGACTGTGCACTTCAATCTAAACACTGTGTCTATCAAGATCACAGAATCAATATTCACAGTGTTTGATTGTTGTGAATAAAACTGAAGCACCCATTTAGCACTAATCTTTTCTCTTCTTTACTAGCTGTAGCAATGAAGGTGCCTTCATTATCTGCATAATATCCCTTTAAGATTATGTCTGTGTCTGGCTTTCACACAATCCGTGTGTGTCTGTGGAGAAATGGTAGCATTTCATTTGGAGGGATATTTTACACAAGCTATTACCATATCAGGGGAGTGGGATCATCTTAACTAACTGTGACTATCTACCTTAACATAGCCCTCTGAGCTTCATCTCAAATCAGTTGGAAGAGATGAACATCCTCAGATGAGTTCATCCCTTCTGCTGGAGAAGTTTGTTTCAGGGTACACTGAATCACCCTTTTGAGTGCCCATCAATTCTAGAGTTAGGCATGTAACTTTGATGGTAATGGATTATCACTGGAATGGATGTACCTAGAGATGGGGATGAGTGGATGGGATCCCCAAGTCATTTTCTATGGCTGATGCTGTGGAGGCTCAGTAGGATAAAAATAAATTTAAGAGGAGAACTACACAACTGCTCCCAAGTTCTTCTGCGGGGTGTCAGTAAACCTCTTGTACACAGAGCTTTTGTGGTCTATTCATGAGAAAGATGAGTTTAGCTGTGATTATTTTAGTTCTGTTTCTCTTTGTATGCATTTTGATTTCCCTTTTTTAATCTTACCTTTTCTAAATGAACCCAAATCTGCTTATGTGTCTCCAGTAATGGTTACCCCACAGAACTGCTGCATTTTAATCACTTCTTCTTGAATTATGAGTAAGAATTGTCAGATGTGAAAAAGCTGATAAAATATGTTTTGCAAATTGATCATCACCACTGTTAATCTGTTTGGAGACAGGAAGGAAAATATGTAACTCAAAGAGACGTGGCCTAAGGATAATAAGAATGAATAAAAAATGTATCATTCAATCTAGCTTCAGTCAGGGCCCAAACATTAAACTGTCTTTGACATATTTCAGAAACCATATGAAATTTTTGAAAAGCTTAGTAGGAAGAGATTTTGCTGATTTTAAGTCACTATTGAGAAACTTTTAGAAAGTCAAAATCTTTTATTCTGTTAACTGCTCTAACCAAGCTAAGGAAGGCTGACACAATAAATGTAGATACAAAAACTGAAGGGTGTATTTTTGAAAAATTAACAATTAAAACCAGAAGCATTCTGGTTTTGCCTCTTACTTTTCAAGGAGGTGGTGATGGGAACAGAATTCCTGTGTTTATATTCTTATTTTAAAAGTGTTTACCTTAAGATTTATGGTTTTGAAAATACTCATATACTCACTTCCATACGGTTATCTCCCTTTCAGTCAGTGATTTTTTTTCCCTGTCACACACACTAGAAGGGATGTAAATGGAGTTCCAGGGATACTGAATCAAAGAGGAGTGGGATTTGAAATGTCAATGCTCAGCACCAATAGAATATCTGGAAACCAATTAAGACATATTTAGGTTGAAGGGTGGCAAAAAAATGTGCTTGTGAATAAAAAAATCTGCAGCATAAAGTACTGTGTTGAGAGCATTACAGTTCTTGAAACAACTTTAAAATGCAAGAGAGGAAGACATAGTGTTTCACTGGAATTAAAGCACTCCCTGCTCTTAAGTGTAGTAAGAAAAACCTGATTGAAAGACTACTGTCAGAACTGTACTTTAGATCATGATAGTATTAAGACTATGACAAATTGAATTTACATTGGTCATCACTTACCCTGTTAACTGGTGGAGAAGAGAATTACAGGAGCTCTCTTTTAAAATAATTCTATTTTCTTTACTATCTGCATGTGTGACTCTTTCCTGGCCCCACAATGACAACATATCTCAGACGTTCCTGTATCTGTATTATTGTGCCAGTAACATTAAACAAGGCAGCATTTTGCTGTTGAAGCTCAGCACAATGCTGAAATCTATGCCAGCAGCTGCTTTCACTCCTTTGGTTCTAGGTATCACAGTACAGACCATACAAAAAGCAAGGCTCACTCCTAAAAAATCAAAGAAATATATGTAGCAGAACTGTAATCTTAACTTCCTTGCTCTAGTCTCTGTAAAAGTAATTTATTTAATGATACATTAATGTAAGGTTTCATGTTCCCCTTGATTTCTCACACCAGGAATGTCTCTTCCCAAAGGATGTACTCCTGGCCAGGACATGAAACACACCAGTTAGACTATCTGATGGGACGTGCCCCTTCCTGGGCTCCTATTTCTGGGACGAGGGAGAGGGTATCTGACCACCTCCCCACCTCCTGTGAAGACTATACACAAGTCCAAGTTTGGGACCTCTGTCATCACTTAACTTGGGTGCCTGTTGGTATGGCACCCAGAGTGCAGCTGGACTGTATTTGGGTGGGAGTGAGGACATGGACCTTCATCCAAATTCCCGTGGCCTTGAGATGATCGAGACAGGGATGGACCGTACAGAGACTCTGTCCATCCCTGCACCCTCTACCCCTCTTCCCACAGCAAAAAGGATTATTGGGAAACTTCAGAAGCTCAAACACACAGATTTCTCCTGGCGTTTTGCCTCTGAGAATGTTTCTACTTATCCACAAAATGATCAAGCTTTAATGAGTTCTCATCATTTGTACAAGCACTAAGAGTATATTTCTTCCACTCCTCTGCCTGTTTTTTTTTAGTTTTCGTAAACTGTCTTCTCCAGTGCCAGGGTTAAACGTCACACAGATGGACATGGACAATAATACTAAAATGTCTAAGTAATCAAATGTGATACAACCTGCAGTTCTGCTTTAACATTTGGATAGGACTGTGTTACTTCAAATTTAATAACATAAAGGTGCTCTGTTAAAGAAGATGAAAGAATAAGGCAAAGCGTTCATTGAATTCATAAAGATTAATAGATGAAGGGCATGCAGTGTCATATTCACTGCAATGTAAAGAATAAGATTATCTAAGTTATGCAGACATTCTACCTTTAATTCAGGCTGTATTTACAGAAACTTACCACCCAAATCTCATCAGTTCAATGATATGGTTTATTAGTGCAAGTCTGTTTTAGAACTAATGAATGATGGAGAATTAGAGTTACAGCAGGTATTTAAAAACATTCAACGCAAGAGTGAAGAATGTCACCCTCTCAGGAAACAAATTAATACTTACTGAAGCTTATGCAAATATTTAAATGATCTAATAAAGATCAGTGAAGAAAAAAATAAGAAAATAGTTGCATGGAATAAGCACAGGAAAATAGATTGTTAAACACAGAGAGAGTAGAAAGATATGCTAGTACAAAGCTACATATAAAATTGTCCTGCTCACCCATCTTACATATTCAGATGGATGCAAAGTCTTTGCTATATGTTCTTACAGCAGAAAGAGGTAAAATGTTCAAACAGATGATGCTAAGGTTAATCCCAGAGGGTGGGGTAGCCAGAGCTAGAACTGCAAGTTTTTTTATCTGGGGGCTAAACTTGTATATGCAAACAATTTTGGGGACTTGTGTATCCAGGCAAGTTTATTTTAAGTTGGCAAGCTGAAGGAAAAGATTTTGGTTTTTTTCTATGTATTGAACTGTGGCAGGGTATGTACCACTCAGATTTTTTAACATACATTGATATAGGAAAGGAAACCTTTCAAATACTTGCACTATATGCTTGCAAAATGAAGAATGGAAAACAGTTGAGCTGATTGGGTTTTTTTCCAAATTCTCTAACTTTTCCACTCAAAATCTTTTACAAAATTTAAGAATTTTTCAGAAAGTTTTCAAGACACCTAGGGACTCTAGTTTAAGGCACTATTCTTATGTAGAAAGAAACTAAAATCAAATTCCCAAACCTGCCATCAACTGAAATTCAGGTCCAGTTTAATTGGATGCCCAGTAACTGGCACCCACAGGTTGGTTTCCTAGATTGCTGTGACAGTCTTTCTTTTCTGTTCTGCCTTGGTACAATGCAATTGAACCCCTCTGTGACCCCTGGGAATGCCAACAATAGAGATGATCAGTCATTGCACAAGCAGCTCTCCAAAGGGTGATCACTTTGTTTCAGGCCTTTCTAGAAAACAATTCACAGTTTTGCAAGTATTTTAGCCTTAACATTTCTTAGGGTGTAGATTAAAAAATGTGTTAAGATTAGCAGTGTGAAACAAATATTACATCTAGTGATAGTAGTGCTGAACACTGAAAAATAAAGGTTGAACATTGGAAGTTTTGCTACTGAGGCTTCTTCCTCCTCTTTACTCCACCTCCTCCCTCAAAAATACACCAATGGGATGGTGCCTTGAGCAAATGAAGCAGCATCTTGTTTCATGCCAAGAAGTTTTAAACAAGGTGAAAGTGAGACTCTGAAGCTGGTATCAGATACAGCCTGTACTGGTCATTAAGCTGTCTGCAGGGGAGGCAAGTACGTTTATAAGGTCCATTTTGGAACGTGGCTCAGAGGTCCTCAGGTCCTGTAGTTCTTGCTCTAAAGCCAGAAGCTGCAAGGCTTGTTTGAGTTTTCAGTGAGCTGCTTTATGGGCTGTTGCTTGTTGCGTGGGAACTAAGTCATTTGTCAGCCACTGACAGTGCTGTTGGCTCCATTCTCTTCCTGCAGCGATTGGGACAGTATTTTACCTCTTTCGTTTCTTTACAGGAAAGAATCTTATTGAGAACACCTGAAGTGGTACAATTACAGCATGAGTATTTAAAACCATGGATATGCCTCAGTTTCCTGGGGAGCTTGGAAGAAGTTACAGAGTGCATAAAAAAATTTTGGTGTGACTGTAAGTCAATCAGGGTACTAGACACCCTTTACATTTCAGTGGAGGTTCAGACTTAGAACACTCCCTTGTAGGCAACTAGAAGCAGATATTTTTTATAAGGCTAAGTGTGCCCTGCAGCCAGAATGCAAATTATTTTGGTTGCAATCTCATGAAGATGTGAAAGGTACAGAGGGAAGACCCGGCTACCTCTGGCATTCCAGTCTTTCCCTGTCCCTGCAACTTCCATTGTTGCAATGCTGCTAAATCCCTTTTGACCACTCAGAACTTAAGTAAACAGAGATTGTACTTGTGGGGAGTTATAAAGTATCTTTTTAAAAGTCTGAGGTTTTTGAATAGGGTTGGATCAGTACTGGAGTAGCTTGGTGTCAAAGGTTAGACTTTGTTATACCTAAGATAGGGTTGGGAACTGACATATTGTAGCTTTTGAGTTTTTCTTTTCTGTTTTTTTAAGACCTCACACTATGCTCAGGGAATGAAAAGTACAGTGTATTTCAGTCCCTTTCCAGAAAAGTGCATCCTCTGCCACCTGCTCACTGTGCAAAGATAAAGCCCAGGTAATTTAATTCTAAACTCACATACTTTGCCTTTTGTAATTCTGAGACAGAGGAGATCTTTGGAATTGAAGGATTACAGGCTTATTTGAATTATAAAGGCACTGACTTCAAGCAGCCATCTAGACAAATCTGTTGGTTGTGTGGTCAGCTTATAATCATGTTTCTGTGATAGTAGCACACAGATGTAGTGTCAAAGCTGAGTTCAGAGGTTTAGTTTATTCTAACAGTAGAGTTTTTATCAGTCAGGATATCACAGTAAGTCATCCTTGCACTCCTTGCCTTGTTTTCTCACCTCCCACCTCACATTGCCTCCAATGATTGTTTAACCTCTTAGTTAACTGATTGAGCTTGTTAGCCCAGAAAAAAAGTAGAATAATTTTCTTCTGGGTTAGTGAAATAAAATTTCTCTCCACAAATGGATAAGCACCTGAGCTGGTGAACAGTGAGGAAGAAGCGGAACTAAGACAACTGAGAGCAGGAGAAAGAAGGGAAAGAAACTGATAAATTGTTTCAGCCATCCTATGACACCTAAGTCTGCCCTGTAAAGCTTCTCCACTTTGGATACAGAATATCTGAAATTGTTTAGAACACAAGCCTCCCATGCATCTCCATGGGACCTCCTGAATAGCAGGTCATTGACTGCTCTGCGTTGAGTGTATTTTTGGTGAAAGGCATCCCTATGAAAAAGTTCGCTTCCAGCAAGTAAGCATTTCATGTTCCTTTTGTTTTAAATGGAAGATTTCCTACTGAGCCCTTGTCAAGATTTTGTATTTTGTCTTCTCTGGTGAGAGTGTACAACTTTCCTTTAAGAAGGAGCCACAAACTCATCTCTCAAACCTAAAAAAAGTCTCTGTACAGCCCCTTCCAAGGGCAAATCAAGGCTACAGTTCCTTGACTTCTCTTTCCCAAGCACATACTGCCTGAGAGGAAGCTCAAACACCCACTTTGCTGCCTTTTTAGTGAAAAAAGAAAGAAAGAATGAGTGTAAAAAAAATCTAATGAATAGAAGAAACGAAGTGGAAGGGCTGACAGTGAGAAGTGGCACACACAGGGTGTAAAAAACACTAAATCAAATTAAAATCTCTATCTCCAGCCACTTTTTCAACTTAGCTGGATTTGCTTACTGTCTTGGTGTGGATGATGTTTCTGCTGCCTAACTGCTGTTTTGTTAAGTATCCTTCCAGTGAAGCCTACCCTACATTTATCTCCTTTGTTGCTTCGTAGCAGTGTTCTCCTGGTAGAAGTTTTGGTAGTAGGGAACCAAATAAACAACTGTGTGTATGAGGTGTTAATCGACTTTACTTCAGTAAGTTTAGAATACCTTGCAAACTCATTTGGCACTATTTATGCAAGGTTTCAGCAGTTTACTTTTGGAGTAAATATTAAAGTGAAATGAGCTACAGCACTAGTTTTGAATGTAGAGCATTATTTTACACCTCGTTAGGTCTATTTTTCCTACTAATACAGCCGTGGCAATTGGACAAGTGAAAGACTGATGGGATGAACAAAGGCAGTGTTCCTTTCCTGAGCATGCCAAATTCATTCTGTAAATGTGACACTAAAAAAAAAAAAAACAAAAAAAAAACCAAAAAAAACCAACCAACCCAAACCACATGGCAGAAGTCAGGCCTGAAAAACCAAGAAAACCTGCACTACAGCAGTTTGCACTGCTCCATCTCTTTATCTAATGTTTTCAGACACTAGAAGGATCTTTTTTCCATGTGCAGCTAATTTGCTGTTTTAATTAGAAGGTTTTCTCAAGGAAATACACAAATAGTGTAAATGTGGTTGGATGCTTTTCTGCTTTAGAAAATGTGAAGTTTTATAAATGTTGAAAGTAACTTGATATTTAGCGAGGCCTTTATTAGTCTCTCTTAAGTAACAACTCCTATGCTTGCTTTGGAATCTGCTGGTCCCAGCAAAAGCTTATGCTGCAAGAGTTATGGTGGGGGAACTGTCCTGAGGATGTGTCTGAGGTGCCCTGTCAGGCAGGGGCAGAAGCTTATTCTTACTCACAGCTTCACACAAGCTGCTGACCCCATGTCCAGAAGATTTAAGAGTTCTTTTTTAGGAGTATCACATAGCAAATATTTCGAGTGGTATCTCCCATCACTACCTGCATCATGTCTCTGGCATCAGCTCAGTGTGAATAAACCAGCACAAGAAACAAGCCAGAATATGTGAACTGTTCCACACAAAAATGTGCACAGCTTTCACAGATGCATCAATACTGTTGTAGATTTAATGATACTCTATTTTGACGTAATAATGACAACGTTATGGCTTTTGAATGCCCCTTGGGTTTTTCGCCCTGTAGAATAAGCTTTGCATGCTACCACCCCTTCCTACCCTGTTTTCTTTGTCTGCAAGACTAAGATATAGCTGCTGATACAGGATTCTAAAAGGCTTGGGGGTAGCAGTGTGAATTAAACATTCCTCTTCCAGCTGCTGCTGTTCACAACACTTTTGACAGATAAAATACATCACACATTCTCTTGTCTGTTTAATATAAACAATTAGTATTTTAAGTGGAGTCCAGCATCAACCCCAAATAGGAGAATCCAGACAGGCAGTTCAGATAGAAAACTAAGAAGTGTTCTAAATTTATATAAAAGCAGTTTGCAGTCAGTTCAACCTATGCCTAACACATTGTCTACTGCAGCACATCAGACTGTGGAAGCTGAGAGACCAGTGGCTTGTCTTTTGAGGGAGAAGGTTTCATTTTTCATCTCAAAATTATTTCAGCACAACTTTTGATCTGCAATTTTTAGTAGAAAATATAAAATGGAAGGGGAAAATCAAAATTAAAATATAGCATTTTGCTTTCATATAATGAACTCTTTGTATAATGCAACATTTTAGTCAACTCAAGAGCTGTTTTGGAGGAAAGCTTGTTTAGAGAGAATTTTCCTTTTTGTGTCTTCTGGAATGAAGAGATTGGAAATCACAGACCTCATTAGATAAAGCAAAAAAAAAAATCTAGCTTCTCTGTAGGTTTACTTCCTTTAAGCTGAGGCAAACCTGAGATAACAAAAAGGCTTTAATGCAAACTCAAATTTAGTATACAAGCAACATGATGAGAATAGTGTCAATCTTTGTAATTTTAGGAATTCTAATATGATTGTTGCAAAGTACTATTTGCTAAAATGTATTTCATTTCTTAAATGAGAGGATTTTCAATGAAAATGTTATAAACTGAAAAGCTCCTCACTCCTGACAAAAGGCATTTGGGATGCAATACTACTCAATTGTAAACCTCTTCTTTTTTGAGTCTTTACAATGTATAGCTCCATAGCACAGGGGAGGTAACATTCTGTACAATATTGCTTTACACAGATGGTGTTAAAATTCCATTTCCTTAAAGTTTTGCCCTTTGTGGGCATGAGGATCTCTCTGAAAACCTCTCTGTCAACTTTCCTATGTCAAAATCTAAGCATGCACCTTGATATGAACCTGGACCAGGTTCATTTAGGAATGAACCCTCTAGTTACTAGCATGGGTAAAATATCTGATAGGAAGCATTTAACTTCACTTCTTCTTGCCAGAAAAAAAGCTATATGATAGGTTATGAATTTTCAACAATGATTTTCTCTTCATTCCTTTGCAATGGTCAGTGGCCAACTGCACTTGGCCCTGAAGGGTCTACAATAGTGCAAATAATGAATCTCAAATAAACAATTTACCACCTTTTCAGAAGGAAGCCAGCTAATTAATTTCTTTTAAATTGAGACTTCCTCTAAAATTAAAAAGTCCCCTCAGCTTCTGCAGCCATCAACTGGGTTTGTAACTTTAAAAAAAATAGAAGTAGGGCACAGGAAGTAAAAATGAAAACAGCTTCAGGTTATTCAACTTCCTGTTTGTTTAAATTTGTCCTTCCTGACATGCAGATTCATCACACGTCTTTCCTGGTGACTACTTCATTTGATTAGTTTAGTTAGGTATTCAGAGGGATTTTTATCTTCTGACTCATAAAATTCTTGAATTGCCTCAAGAATTTCCTGTGTCTGACTGGAATTTTATGTCCTTGTAGTTTTAGCTGGACTCCTTGAAGAAGCTGCTGTCTAAATTATTCTGCTTTTGAGGTCTTCAAACAGCAAATCAGGAGCCACCTCTGAGCTCAATTTGCGCTTTTCAGGAAAACTGATCTGTGCCAGCACTTCACCTCTTTAAAATTGTAGTCAGAAATTTTTCCTAGTATTTTTAAACTCTTCTGTTCCCTTGCTGCCCATGCCCTTCCCAGGTGTCCACTTCAGAATATTTGTCCAATTCCAAAAATGCACCCTGGTGGCTCAAAGTGCAGCCTGCACGCTGTCCCATCAGGTTTTCATCACTCTCTTGCTATAAAGCAGAGAAGCTGAGGTTACGGGTGTATCGGGCCATTTAGCAGTTGGTGAGAAATGCCTTTGTATATCCCTTCCCTGTCTTTTTTTTAAGTCCTTTCTGAGGAGGGTGAGAGCTAGGTTAGGCTGGAGCCCTGGTATGTGCTTCTTTTGAAGGGTTCAGCGAACTGAAGGTGATGCTTTTTGACAAGTGAGCTCCAGAAATGTACCCAGTGATTGTAGCGCTAACTCGGCTGCTTGCTCAGGGGCTTCGCCTGCCTTCACTGCCCTGTCGGCGCGGAAGGACGGCCCTTCCCTGCCCTGGGTCGGGGGGCTCGGCGGTACCTAGGAGTGGCTTTGACGAGGAGGAAACGGACGGCGGAATGGCGCCCCGCCTGTCTTCCAAAGTCTGGGGGAGAAAAGTGGAAAAAAACCTGCTCAGCCCTTGCGGTGTCGGTGTCCTCTCTCCTCTCCCGGGTCACGGTGATGTAACTGCGCAGGAACAGCCCCGAAACGCGGCTGTATGACCACCGACCCGTGTCTGTCTGTCTGTCTGTCTAGCCCTGAGGTTGCTTCCCCCCGAGTACGTTCGCTTACGGGATCGGCAGGTGGAGACAAGAACATGCGCTGTGCCGNGGGAAGGGGCAGCGCGCAGGGGCACCGGCGGGGAGGGCACACGGCCTCACGGGCAGTGAGCCGTGCCCTGCTAGGGTACTGGCGCGTCAGGATTGCCCAGAGGAGGAAGCTCAGGGAAACGCAAATACTAAGCAGTTATCGGCGTTAGAGAAAAGAGTATCCAAAGAGCATCCATAGTTGATGGTGTGAATGGCAAGCTACTACAGTTAGCCTGGCGCTGTGGGAAGCACCATGTATTGGAGGCAAATCCGCATGAGTACAGAGGGTTTTCTTTGAGCTGCTTGAATGCCTCAATGAGAGGCACTATGCTGCATGTCCACTGCTTAGCATCTTGCCTCTCCAGTTTTCTTCTGTATACAGGTCCTTTTCCTTTTGCCGATGCTTTCTAAATCTTTTATTTCTCCTCTTGTTTATTGCAACAGGTTTCTTTTCCAAGCAAATTACTCCTTTGCACATATTTCTTTACCTAGAGTATCATAGAAGAAAACAAGATCCTGAAGTGAGTTGGATGTTTATAAACCAGCATTATTTGTCTGGGAAAACATGTAGTGGTTATAATTGACTTCCACTGTGAACATTTGCACTGTGTCTAATTACAAGTGTTCATAGCTTACCTTGGAAGTTCTTTCATGTCTTGAACACTTTGTGCATGGTACTTTTGTCTAAATTATTTATTTGATTAAAAAATATAATAGAAGGCTAATGGACAAAAAAAAGAAGACATAAAAGATGCAGTCATGAAAGGAATAGCTCAGATACAGAGGAGAATAAGAGACCTGTGCTGAGCTGACCTGTGCAGCAGCCATATTTATGTTAATGCTTGCTCAGTCTGGGATGTTCTGGAGGCAAGCTGGGCTTCCCCCAGCAAAGCATTGAAGGAGAACAGCTCCTCATGAGATTGGTCTTAATGTTTCCTTCCATGGACTGTATTACTGACGACATTATATGCCTGTGAAATGGCTGCCGTTTAAAACCTTGAAAGAAAATGTAGTGTTTAGGAGAAAGGGCATGCTTTGCTTTCAAAAAGGTAACAGAAAACAAAAAGTGAACATTACAATCAGAAATATTAACTTTTCCCTTTCAATACTTAAAGGAGTTTTTTTTTCAAAGTACAAAGTTTTCTACAGAAAACTTAAAAGGAGCGTGTATGAGTGTGTGTGCACATGTATATTGTTTTTGCCATGGTTTTCTGTGAAGAAAGGTCTTTATTTTCTAGTACGCATTATTACCGACCTCTTTTTGTTTGCAGAAGAGGTTGTTAAAAAGATTTAAACCTCCCCCAAAACCAACAGCAACTCCAAACAATCTAACCCTGCAAATCATTCTTTTTTTTTTCTATTAAGATTTTTTGTAGCGCCCGTAGTTTTTGCATTCTTTTATGCATGCAAGATGATGTTCAACTGTATGTTGCAGAGGCAGACTCTTAGGCAGAGGGTAATGTAAAGTTACCCTGAGGCCTAGGGTGGCAGAGGCACCTCAGAAGTCTGCACAAAACTGCAGTGAGTAGATCTTGCACTCCTCATGAGATGCAGGCTTCAAGGCTAGGTTCCTTGCAGGGCTTGATGAGCATGTAGTTTGTGGTGAGATGTTCCTGCGGTGATAAAAATCCTGATCTAGAAATGTATCAATCTTAAGGACTAGCTTTGTGGACAAGCTGTAATATTAGGCAAAAAGGAGGGTTTTGCTCTCCACGGTGGCATAAGAAGGAGCCATGCTCCACCTCTCCATATTCTCCTCCTGCAGAGTCTTGTCCTGTGGCCAAATGGCCCTTGGAGACCTGGTGGTTTGAAGCTCTGTCTTCACTTTGCTTTCAATGCTTCATTGTCAACCTTTGGCAGATATTGCCATCAGCTAATTGCCCCAGGTTTTTGCCCCAATCCTGACAAAAGCTTTCTTTCATGGCCAAGAATATTATGTCCATTTTCAGTTTCTGACCAAGTTCCCTCACTTAGACATCCCTTTTAATAAAGTAAACAGAAAAAAGGGAGTCTTTGTCTTTCTTTTTTTTTATTGTTGTTTTGGGGGATTTTGTTAGTTTTAACAGTGTGGTAATGCTTTCCCTTGTTTCATAACTTTACAGTTGAGATGAGAACCTATTTGTCCAGCTAAAATGAGGAGAGTGCTTGTCTGCTAGAGCACTCAATACTGGAGGCACTAGTGAAGGAAGTTCATAGAAGGAATAAAGCTGCAAAAGGAAGACAGTACAGGCTTTGGGTTTTTTTGGAATTGAAATTAATTCAGTAACCTCTGTAGTTTTAAGCGTGCAGCTGAGTTCTGGCTGTTCTTTACAAACTTTATTTCCCAGACATGCATAACAATACTAAAAGGAAAATATTTCAACAAACAATTTGTGGATGTTCATTACTTGAAAGACACCATGACAAATTTTTCAAATATGTATTTCATCTGTCACTGCTGTTCATTTCAGTGCCAGATGTTGATTATTACAAGGCTGCTTTTGCTGGGTTTTTTAAACTTTTTCTCTGAACATACTGCATTAGAATTCCAATTTTATCAAATCACTTCCATCTAAGGCCTGCCAGCTCTACTGCTATCCTGATTTACTCATCCTATATGAAACCTTTAGCTATTTTAGTGAGTTGCACAGATAACTCATTGGTATACAAATTTCAAGATATTTTGCAATATATACATTTGTTTTATCAATAGTGCTTTTGGAGGGAAAACAAAAACAACTATTTGAAGTTGAATGCTTTGGACTGAGGTTATTAGGTCAACAGTAAATTTTAAAAACTATTTGAGAGATTTCATGATGGCATTTTAAAATTATAGCTTAAGGTTACACTGCTTCACACAGTTCTATTTGGCTCCTTTGATGCTGAAGATCTACAGCTGACTTATGTGTAAGATATATTTTTAAAAACATTAGTCATGATTTAAAGTAACAACAGACACTATTCAGATGAGGGGAGAAACCTGTCCTTTGGGAGGAAGTGAGTTTGGTTCAGTAGTTTTGTTGAACCTGAACCAAGAAAGAAACCATTAGTAACTCAATCTTTGTAAGAAGACACGAGGAAGACCCCAGCTCCTGCCTACCTGTAGATTTTAGCAGCAGCTTGTACATTCAAGATGTCGAATATTATCAAGGAGGACTAAAAAAAAACAGCTTGTATTTATCAGTACTTTAGACCAGAGTGAAAGCATAAAGGAAGCAGCTAGGGCAAGAGCAGTATTGTGATAGAATTATTAATTGCTAAAGAGAGTAGGCCCCATGCTTTTATTGCTCAAGAGACATCAGGGGAACTCTTGTTCTGAAAAATTCAGATGTCAAATGAAATTGTAGACGCTAAGTTTCAGATCTCCCTTAACAATCATTTTAAACAAATATAACCTCCTCCCACTAACAAGGAAATAAATCTGGATTGCATATGCTGTTTCATGGTAAGTTGTTTGGATGCTCAGAATGCTGTAAAGGAAGAAAACAAATACCACCTTTATTCATGGCTTTCACTTTTTGTTTTATTTCCCAAGTGAGAAACATAAAGGAAAAAACAGATGGCGATTGTCTCATAAAAGCTGCCATTAGAACTTCAGTTGTTTTGAAAAATTCCCTTCCCACACTGTTCTGCCAGCATGGTATTTGCCTGCTGCAATAGCCCAACTTCGCTGTTAGAGACAGGTAGTATTAGAGAGAAGCCCCTGCTTTACATTTTCTTCCAAAATTAAGTTTCATTTTGTCTTTATGTTGTTCCTTTCAACCCCTGCCTAGCTACCACTCTAATGCTTTTTCAGCTTGGTCTGCTGAAAAACAGTACCGTGTTGTCCTTTTAGTATCTGGATGGTGCTGGAAAGGAGTGGCTTTCCCCCCCCCACTGGAATACATATCTAATGTAAAGCTGTTTGTTGGTGAACAAGAATGTTTCAGTGCCTGATTCTGTTTCTAGCTACATTTGGGTAAATTACATGAACCTCCACAGAAAGAAGTGTTACCTGACAGTAAAATAATTTTAAGTAAGAATATTCATTATTCATTCATCATCATGGAGATATTAAGAAAAATAACCCAGGATGTTCTGTGCTAGCAAAAAAACCCGCCTTATATCTGTACAAGCATAATAGCAACATGTCACTTTGTAGTTCTACATTAAACTTTTATGTGAGAAGTTACAGCTGTGGATGCCTATGTCTTTCAGATTCTGTTTCAATAAAGCTTTGAGAAAGAAAAAAGTGAAAGCCCTTCAGCTTTACAGCAGTTTCAAAGCAGAAGCTTTATTACCTTTTTTTTAATCCTAATACACTTTATGTTTTTACACAGACATGGCTTCTCAGTGAAGATAAATGATGAGACTCTACCTTAAAAAGCCTTTGGGTTTTCATTAATCCACATTAGGTTAAAAGGGAACCAGAATTCTAAAAATACAGCACATCAGAGAAACAAGGTATTTTTCAGGTCAAGGTCCTCTTTTCCATCTGGTGGTATTTGGTAGTTCTAACATCTTCCATCTCCCCCTACTTCTCCATCTGTAAATATAACATCTTCCATCTCCCCCTACTTTTCCATCTGTAAATAACTCACTGAAGTAAATGCTTGGAATAATTACAGCAAAGAATGATAAAATGCAGGTTGAATTTAATCTCATAGGGATCTAAAATGAAAAACAACTATGGACATCACAGTTATTGAAAAACTGGAACTCTCCAGTCGGCAGGTGTATGAAACAGGAATTATGTCAGTGTTTTGCGTGCTTTGGGATTGCAGTTGTGCTATTCAAAAAAATGTCAAAAGGCATATTAGTTAAGGATAGGAGAAAAAATAGCCTAGCAGGGCTGATTTTCAAAAGCAACCTGCCGTTTCACTTCTGCAAATAATTACAGACATTCTAATGGTTAGATGTGTAAGTGCTTGCATCCATCTACTAGGAAGTTGGACATCTCACTGCAATAAAATGTGTGCAAACTTGCAAAACTGGAAGGAGGTTTAAGATGCTTCTAAAATTGATCAATCAATCAGCAGCTGGATTGCTTTCCAAAAGCTTATGAGAACAAAATGTCTTTCTTTTTTTTGCATGAGGTCAGCATTGCCCCAAGAAAGAATCCTTGAGTAACCCACAAGATAAGGGTCTTTGGAGCTTCCTGGATTAATGAGAAAGAAGTAATCTACTCCTGCTGGAGTTTCATGTCTGTATCAGGAACACAAAATGGGGGCTGGACTATGGGCACACCGTTTGTGCTTGCTGTTTTCCTCTGGCATTACAACTTCTTTGGCAGCCCAATTTGATTGTTCAGTTTGTCAGCTCTTTGGGACTGCTGTGAGCTTGCAGCTCTGCTGTCCTGGTACCTACCTTGTGCCAGCTGCCTGTATAGGTGCCTGCTGTGGGTGGCTTGTTAGAAATACAGACTCAATCAGGTACCTGGAATAGGGAGTCTGAAAGTGAGAAAGAAGATGCCTTTTCTGAATGATTTGAAGCCCTCTGCCCAGAGTGGTAAAAGCAGCATCCAGCATTGGTTACCAGGCTCAACATTTCTCTTCCTCCCTGTCCTTCTCTGTTGCTGCCCAGGGCAGTACTAGGCAAGAAAACATTCTTTGATGAAGAGACAAAAACCATTGTCTCCTCTTTTCCAGAATAGGGACCATTATAAAAAACAAAAATTCCGTTTTGAGGGCATGTAGAGTGAATTTTAGAAATGCTGCACAGCTTTTACAAAATATTTGGGGGATGTCCTAGAAAGAGAAAGAATAGGACGTGACTCATGTGTGACTCCCAGCAGCGTAAGATCCTCTCTGTTACTCATGCAGGATGAAGTGGAAAAGGTCTGTCAGTAATGTTCGGTTTACGCATGCTTTTCACTTAAATACTTGACAGAAGAAAGTTTCATTGCTTTATTTAGTGTATTTTAGATCCAAGAAATTATAATTGCTGTATATTTGAAAAACTATTCATCTCTGTGGCTTGCTTATTAACTTACCAGAAACTGGCCCTTAGGACATAGTGCCCTGACTCGCATACAAAGGGTTGTTGGAGTGAACACAAACATTACAGAGTCCTATTTTAAATCCTGTTTATATTGCCAGTGTGGTGGAAAGTGGCTGTGAATCTAAGAATGAATCTAAAATGTCTATAACGCAATAAAAATTGTTGGCCATTACTGTGTCATACTGCCCCTCAAACTAAACTTCACATTCAGGGATAAATGTACTCACAAATCTTAGCTGCTGTTCACTCACACAGAAGTGTGAATGTCATTTGAAGTTGTTCATTCATCTGGGAAACTCCTCCCACCTTCATCTTCTCTCTTGCAATTACCCTTTGTCCCTTTCCTCCAGAGGCTATTTTTTCCTAGCTGGTATGTTTTACCGTCCTTTGAAAGATGGCCCAGCTCCTGCTGCCCATCAGATATGGGCTAGACTTGACAGAAGGCCATGACCCAAGGAGGGTTGAGTCCTGGAACCAGGATTTGCAAAAGGTCTCCACCAGTGCTCAGCCTCTGCAGTGATAAGGATTACTATTTCTCTCAGTTTAGCAGAAGCACAAGAGATCCAAAATGGTCATCTTCACCCCTATCCCTACAGGAGCCTGCCCTTAACAAGTAGCCAGATAGCCTTCAAAGGTGAGCTGAAGACTGAACGCACAGCTTAGAGCAGCCTAAAATATAAAAGTAGCCAACTATTTTACAGCTTTACAGCAGGAAGGAGGCAGGAGGGCAGGAGTGGAGGGGCTGCAGTTGGGGAGACAGGTGAAGTGGCCTGGGGCCTGCAAAGTGGAGGCTACTGCTGGGCGCTTATTATTTACCACTTATATAGACAGAGTTTAAGGCTGGTTTTCTACACCTCTGAGAGGTGCCTGATATGCAGGCAAGCAGACTACTGCTGCTCTAACTTGGTCCTGGCAGCTTTTGAAGTAGACAAAATGGTGCGAGAAGGCTTAGCAAACTATCATGGGTTTTCCACTCTACCTCAGGAGAGGAAATGAGACCGCAAAAGGGGATTGATTTTCTGGTCAGTCTAGCTCACCAACTCAATGAGCAATTCACTCATCTTCCTCTCAGGGTCAACAGAATGACAGTGTGTCTCACTGTGCCCTTCAGGACATTTTCTGTTCCAAGGTTTGCTCAATTTTCAGTTAGCCCACACAGAGTTAGTGAGTTGTCCTGGGAATGCTGATGCCTGGCCTGCCATGTTACTCGAGATGGCTTGGCAGGGAGTTAAAAGTACACACTGTGGAGATCTGTTTCCTAGTCTCTCTCTTGGGGACCACATATGGCAGTAGTGGAGCCTTTGGAACATGTAGCATGAACTGACAGTCTAATCTGAAGTCACTCCAGTTGGGTACAAAGACTACTTTAGGAGAAGCTTGCCTGTTTGTATGGGTTTCAGATGACTTCATTTTCAGAAGTGCATGGAGTGCATCCAAAGCAAATAATTTTTCTCTGCTGAATGGGAAGACTAAAAAGGAGAAGTCCGGAGAAAGAAGGATGGATGGTCTTTCTTAATGTCAAAGCTGACATAAACACATCTCCTCCAAACTCTTCTCACAAGATAATTTTCTCAGCAAGACACAGATTGCTTCAATCTCTGTGTTGCGGTCTTTGAAGCTTCCCCCTCATTGCTATAATGAAGTAGGCATGGTTTTCTTTGAGAATTTCTGCAGCCCTGAAGTTTGCCTTCTCTAAAGCTTTCACATGATCAGATAGTTGGTAGTTCCTAAGAGCTCTGTCTTTGAAACTCCTCTGCCATCACACTAGGGCAAACTGGTATGTCTGCTTTGCAAAATTATAAAATTTTAAAAAATAAACCAAAAAAGGTTTCATTAAAAATATTCTGACTAGCTCTTTGTAAGGCCTCAATTTTCATTAGACAGAGGCTCAGCTAAGAAGATGACAAATGGTGTTGGAAAGGAGCCACCAATTAGGAAACATCAATTTTTCTGTCAACAGGATAACCCCTTTTACAAAACTTATCATATGTTTACTTGTTTTCTGTTTGTGAAGGTAGTTGTTTGACAGCAACATTTGCATGAGGGGATGGATTTATAAATTGGTTTTTTACAGTTAGCATTGCTGCATTGTTTTGAGTTCCTGTTTTGCGGGATATTTTCCCTGTTCAGGCTGCTTGCTCCTCAGTCTGCCTGCTGTCTGTAACTCTTCCATTTGGAATAACTGAAGAGAGGGGGATGACTCTTCTTGTTTCTGCAGTAAGTTCTGGGGTGGAAACAATTGTGGTGGTAGTAGGCACCTTGGGAGCATAGGCCTGCAAGGCCTTCAGGTAGCTTAGAAATGCTACTACATGTGTGTTCAGAAAAGGAAAAGAAACACATTTCTGAGCATTTCTTTGTTTAAAAACATATGCTTGTTATGCTTACATCCTAACAAATCTTCTTTCGTATTTATTAATCTCTGATACAATTGAAGACATATGGATATTTTTCCAGTTTACACATTTTCTCTACCCGCATTCGGAAAAGCTAATAGTTTCCACATCTTCTTTTACTGTATAGAAAATTTTACTCACTTTCCTTGTGGATAGCTGTATACACCCTTTATTCATCTGCATGCAGTGATTCACAGGTGCTGCTGGGTTTCTTAATAGCTTATTGCAAGTCATTTTATGAAATCATCAGTAGCCAATGCTCAACAAATATTAGGAGAAAAAAACTAGGAAATTCTCTATTCTTGGGCATATGTGTAATACAGGGAGAGAGCAAGAGCTGCCTGTGTGTGTTATATTTGGCAAGAGACTGAATGAGAAGGACAGATAGCTCGTGAAATTTCAGATGGGCACTGGTAGATGCTGACATTACCTTAAAGCCTGTCAGGTGCTTATGTGGGAACCCTGCTTCCGGAAATGGAGCATTATGATGGCTTTTGAGGAGTGGCTGAAAAGTTACTGTGTAATGGATATCTTCTGGGTCACCAAATAGACCTGCCTTGTTGTTTATGTGTGTTGTTGAAAGTGGGAGACTTAGTGTGGAATAGTTAAAAAGTGGAAGGTCATTATTTTGGTAAGTGGCCATTACTGGTAGGTCAGGCACACATATCATCTGGTGTCAGGTCATGCAGCTCAGTGCTCAGCTATCAGCTGCTTTGAACATGTGCATTAGTGAGTGCAGTTGTTTCATCCTGGGTGCAGACAGCATGCAGATCACCCACTGATGTCTAACATAGGCAGTTATGGTTTCACCTGTCCATGTCTGATCTGCAGCAGTCATTAATGTTTTGACATGAGACATGAAAATAATCATCTCACTGCCTCTAATGTGTGATGGTTCAGTGTCTGAACACATCCTTTTGGGTTTGCCTTGGTGAAGGCAAAGGTTAAGGCATGTTTTGGGGCTCTAAACTGCAATTTCCCAATTCATTTTTTTAAGTACCTTTATATTGCAAAAGCAAAAGCATTTGTGTTCCATAAAGCCTTGCTGTTGATATTCAGGGTGGAATATGTAGGGGTTTTTTAACTGGTGGTTAAAGCTGAATTGTCTTACCTGGGACCTTTGTCCCTAAGCTAAAGTGCTCTCACTGCTTGTGGTGGAGTGCAGGAATCCTTGTGGAGCTGGTGGTTGGGCAGCTAGTGGCAGCTTAGTCCATTCCTGTAAACAACTGTACTTGGGGGGAGAAGTTTTCCAAAGTACTAAGTGATTTAAGATAAAAAAATCTCAGTTTTAATATTTCCATGCTCTGGAGTGAGATAAACATTTTTCAAAGCATGATTCTGTCCTGCTTTTTGCAATGTGATCTGCCACAAAGACACCCTGTTTTTACCTATCTTGTTCCTCTTTTCCAGGATGGCCTTCCTTTTATGATGTGATCAGTCCTGATGCAATTACCTTCAACGATGATTTCTCCTATGGGATGCATCGGATTGAAATATCCTGCAGTCAGGTTAGTTTATAGCACACACAGACAATTCCAATGGCAAAGGCTGCAAAAACCATTACAGTGTGCTGTTCTTTCCTTGAGATTTGCAAACCTTTCGGTTCTATTAAATAGTAATAATTGTGAGAGAGCACAATGGGTCGTAGGTATAAAAGCTGGATGGAACGAGCTGAAGGCACAAAGGGATCGTTGGAATGCACATTGTTGTCTCATGTGAGGTTTTACAGAGCAGATGTAAATGGTTGGACTCGGTGCTGAGTTTGCAAAAATAGTCTTCCTGAAGAGGGTCCCTTCAAAGGAGCTCCTGAGCCTGAGCCTGTCTGACTGACTCCACATGTGGGCAGTTGAGAGAGGTCGAAAGCTGTGGAGCGACTATCTGTGTGCTGATTCCATCACTCTACATTACTGTGCATCCATGCTAACTCATTCCCAACATTCATTCCCAGCACATCCTAATGGCTGCCTCAAATAATCCCATCTGCTGTAATAATGAAGTCAGTAGTCATTCAAAACATGCCCAAATTTTCCGTTATCTGTCTTGTTCTACTTTCTCTCATCCTTTGTGTTGCCCTCCTTTCTGTGAAGGGAATGGCATAATCATTACCTAGCAAAGGGAGAAGCTGCAGCATTGGTGTTCAGCAACTGTAGCCAGTAGCTTGCAGTCCTCTTGCTCCACACTCTCAAACTCCTCCTGAGAGACGGAGCAGCTTCATTTGGGCAGTGATAATTTGCTGTTCTTTCGGTGTTTTTGGGGGGTGACTGATTTTATCCCTAACAATAGGCATCCTTACTAGTCAGTCAGTCCTCATTATATAAGGCTCAGAGTGAGCTGAGAAACTTCTCAAGAGTATCCATTAACTTTAGTCTGCATAGAGCATTTGGCCCAATATGACCAAATGACCAAATGAGCATGTTTTCTGCTAGTTTGTCATGCGTAATGCATAATTTTTTACGTGGATGACATGCTGTAGAAGATCCATTCAACACTTTGTGGGAATAGCCACTTCCCTAAATTTGCTAGCATGGTAACAATGAGACTGCAGATTGGGAAGCTTGTGCTTCACCAGTGGTTACTGGCATAATCAAAAATGCAATCCAGTGTCTTTAGGCCTGCTTAGTAGGTCTGAATAGTGCTAAAATCTGCTTACTGCCAACCTGCTTGTATCTGCTGACACACTTCAGGAGATGGCCAGTGCTCCTGGAGAATCCCAAGGAAGCCTGTGGCCAGGCCAAGGAATCTGGGAATGTCATTTACCTGTTACCAAACAAAATAGTGTTAGCAGACCTGAGATCAGCAATATTAGCAGCAGTCCCATGCAGACACCATAAAATCAAAGCAAAACTAAAATCTGATTTTGAAGGAAAAAATAATAACCAGGGTTGCTGGATAATCCAATAGCAACTTCCTATCAGCTATTCCAACTTCCTGGAGTAATAACTCCACAGATGATCAAGTCACACAGGAAAATAGCTTAAGGAGTAGTAAGCATCTTTGCAGCAAATGCTCAGCACAGCTAATACCGCTCCATTGTGTATCTGCCCCTGGAGTGAGAATCACACATGCAGCTGCAAA
>VXBB01013358.1:1159804-1253589 GCA_013399915.1 Illadopsis cleaveri | reverse complement strand
AAAAAAAAAAAAAAAAGGCAGTTTTACTGCAACCTGCAAAGCAGTGGGATTGATATGACAGATCTTGGTAGAACGAAGGGGAAATACCACACCCAAAACCTTATTAATCCTTTGCAGATGAAAAAGTAGTTGATTTTTCTTTAAAAGTTCTTCCCACCTGTCTGAGAGAATAAAAGAAATCTTTTTCAATGTTCTTCATTATAGAAAGCAAACACAGGGGGGAAATCACTGTAATATTAATCAAATGCATCCATGGGATTATCCTAGAAATAACTTTCACAGTTTTTGGGACACACCCTGGATGTATTTAAAAGGTCAGTGATTAGTGACAGGTAGAAATTAATACAAATGCAGTTGAGGAATACTGTAAAACTGGTTGCATCTCTTTTTTTCTTCTGTCCTATTCAAGAGTCCCTTTCCCCATGCTCTCCCTACCTACTATTTTACCTGTACAAATCAATAAAATTCCATAGTCAGAGGAGTAGTGTTTGCAGACCAATAACTTGGACTCTCAACTACAGCAGCTGACTGCAAGCTGCTTTCCATGCCTCCCAGCAGCATATTAGAACCAGGAGGCTTGGGAGATCCAAGCATACTGACAGTTAGCAGTGATGCCCTTCCCCCCTTTCCTGCTCCCAAGCACATACTTGGAATGCTTTAACCATTTCACTGTCCCAGTTCATTATGCCCAGTATATTTATGTGCAAAGCTGCAACAGATAATTGTTTCTTTTTCAGAGGCTCTGCAGGCATGTATATATGTCCTAGAAAAATGGTCAGCACCTTTTATGTGTGGGGAGGACAGTAAAGTCAATTCATCCTTTGTACTCGCAGCTGAGTGCCAGGTTTCTTATACTGTGATACAAAGAACTGAAATACATTTCTGTTTAGGGCAGATGAGCTATAGAGTCCTCTGTACAGAGAATCACCACATAAATTTCTGGTGAGGGGTAATCTCAAAAGCTAACAAATTTTGCAGCAATTCAATCCTGGAGTAATTCTGCCATCACAAAAAGGTGTAATGAGACTATCTTGGACTCTCATACAGCTTGTCAGGTTTTGTGAGGAAAACCTTTTTGATAGATTGTCTTTGTAGTCTGTGTGTGAATATATTACTTCTACAGACCACTTCTCTCTGCAGTTTCTCTTGTTCTGTTTCTGTCCAGTAGAAAAGCAATGATTTATCTTTTGTTAAATGTTAGTCTGGAAAAGATCTATTTAACACTTCCAGCCAGGAGGTTTTGAAGCACTCTTAGCTGAGATGAGATGATTTAATTAGGATGCTGAACATTTAGAAAAATACTCTCTGTGGGACACTTACTTATTTTTTTTCCCCCCAAAGATATGGTTATAGTCAGATGAAATGCTTCATTGTTAAATACCCCACTTTCAGAAACAGCTCAGGTTTTTTGCACACAGTAACCTAAAAAAGACCTTCAATATAAAGGAAAATAATAAAAAGAATAAGCAGTGGATAATAGAGGAAAGGATGGCAAGACAGCAGTCTTTCAGGAAGAAGACTTGAAGCTCAGTTTTCTCCAGGTCCCATTCACCTTCCTTTTACTTATTTCCTATGTTTTATCTTCCTTCCTTACAAAGCTGAGCAACTGCTGCTTAACCCAGGGATACATGCCATTTTCCATTGCCTGTGGGAGCTCATTCTGCTGATACCATGGTCTAGAAGCCCTCAGTTGTTATTGGGATCCCTGCTGGATTGCCATGGCTGTCTCAGTGACACTTCTTCGGGAGCAGGGAGCCTGCTGTGGGATGTGTCTGCATTGGTGCAACCAGCAATTTGGAGCACCGAAGCTTCACGTTTACCTGCCCTGCTCCTGAAGGCAGTGAAGGTTATTGCTTCAGCTGCCATTAAATGAGCAGAGTTTCCATCCCTCCTAGCTGGTGTGAGAGCCTCCCCCAGCCTTTCAGTCTGTTGAGAGAGTTTAACCTGGAGGCCAGACTTTACCTGCTTCTACAGACACCTTTCCTGCTGCTTTGGTGAACTAAAGGCCATAACAGCAGGAGACCATTAGCAACACATTAACTGCAGGGTAGAGATTTGCCATCACTAATTCATTCAGAGTTTGGAATAATCACTATTGCCTCTATGTATTTGGAATACTATGAATTAATTAAATGTTAACTCTAATTTGCAGTCTTTAATATTTGCTGTCTGACTGTGAGACCATGAGCAGGTCTGTGATCTCAATTACATCATTCCACCTCTCACTGAGATCTGCTATTGACTTGAAAGGCCAAGGCTCTTCGGTAAAGCAGCATGACTTTCCTGTTCAAGATAAATGTTTCTCCATAGCAAGGTTTTATTTTTTGTTTCTCATGGCAGGCTGTAAAAATGAACTTGTGAAATTCAGGTGACTAATTACAAGAAGTTATTATTCAGATAAATTGTCAGCCATAATGTGCAGTGATAGTAATCTTAATTTTTGAATAAGGATCAGCAGGGTTAGTTTCTTCAAAATATTGTACTGGTAAAGCAGTCCTTGTAAAGCAAAGGACTGTTACCTTTCTTAGAGACAGGATCAATAATGTTCAACCTGAATAGCACTCCAAGTATTTGGGTCTGATTCATACAGAGCAAAAGTGGCAACAGACCATTTGTAGTTTCATATTTCTTACAAAAAGCAAAATTCAGCACAATTTATAATTACTCCTAGACAAAGATTATTAATTAAAAAATATTTTATGTATCTGCACTACAGGTCTTTCTCTGTCACCTGTTCCTATCTTGTATTTACTATAGAAATTATTATGAGGTGCGTCGGCTGAACTTCATCCCCTCCAGGGGCAAGAAGTGCACCCCTTTCGGCCTTGATGCTCAGAGGAGTGCCAGGCTATAGAGAGGGGCGGGGGAAAAAGAATTGTGAATGCACACTCCAAAAAAAAATCTTTAGTGCTTTAAGTCCTTGCCAGGATCACCAAAGGGTTTAATGTTTTTTTACCAAGTGGTGTAGCAGATGGTTGCAGGCTGAGGAGAGCCCAGAGCTGAGGCTGTTCCTTTCTTACACAGATATCCTTACAGCAGTAAGTGAAACATGGGCAGTGCTGTCCTCACCACCATGTTTTTAGCTGTGCTCCTGCTATGAAATCATTACAGAAACAGTCAGCTCCTCAGAGATGGTGGTCCAACCAAGATATGCAGTGGTATGACAGGAAACACTCAGGAAATTTGGGCTTGGAGTCTTAGGCGCCTGCGGTATCTCCGAAGATCATCTTCCTGGATCACTCCTGCAAATAAATGTAGATTGCAAATCCCACTTCCAAGGGCGATGTAGGCACCAGTGCTCTTCCTTGGAAGCAGCTGCTAGTCATTGCTTAACACTGCAGTGATGCCATGGAGTGACACACAGACACAGTGATACTCTATTGTGTTTTGTTTCAGTGTGGTGCTCACCTGGGGCATATTTTTGATGATGGACCTCGCCCAACTGGCAAACGGTACTGCACAAACTCTGCTTCATTATCTTTCAAGCCAGCAGACAAGAACAACGCTGGAGAAGGCAGCGGTAATGCCAGTCCTGCCCAAACAGGCAAAGCTGAACTGTAGGATGAAGCAGAGCCTGCAGAAAACTGTGTTGATCCCACACATCTTACAAGGAATGTTTTCTAGTTTTCAAGTTGCCTGCTCTGTTATATCCTAAGAATGTTCAAATGTATGAAAGCATTTTGCACCATCCTTGTTCTTCCTCACCTTTTCAGAACTGAGGCCTTGCCTGCCAGTGCATTAACTATATAATTGGATTGAAAAATGTGTTGACTGAGTCCACAGGTTTTCTTTTTTCTTCTTTTCTTTGAGATTGCTTTGGGGAATCTTTAAATTGAGAGGCTTTGACAACATGAGTTATTAGTTTCTTCTTAATACTGTGTTACTCAAGGTTTACACACTATTCCTTTTTGTGTGGGAAATGGGACTTGTGTTTATCTCCAGTCTATAGGAAACTTCTGGGCATAAGAGAATCCTGAATTCCTAACACGTCTCTGCTTTGTTCTGACTTGTGAGGCATGCAGCCTTTGGTCATATGTGTTCAACCATCTCCCAGCATCAGCCGCACCTTGCAAAAACTTGTAGTTATGGCTGTTCCTTCCCAACTGAAAGAGATGGATGAGATGTTAAAACCATCCTTTGGCTAACTTACTGCCAAAATTTCAAGGGTATGGTTGAGAGGATGTAAACATTGTCTCAGCATCTATGTTTCCCCTTTGTTTGGTATTTAAATCAAGGTTTTAACTAGTAAGGCTCACTTTTGCAGGCTACTAATGAGGCTTTGTCTGTTTGCGAGGCCTGTTCAACAAGTGTAGCAAATCTGAATTAAAGTTGAAATCTGCAGGGGGTAATTATATGGGCAAGTGCAGAGATAAACTTGCAAAGTGAAGTAGATGAAGGATGACACTAGGCTCTTTATCTTGTCGGTTGCTACAAGGATTCAGAAACATGACAGTTTCTGCTAGAGAGAAGTTTAGGAATGAATGCAGTAGAAAGAGAGAGACCCTCCTGATGTATCCAGTTTTAAAGATTAGCTGGTCTGGATGCATACGGCATACAAAATCCAGTCTTTAATTTGTGCAATTGTGATGTAGGACATGAGTGACAGTGTTGGTGTAAGAAATTAATTAAAAAAAAGCCTGTCACAGTTCCAGAAATTTTCATGTAGCAAAACTCACTGTCCCATAAGATGTTTTTCACAGCCGCTTTTCGATTTTGTTGAATAACACTTAGAATTGTGCATAATACTGTTCTTTAAGCTATAGTATAATACAGTATTTGCTAACACCACTTTGCCTTTAAACACTGAGAGACTTAATGAATTTACTTCTACTAGCAAGTTTTGTGATTAACGTTTGGATCCAATTTTATTTTTAGTAGGAACAAAGCAACCACTGATTTTTATGGAAGCAGGATTGAGGTTTTTATGTCAGTGATAATAAACAGGTTTTCTAAACTTCAAACACCCTTCAGTTACAATATAGCTACTGTGAAAGCATATGGAATGGTCATAACTGCCTTTTTTTTTGCAACATTAGAAAGACATGAAAAAAACATACTGCACCTTAACATTTAATAGATGCAAATAAAGATGATAAATATTTACAGCTAGAACACTCAGGCTCTGCTGTAGTGAGCACCTACTCATGTGAGTATTCCCCCAGATGTCATGCAAGGAATTGCTCTTTAGCTGCAGGAAAGGTTGTGCAGATTATCTTTGGTGTTTCAAGGCAGTTGAGTTTCTCCTAGTGTTGTTAAGTTTTAGCAATTTCTTCTAGAAGGGCTGCTTTTATCCCTTGCTCTTATTTAAAGAATAGTAGGTTTTCTCTACCACATTTTCTGCCATAAACATTAAAAAGGCAACATCTATAAAAATATAAAAGTGTGATACGTAAATGTGGTTTAATTCCAGATTGCTGTTCGATTTAAGTATTATCAAATTTCAGTGTATTCCTGCCTTATGTTAAAGAAATATATTACTTAAGCTTCAGAACACAGTAATGTATGCTGTCCTACAGGAGATTTATTTTTGCAGGATATGGAATGCAATGAAATGAATCAATATGGTGAGGTGTATGTGATCTCTGGGAGTTAGATCATTTAATATAGGAAATGAATTGTTCTTGTGCACAAGCTATACCACAGCGCAGTGCAAGGTAAGACAGATTTCCTTTTATTGCTCTTAGAAGATGCTAGTAAGGGCTAGTATTGAACCCTCCAAATTTGGTTCAGTCTGGTGATGATCATGACAGAGGAAACTTGGGAGCTGAGCACAATGTATAGACTAATTGAATATTTCTGTATATTTAAATTTTGCACTGTCTAGATGCTTATAAAAACTGAATGCAAACTGTAGAAATAGCAAACTATATTTTCTAATATCTCTATTTTACTCAGATGTTTAAATAAGATACCTTAAAATCATATAAGTCACATGTTATTTATATATACTATATATATATATAAAATTGCACATGTTTTTATATATATATACGTACACACACATATATTATTTGAGTATAATTTTAGCCTTCTGTACCTTTTTAATAACTAAGACCTTTCCATAACAGGGTTCAATACTTTTAAGAAATCAAATATACATTTTTCAAATCAAATTTGTTTTCATATATTTGCTGTACACAAATATAAAATAAATTTCTTTATAAATAATTCAGTTCTGCTTCCTTATTTATCTGGTTTTATGTCACGTTTCTGCATCCTTCACTACACGATGTCTTAGGCAACTGCTTTTACTCTGCTTTCCCGTAACTTACTGTGAATATTATACATACAGTGCCTTGTCTCCAACAGGTTTCTGGCAGGGACACAGCACTGCAGGGTACCAGGTATCCTTGCACCTACCAGCTTTTAAGAGACTATCACAAACACCCAGGCCTCAGCAGAGCAAGGAAATATTTTGAGAAAGGCTCAAGTTTAACTTAGCAGAAGTTTTAGCCTCTTCCGAAAGATTCAGTGTGGGATGTGGTAAGTTGCAGGCAAGCATGTCACCGGAGCCCTGCAGTGCCCAGGCTCTCTCTGCAGTGGAGGACTGTGGCTGGCAAGTTGGTTTCTGCCAAAGTTTCATCTCCAAGGATGCAGGTTTGGAGTACTGCACAGGCAGCAGGTCATTGCCAGTTGGTAAATCAGCCCTGCAGCGGGTTTTAAGAGACAGGTGTAAGGGGAGGGTAGGAGTTGCAGGCTGTTTTTAAGCTGGCTCCCATGTTTATGTTGTGGGAACCAGAGAGTTACATTGAAATTAAATCCCTTGCTAATTATTCTCAAACATTGCCAAGTGTCCAGATGTCACACTGCACTCTTGTTTACAAGTTTAGTATGATCCCTGTTAGTCCAAAATTTAATCCCTTGGGACTCTGTGTCCCACCCACCCACTGTACTTCCCGAGGTACTAACTTGTACTCACTGAAAAGAGATGCAGAGCTGGATGCCCCATGGCTTTGCCCTGTGCTCCCTGTGCTCCCCTGGCTCCTGGCCGGTCTGTCAGCACCCAGAGGTGCCAAGGCAGATTTTCAGAGGCATTCAGTCCTTTTGCTGATGCTGCCCTGGCAGCAGACACAGGGGATGGCTCTGTGCTCCAGTCTAGCTCAAGGCAGGCTGTGTCTTGCAGTGCATGGCATGCAGTTTTTGTTAACACACGTGTGTATCCCACCACTTCAAAACCAGAGATATTTCTAGTAAGAGACACTCTCCCAACTGCTTCTGGTGTTCTCCAGCATGCCCCAGCCACATGGTGGGAGAAGAGGTGGTGGTAGGATCAGCCACATGAGGCCAGTTAACCATCTGCTTTGAGATTCTCTTATGGTTGTAGCTTTATGCCTTCCATATATAAAAGGCACATGAATCGTAAGCCTTTTTCATAAGCTCTATCAGGTCTCATACACTAAAACAAAACCCCAGTATGTGTGTATATGAAGTACTTAAAACTGAGGCCTTACCACAGTGACTACAGCACATAAATAAGACAGCATCATAAGTCAGGGTTTCTGCTGGAGTGGCAGCAAAGAATGTATTGTCACAAACATGATGCCAAGTGTGGATGCAAATGTTGGTACTCAGTTGGACCGAATGGCCTCAGTCTTATTTCAGTTAACCTTGTTTTGCAGTCCATTTACCCAATTGAATTTGTGTTAGTTCTTCTCTAACAGAATTTGTGATATGTATTCATTTTTTCTTTTTGTTCATTCTTTTACAAAATGTCTGTGCTTAATGACACTGCATAGCCAGCAGTCCTCTTGTCCTTTACCCATTGTCTGGGAAGGAATGGGAAAGGCATGACACAGGCTACTTTTCTGGTCCTAACTTGGCATTTCAAAATCATTCCCTCTTTTTTCCTATGCCTGAAGGAATTTAAGGATGAGAACAAAACTGATGTTTGCACTTTCTCTATGGCAATCAGTGTGCTCTATACCCACTTGTTTATAGAATAAATGGCAGAGTATTCAATGGCACCAGAAGCAAATTTGTCAGCTTCCAAGTTCAGTACAACAGACTGTTGCTTAGCACATGGGGAAACTGGACTAATACTTCTTGTTTCATTGACTATTAAAATGAGGCCACCTACAGGTCCCACAATAAACCTGCAGAAATGTTTTATCCTTTGTATGTGAAGACCTGCATTCCAGTTTGGCTTGCTCCCACTTTGTTGTAAAGAGAAGTCATACACCACGAGGCCTGACTAGGCTTTTCAGATCAAAGTCATGACAGCAGCCAACAACCATCTTCCTTTTACAGTCACTTAAAAAAACAGGTGAGATAATACTTGCAAATATGCCCAGTGAAATCACTGGAATAGCCAAACCCTGAGCAGTGCAGGCAGGTGACACTCTGAAATCCCTATACACAGGCTACCAGTGTAGTATTAAGTGCACTAAACAAAAGGTTTCCATTATGTCCGCATATTTTTGGGATCCGGACCCACTTGAGCAGCCCAAATTAAGCAGGAAAAATAAGAAGACATCTTAGGACTTGTAGCCAGTCTTCTCAGACATTTTTCTTAGCCAATATAGCCAGCAGAAAAGAGAAACAGTTCCAGAAAAGAAAAGACAACAGGCTTGCATTTTCAAAGTCCTGTTTTACTCTTGTTAGACAGCTTGCAAGCAGTTAAAGTATTTCACTCTGTAGATGTCCTAGCCACAGCACTCTCAGTTGTTGCTCTTTGTAGTTTTCCAGACAATAGTACATTATTATTTTCTTTTCACTGTGGAATAAAAATTGTCTAAACTGTGGGTTCATCTTGTCTTAGACCTTGTACTTCTCACTTTTTCTATGCCCAAGTTAAAGGAGTATCTGTTCTCCAAAATACAAACAATTGCCTGTTGGCAATATAAGAACCAGGACAAGTTGTATGTGCCCACCTGCTCAGCAAAGTAGCAGTTCTATGGAAAAGCAAATGAAATGCATCTCTGTTGGCCTCTTAAAGAGGACAAGTTTCCTGTGTGGGCTAGTTCATGTTCATGTTTTTCCAGGCTGCCCTAAAGCCCTTGTTCTTACATTTCTAGCATTGTCTCATCCAGACTACAACTTTATTATTGTATGTTTCATAGAAACACAAACATCTGGAGAACATCCTCAGGTATAAATGCTGGACAGTGCAGAAAATATCTGGTGTGATCTGAAACAGCTTTTTCTTCTCTTGAAAGTACACCTCTGGGACTGGGAAATTTCAAAGGTCAGTAATGGTGAAGAATCCTTTCACCTCCAGAACTCCACATTTGCCCTAGGTCTGTAACAGCCAGCATCCCTGGTGATTTCGTAGCTGTTCATTAGCTTTTTTTGTGAAATTAGTTGGTGCTGGGGCCAGTTCACAGAAATGATGGCAATGATGTTACAACTGGTGAGGAGATTGAATTCCTCACTGTAAGAACAGTTGGTTACCATCTAGAGATCAGTCATGAGATGGAAAGGTACGTGGAAGGTGGGAAAAGGGAAAGAGGAACTTGCATTTTGCCTCTGATTCACCTTAAACTGCATGGATTTCCATCATGGCACTGTTAAGATCACATTTAACTCAAGACAATTAAAATAGCATAGACTTGTGAAACCCTGTAAAAATAGGTCCTAATTCTTAACCTGATATAAATCTGAAATTATGGAAAAAACTACTGGGAAAGGTTTCTCAACATACTTGCGATGAAATATTTTCAAGAATCCTTAAAATCTTTGACAGGAAGACGAGGCCTTTGGAAACATCCAACTCCCTGAAATAACTACTACAGAGAATATAAGTCCCAAAAGTCATGGACCATATTCTCAAAAGAGAGGTCTGTACCACTGCTGACTGTTCAGTGAGCCAGTGCCCTGGCTGCCTCTCTGCATGCACCCCACTGCTCTGTTTTCATACCTTCCTTTACATGCTGCAGAAGGTGGTTACAATCACAGTATTTTCATACACATTTGTTGCTTGAGTCCTGTCATACTGGATTTTGAGAAAGGTGATAATTTTATCTTGTTCCTAGCTTGAGCAATTTCTAGGGAAGAAAATCCAAACAGGTTTTTTTCCCTCCAAAGCTGAGAAAAGTCCAAACAGTATCTGGAATTTGTTGTCTTTATGTTGTCAACTTCAGCTTTGTGGGCTACCACCAGTCCCAGCAGTCACCAGTGACCATGAATTCAGCATTCTCTGTTGATAAATTACAATTTTATCTTTGTTTGGCTAGGGCTTCTAGTAGCCTGCCAACTCAAAACCATTGCCTAATATATCATTAGAGGGCAAATACGTTCCTGTGTATGTTTGTGGTATATAAGCAGTTCCTACCACAGCCTGGACATTCCAGCATCATGCTGAGGAGGGAAAGCAGTGCCTCAAATAATTTAGGCTGCAGATTTTTCTTTTCAAATAAAATATTTTTTTGTTTTTCAAGGTCAGACACTTGGGGCTGTTCAGGTCACAAGACGCCAGAGACTGTTTACTTTGGAAAACAAGGACATCTGTGGTGGGAGGTGCTTTTAGCAACAACCAAGTCTGGTGTTTTAAACCAAACAACACCTGGGCAAAGGGCAGCTTCACTCATCCTTACTGACACCATGACATCAAGGGAGAGCATCCAAGAGCTGACTGATGTACACGCAACAGGGATGATATTTGGTATTCTCACTTGTGGACTCAAGTACCTCAAAGCATGTGGAAGATCCTCAGATGAGAGGAATAAATATTTTGTGTTGACTGCAGTCAGTGTTTACAGTGGAAAGTGATTTCTTGAAAGACAGTGCCCAGTGATGGGTTTTATCTAAAAGCATTTTGGTCATAATGAAGCAGCATTTTTCCTAAACCCAGATATGAAGTGAGATGGTAGGTTTTCCACTTTCCTTTGGGTATTTTATTTCATCTTTCAGTTGATTCAACTATTCAAGCTATGGAGATTTCTAAAAGTCAGATTTTCTTCTCAGTCATTAGTAGAAAGAGAAGAAATTATTCTTTGAGAAGTTGATATTGGGTGATAAGAAAAATAATTTGTGGTAGGTTCTTACTATTAGTACAAGTGGAGGCACTTTTAGACTCAGTTTTGCATCCCTTGGGAATGGCACTGCAGGGCTGAGGCTGACCAAGTGGGATGCACAGCTTTGCTCCTGCTTGCTCACTGGCCAAGCCTGCTCTGTCTAAGAGTACAGGAATTGTCATATCTGTGGACAGCTCTGCTGAAAAGGCACAGTCTCCTAGACCTTATCAAATATGTTCTGGAGAAAGCATCTGTCTCCAGCCATTTCCATCCCTTGCTGTGTGGCCATGCAGGAGTTCACACATACTGTTTTAAAATGTATGCGTCCTTCTGAATGTGGATTTTTTTTTCATCCTAACTTTTATGCCACAAACCACAATTGCCATAGATAACTACTTTACCTCTGTGAAGACATTTGTTTCCAGTTGATTTTTAATTAGTAGATACACTCCATGGGTGAAATTAGAGGCCAAAAATAAAAGTAAATTTTAGAGGATTCAGCCTATTCTTAACCAGCATGGTATTTAGAAATGTTAAACTGCAATAAAAATCCACATCTGTGTGGACTCACCTAGAGTTTCACAGCAGCAGTGAGAATAGGGCACAGGGCTTCCTATTTCAAATGTCTTCAAAACATCCCTTCAAAGAATGTCTATTAGGTGTTAGGAGTAGAACCTGGGGCATCCAGTTTCACAGTTTTGACCATTTAAGTGAGATGAATAGAATAGGGTTGGTTTCAGAAATGCACTGTGAATGGATTACTGTTTTAGCCCAAAAAATACACATTTCTTCCAGCAGTATAAAAGTAAGGGGAGTGTTTATGCCACCAGTGTAGGAAACACACATCTCTTTTCTCCAGTGACTAAAGTAGACTAATGAGGGCTATCAAACTTGCTAATGACTGAAGGAAAGCCTTTCAGTGCCTCACACTGGTAAAATCTAAGTGTTTTCTGTAGCTTTACATCCGATTGACACCAGTGTGAAAGAGAGACAAATAGCAGGCAGCTTCAGTGTACCACAACAGTCCATGTGCTCTTTATGGCAGTGAGTGAATATGCAGAGGCAAGCGCCAGGAGACAGCTACGTGAACCACCAAAGGCATACCCAGTCACGTTGAGCCTAATCTAGCAGATATATTCAAATTAACTACATTTAAAATTACTGCTGTTCCAAACAGAAGAAGGAGTATGATCTCTGCTGCTTTCTGTAAGGAAGGAAAAATGCACAAAATGGCAGAGCTGAGCCACTAGTCCAGGGGACCAGTGCTATGAGGACAGGTCGAGAAATTGCTCATACAGGCAGATCCCAATGAGCCACTGACTTCTGCTTTCCAAATGCCTCCTGGGTAATGTATAATTTCAATGTGTTTGTCATTATATAGAGATAAATCTGAACTTCATTCCACTCAATCAAGCAGCTTGTCCTTATTAAGATCTGTGGGCTGGGCGGTCAGCTGTTGGAGGCCTGTAAAAGAGTAAGCCTGGGTTTGTTCACAGGTTGGTACTTAGAGAGGCCTTCAAATCACCTTGGGCAACCACTATTTTTAAAAGACAGACATTACCTAAGAATATTTGTATTTTGAGAGAAACCAGATAACCTGGGGCAAAATGCTCACCTTCAGCTCACAAAGAGTTTTCATGCCTGAGATTGTATTACAGCTTCAAAAATTCACAGCAAAGGCTCCAGGTTTGTTTGAAGACATGCATGAAGAATTATATGGTGAAACGTTTCATTCTAGCTGTGAAAAAAGTTAATTCAAAACAACTAAAACATCAGCCATAAAGATGTAGAACATTTTTCAGGAAGCCCTGTCCACCTTGAACTAATGTTTTCTTAAAAAACAGCCTGCCTGTAATAATCACTGTTATTGAAAAGACATCCCAAGGTTGCTGTATGGAAATATGTTAAATACGTTCTGAAATCCAATCTAATATAATTTCAACATTAGAGCTCATTCATAATCCTATATTAAAAGCCTATGCAATTTTCATGAAATATGTCTGTCTGTGTAATCATGAATGCTGAATATTGTCATGGCTTTCCAGGAATTTTCAGCTTCAATGCAGAGGAAAGAAAACTCTTCCAACTGGACTTCTACACCACTGAGAAGAAATAACAGTAACAACTCTAAAGGTAAAATAAACATTTCTGGAAAAATACTATCTTTTCAAAGAGGGTGTAGTCTGAATTTCAAGCTACTAGTAATATGACACAGAGGCTTTGAATGTGCCTGTGGTTACAGCTCCTTGCTTTGTGTGGCACTGGGGACAAATAGTCCCAGTAGAAAGGAATCTGTTTACTCATGCCTAGATTTAGAAAGTGATCCTTCAGATGGAGTTGTCTTAAACCCCATGAATATTCCTGCTTTGAATCACCAGTTTACAACTGGATGTGGCTGTTACTGTGATCAAGTATTGCCAATTCTTTCTAATTGCACAGCACCTCAAATACATGTGTGGAAAATTTTCAGCATCACCATATGTCTGACGTGAATACACTAGCTGCCTCTCAGGAGTTTCTCTGTGTTTATAATTTTATAAAAGAATCAAAGCTTATAAAGTATTACTTGGATATACAAAAGGGGTGAGGAGTGGGAAAATTCTTCTCTCTCTAATGTTCCTATTCACTGATGGTTCTCTGATATTTTTCCTTTTTATGAGCAACCTTTTTTATTAGAGGAATATTTCTGGTTCCATGGCATAACTTTAAAATGATAGGAAAAATTATACAACTGGGATCTCAATTATTCAGCACAGCCATTTTAATCCTTCATGTTATTTGATCCAGTACAAGGTAATATACATCTTATTTCCAATTAGAATACAATTCTCACTATATTCATCATCTATTGATGTCTGCTTTTCCATTTGCCAGAGACATGAAACTCTGTGATTCAAAGGGTGCCATTCTGCCTGCCCTACCTGTGGACAATTATGTGGTGTCAGCAAGCCTGCCTGTAGGTTTGATGCCTGTAGCTTAAGGCAGCTGGAAGCTGCTGTGTGCTTTCTTTCCTGCAAAATTTCTCGCCAGCTGACAGCATATTGCAGAAATGGCTCCTCCATGCTTCCGCAGCCTGATGCCATTTGTATGAGCAATATTGCAGAGCACATTTGTTTGAGACTCCTCAGCTGCATGTGGCAAAAAGATCACTTCTCATGCCTGAGGGCCATATCCTGCAAACCCCTTCATCGTGCTTTATGCTCCATGACCCTATGCTTTGCTCTCCCTGCTGTCCTGGGACAAACTCTGCTATCAGCTTTAGCAGATTCTTCAGAAGTGTGTCCCTCAGACTTGATGGGTGTGTACCCAGCTTTAATTGACCAGGAAGCATGGAAAAGGGCTTTATCCAAAGTGGCCTTAGTGATAACCACCTTGATGCACTTAAGAGATTTCATGCAGACTGTCAGTCTCTCAGATTTTAAGATCCCTTTGAAAGTAGGGTTATCGTTAGTCTTTTGGTAGCATTAAGTATGCTATAGAAAAAGATGAGAGAAGACAAAGACTGAAGCTCAGCTGCAGAATCAAAACTCAAAAAACTCAAAACTCAAAAAAAAAACCTTTTAAAAAAATGGTCTCTATTGGACGAGGAGAGGGACTACGGCCAGCATACCTGTGAACTTAAAGGTAAGTGTTGGAAGGCAGGTGACTTTAAATGGTGACAAGACTCCTGTGACACTTCCCTGGAATTAAAGGTCAGCCCAGTCTCATTTCTGTGGGGTTTTTTTATGTGCTGAACTCCCAACATGATTCATGTAGATCTGACCTGAGAGCAAAGCTATAGTATTGAAATGGACTAGTGTTTTCTAGGTCAGGGTTAACCTGAGTTACAAAATCTTCCCAAAATGTTACTCCAAAGCCCTTTAGACCTGGTGGAATGGAGGCAAACAGTGACCTTGTGAGGAACCATGTCTAAACTGAGAAGTCACACAAATGCCCAGTTCTCTGTATACAGCAGGTTTCATTCTCACACTTTCAAATGAACAGGCTGCTTCCCACTTATGCAGCTGTCAGAGTGAGATTTTAACTATTTCCATCTCAAACCTTGCATCTTTGTCTGTGTCCAAAGTATCCTGGCAGATGACCAGAATACTGTATGATTATGTTGAGAAGATGGATAAGGAACTCTGTTTCATGTGGCAGAAGAATTAGAGGGATCCAGTGAAATTTCCAGGGAGGAGGTTTTAGTGGAAGAAAGAGACAGAACCTTTCTGTACAACACTGAGTTACTCTGTCAGATTCAGTACCGCAGAATGCTATGGGATGCTGGCAGGCTCTGTGCAAGCCTTGCTTTGAACTGGTTTTTTTTTTCCAATTCATATTTTTATTACAGGTGATAGATGTCTGAACTAATCCAAATGCATGGTGTTTTGCAAAGTTATGGAAGATCATGACCTCACAGGTTTGATTTTTTGTAATGATTTTCCATAGCCCTCTTTAAAAACTGCCCCCTTGCTAATCTCAATATATAGCAAGCCCTAAGATTCATGCTAACATTGGAAAAAATTTAATATCCTTAGACACTTCCTTGTAGGGGCTTTTGCAGGCAGATCAAAACGCAGATCTATATATTTTCACCTAATTGTTTTACAAGTGTTATGGTGAAAATACTCTTTTTTTACTCTAGTGATAGTGAAAGGGGTCTTAATAGCTGTAACATTACATAGCATTGATGTCCACATTTACACAGAGAACAGCTGAGATTTAACTTATGGTTGTACTGACCAGGAACAAGCAATTTTCCTATGATGATGCAGCCAGACCATGTGCAGCCTTTAAAGCTGCAGAAAGCAGCCAGATCATTTGAAAGGTGAATTAATGAATCCCTAAAACGTGCACATCCTCCAGAGGCCTTTGCCCAGCAGAAGGCAAAAGCAGCAAGCTGCCATGTGCTGCTGTGTCTACAGGGCGAGTAATCGCTGCTGCTCACGGCATCCCATTGGAAAAGCTGCCCTGGAACAGATGTCCTGGGAACAGGTCCTGAGGATCAATATTTTTACAAGGGTGTTCAGCATTTCACTTTCTGCAGAGAGTTGGGAGGCTGTCCTACAGATAAGCTTTTCTTTGTAAGGACCAAAGGAAGGAGATTCCTTGGTCTAGACAGGGAACAAGGATGACCATCCGTGGAGAGAGGACAGTGATCTCTTACAGCATTTAGTATACTTAATTTGTGGGTCTGAACCTTGTGCTAGGATTTCATACTTCCATGAGATGCAGTACACGGAGAAGCAGAAGGACTTCAATCCATGTTATAAATTATTTCATTCAAAATATTAGCAAATACAGATGCTCTTGGGCGTTGAACTGAATTTATAAGAATGGAGGAAGAACACAGATAGAAAGGAGGAAAAAAAAACCAACAGGGAACAGATAGACTCATTTAGTTTATGTAGGAGGAAAGTAAGGCACAAAAGCAGTTATGAGAAATCTGAGGTCAGTCAGAGAGAGGGAAACCTTTAACTCATCCTTGCTTTGATCCCCAGACAAGCATGCCCACACAGGAGACCTTGCTCTGGATGCTATCCTGGCTCTCCTGCTACTCGAAGCTGAGCAAGCAGATGCTACCTAGGCTTAGAGGAAGAAAGAGGAGGAAGATTGCAGGTGAAAGGTGCATGTCACAGGTGAAAGTGATGCTGGGTGGTGGGGTGGCTTTGGGTTTTGAAGGTAAATACATCTAGGTCAGGTATCAGAAGTTACCAGAGGGTAACTTTTCCAGAGGGGACTGTCAAAGTGCTGCCATCATGGGCTGTGACTTAGTAGCAGTAAGAGTTTTACTTCTCACCCAGTAGCCCCAGGGAGGCATCCAAAGGGTTGCAATAGGGCAATATCTTGACTATTCCATGGGAGCCAAGACTTTCTTACTTCCCTGCTTTTGGCCTTTTTCCTGCCAGGCATTGGTCCCTCTGCCTGTCCACTGCATTTGCACTCAGACATTGGCTGGGAGTGTTGGCTGGTCCCGGGTCACCACACTGCAGAGAAACACGCTCAGTCGGGTCTGGAGTTATACCTCACTTTCATCACATGTATATGCGTCAACGTGTCACTTTAAAGTAGTTCAAGTAAGAGATGTGGGAGAACAGATGAGGAGAAGGGAGGCAGGAAACATGTCATAAATCTACAGTGAGAGGGACTCTGAAGTAAGAGAATTAAAGACTCTGGAAAACACATAAAAATCTGCTGTAGAAAGGGCACTGTCAATACATCCTGTCAGTGCAGTTTGGTTTTTATTTCCTAGTGTGCAATATGATATAAAAAACGTTCACCTTTACTAGATGATCCATGGAAGCCCATATTTCACATGAGATTTATTTTTCATGTGAATAGGCTTGGTGTTTCCAGACACTGGTGGACATCAGTTGCCATCCTATAAAACGAGGCCACCAGCACCTGTGGTCTCCCAGGGACTGTCTCTTCCAAGTGCTGCTCCTCACACAAGGGCCACTTCATTGTTTCTGCTTTGTGTTTAAGTAGAGCTGAACTGAGGAATGTAGAGTTGAATAAAAATAATGGAGAAAGATCAGACTGAAATTATTTCCCTCCCCCCAAAAAAATCCCACTTGTGCAATCATCAGATATGTGAGCTTTGTGCTTTCTCATATTGCTATTTTAAAAAGAGAAAAAAAGCTTGAACCCATTCAAGTATTACAGAGGGTCTCAAATACTACAAAGAATCTCTATAGACATATGTCCCACTGCAGGAATTTGAAATTCCCTCAGTACCCAGAATATTATGCAATCTGGAGCCTGTACTTTTAGATCAAGATTTGTGAGAAAAGAACATCCTGCCTTGCCTAAAAATGACTGATGAAAAGAAAAATTGCCAGTGCAGCAGCCACCAGCCCCTTTGGCAGCCAACAATTCTCACTCAGCCATCCCCACAACCTTCACGGGACATAACATGTTCAGCATGGGCAGAAGGCCTCCAGGCTCTGTCTGAAAGACTCAGTGATGCTAATGAATGAGGAGGAGGCTTTACACTGTGTAACCCACTTTAGACAAGATGAAAAATAATTTCTTTCCAAAAGTGTATGAACTGGGACATCCCTGACTGAGATAGGGACCTCCTTCCCCACTACCTTCCTTTGCCACTCCCTGTACCTCCTTTTCTTATTCCTTGGCCACACTGCATAGTAGCAAGGACACATTTTCCAGTAATTCTGCTGGCACTTGATTGTGAAGGGTCAATTGCATGGCAATCCTCTATCTTCATGGTATTCCTACAGACAGAAGTGCTATGCCATGGGGATGTAAATAAGAAAGAGACCATTGCACTTGGGCTTCCCTGTGGGGACCCACCAGCCAGACAAGCACATTAGTCCTTTACCTCAGTCACCCATCTTACTTTAATCTTTTCCTTCCAGCACAGCCTGAGCGCTATTGCTGCTAAGATTGCATTTTCATCTCTTCTGTTTCATTGCTACTCTGTGCTTAATGTATTAGTGGTGTGAAGTAGAGAGGAAGGAAACAGAGGGGAAGCACAAGGAGCAAAGTAAACATCTTCAGGGAGGTAAAGACTGCACAGTGAAACACTCACTCACCCTTTTCAGCCAGGGATTTAACATGCTTCAGCTTTGCATGACAGTCTTGTGTGCAGGGTTGCCCTTCCAGGCTGTGCCAGGAGCCACGGAGGTTGCAGAGCCCTGTGAGTCAGGGTCCCACATGTTCGTCCTTTATCATGCCAGGCTCTGTGGGACCTGCTCTCAGCTGTGAGGCATTTGAAAAGTACAGGCACTTTCCAGATGAGCAGGCTGCTTGTATTGGGACTTCAGCTCTTTTCCCCAGTGGTGGGATTTTTGGAGGGGCAGTTTTCCACATCCTGCCAGTAGATAAGACTTCTTTGGCTTACAGGCTTCTGGGTACAGAGGTGATGTCCATCCCACAAAATCCTAAGGTACTGTGTGAGCAGGCAGGGCATAATAGACCCTGCTGTTATTTGTCAGATTCCCAAAGTCACAGTGTCTGTGTATGCAGAAGGACCCATTGAGCCTCTAGCCTCTTGTGATGAAGGGCAAGGTCAAGCTGAAGTTTCCTTTGGGAGAGCCAACAACCCATGACACCCCAGTCTGGCTGAGATGGGACAAGCACCTCTGAGGGACGCATGGCACAACCCCAAACAGCCCTCACACTACTTCTCCAGGGAGTCTGTGGTCCTCTGCAGAGCAGATGCATGACAACTGATGGAGAAGAATGATATCATTTATTTGCCTGTTAATCAGGGAAGCAGGTAACTTCAGTGACCATCAGCAGAATATCCAGGTACAGCGTGGGTCACTGTAGTGGCACTGTGTATCTGTGGCTTTACCCAGGTTCATTCTGCATTTCCTTCTCTTTACTGTACAGCCACTCTGGGTGGGGGCTCAAAGTGACTTACTCCTTTGCTAAAAGAGAACCCTCTTCAAGTGCTGCTCTGAACCCTTCTGCCTGCTGCCAGTGCCTGAGTAATGCTGTGATGGTTAAGAGGGCCCTATTTTTGCGTCATCATAGCTGGAGGCCCCACTAGCAGCATCAACACTTCTAAACTTTGTTATAGGCTTGATCTGGAGGCATAGCCCATCACTGGCTTATTTTATGGTTGCTTTAACCTCTGTATTTTGCAATGGCTACAGAAGTGTTTTCTGAACCAGCTGTGCTTCATCCATGGGAGAGAAGCTGAAGATCTCACATGCAGACAGCTTCTTCCCAGCATCTTAACAGCTGCTCAGCCCAGATTTCACCCTGATTTTTTTTTCCCAACTTTGATGATCTGACTGTCAAGTAGCAGTGTGTTGCTGCCGCACCTGTGCTTTGGAGAGGAGCACCCTCTGAGCTGGGTGTGGGGAGGCCCTGGGAGCTGCAATGGTCAGCAATGAGCAGCACCACTGGTGACTTGGCATGGGCTGGCCCCTGACTGGTGCAACCTGGTCCTGCTGGCTGTGGTCTGGGAGGGCAGAAATCAGCCCTGTACCATGGGGTGTGAGCTGGCTGTGGGGCCGTGGATGGGGAGGCACAAGGCAAGGAGCTGGGGTGGAAAGCGCAGCCTCTGTGGGTGCACATGGCTGAAAGATGAAGGTTTCTGCCTGGTGAAACAGCCATGAGAATCACATATGTAAAGGAGAGACGGTCTGATGCAGGAGCAACAGAGACCTTTGGAGACACAAGGACGATGGCCAACCCAGGGTAGGGTAGCCCAGCTCAGTAGGCAGCCATGACAAGTTTCTCATGTTGCCACTGGCCAAGTGACATAAACCACATAAGAAAAAAAGATTTGGAAGCAAGTACAGAAAAAAGTGTCTCTACCACTGGCCCAATCAAGCTACCCCAGGGCACCACACAGCTTTTTGGTTAAAATGTGCACCAAACAGAATATGCCGTTGTCCTTACATATACATGCTCAGTCTGTGGCTCTGGTGCAAAAGGGGCTGTGGGAAGAAGAGGAGGGGTGAAGCCGTGCAGCTCCAAACACACTGCATCCTCAGAAATGGGCAGGAGGAGTGGGGGGGGACCTGTTCCCTTGTGAGGCTGGAGCAGCTGTAACCGAGGGTCCTGCAAGGGTCCCATGGGACCAGGGCCTGTTGCTGACTGCAGCCCCCAGCCCCTTGGCATGCAGCCCAGTCCCAAGACATATAAACCAAAGAAGCATAAACAGATGATCACGTGAAAAATATATCATGACTAGCAGATAGATCCCAAATGTTTGTTCTATAAACTGCAGCAGGCAGCACAAGTGTTCACTGCAGCTGTAGTTTCTCATTTTATTTGTGTAAGTGTGCCATTAAGCTTAGACATGGGCAAAATAATCTTTCATTGATTCTCGCTTAAGAAGCTGCTTTAAAGATATATTATATCAATGTTTGAGTCAACCCTTTTGCAACTGGTACTATATCGTAAACTGCTTCTCGCTTAATAGAAAATCCTTGTGAGTTTTTTCTCCTGGGTTACTTCCTTTTCTCTCTGAAGCCAGTAAAATGATTTGTTTTGTGAATGAAAGCTGGATGCCTTTAGCAGGATGGCATTAACACTGACCTCTGCTCATGCATTGAATTCCTGCCCAGTGGGAGGTGAGTTGGAGGAAAGGGTTAGTTCATTGATGGTCAGAACCTGCTGAGAGCAGGACTGTTAACCTGCCTGGAAAGGGAACTGCTTAGAGGGCTTTTCCCTTTCTTGGATTAGCCCAATGAAGCCATCCTTTTCTCCTTTTGGTTTTAACCATCTGCTGGAAAGATGGTTCTGATTCATCTCAGCTTGGTAGAGATTATTTTTGTATATATAAAATGGCAGTAAATTGGGGTGTGCAGTGCGGAGGGGGTGTACACTTTAATTTTCCGGTTGCTGCTTCCTGTATCAGAGAAGGCTATCTGAATTTCACAGCATGAAATATTTAGCAAGGACAATGCAAAGAAATCAAAACCAAACTCCCTCAAGCATTTCCCTAGAAATTTAGCATGTTTTATGCCCATTGGATCCAAAAATGTATCCTGTAAAAAGGGTAAGAAGGAAAAGAAAAATTTTGTGAAGCTGATTGCCAGCAGCATCCTCTGACAGCTAGTGCACGAGAGTTGTTCTGAGGGAGACTGGTCTATAATTTCTAATGAAAAAGTATGACATGCAAACTTAGCATTTGACATAGCAACTTTTCATTTTATAGTTTTATCTGCTGACTATGGTGATAAAACCTGTGGTCTGCTTTTTTTAGAGCTGGAGAGGACACAGAGTGCAAATCAAAACCCAGAAGGTTCACACAGCACAACTGTAAGTTTCTCTTTCCTTTTTGTCTTCTTTGTCCTTCAGAGCCAAAGGAACATTTGGAGAATCAGCTGCATCTGTGCTCCTTTTTACACACACAGAGAAGATTCATTAACTAATCCTCCTTCTCTTCCCTGTCACTTTGACTACCAAGTTGCCTCAGGTATAGGTGGAGGAGTGACTGTCCTCAAAGAAGAGTGCATAGACCAAGTCAAAGTGTGGCCATAGCAATTAGAAACAGAACATCTTATTTTAGATCTCCCACCCATATCAATCAAGAAGAAATCCATTGACACATCAAGAAGAAATCCATTAAAGTCAGTGGAATTGCACTGGCACAAGGTTGGTTTCATTGAGATTATGGTCTAACTTTGGTGTCTGTTTTATTTGTAAATTGAGCAGACAGAAGCCACTGGGAGATCATTAAATCGGAACTCAGAAATTTTCATTTCCACTTGGTTTTTTGAGTAAAACCATACTTTGTTATCCTTGCAGAGTCTACAAGGAGTAGTTTGAACTGTAGCTTGAACTACTCTCACCAGCTAAGACAACACTTCTTCTCTATAAGGTGAGCACGTTGAATAAAGCTTATCGATGTAGTTGTTTCTTTTTCTTTTAATTCACCTCCTGACCTTTTAAAATTACTTTACTCAACAAAGGACAATAGGGCCAATCCAACTCCCATTAAAGTCAGCAGGAGTCTTTTCATTAACTTCAGCTGAAGTTGGGCTGGGCCCAATAAGTCTAACTTTAAGAGTAAAAAATAGCAACTCATATAGAGCTTTATCTTGCCCCCTGTGGCTTGATAACTGACCTCCCATCTTGTTCACTGGGACAGGATCAGGCTTATAAAGCCAAGTAAAACTATTACAGGCCTAATCCTATAACCCAAAGCTTATAAAGTATTTGAATTTCCTCTTTTTAATCACACTGGAATATTTGAAAACTATTCATGTCTTTATGAATACGCAGGAGCTTCCAGCTGAACAGATTGGATTCGTCTTTGGGTTGCTCTGTGCCCTAGAGTTTTCTGTTTTTAAAATAGGAAGATGACAGTAGTAAGGGGCTGAAAGATAACTTTATGTAAATCCTTCACGGTTTGGCTTTTTTTTGATCCATCTTCCTACACGAGCACCATTCCACTTCCTTGTCAGTGCCTTGCCAGGTGATCCCAGCTCAAATCCACTGCACGATTTGCTTTCCCAGAAGAAAGTACCACTGGTCTTCTCTACCTGCTTTGTCCTAGAGGGAGCAGAGCAGCATCCAGAGAGGTTAACTGGGGCATGGTTGTGATGTGGATGCCTCTTGGTCTAATGGGAGCTTTCAGACTGGATTTTGTTCTTTGTTACATCTTTGCCCCAAGACATTAAACATTTGTTTCCTAATTAATGCTTAAATATACCGTCACACAGGGAAAGTTCCACCCACTCACAAACTCTCAGCCTATGATGTGAATTTTGCTCTGGATGTGACATGGAACTGATTTTTTTTTCATTTTGCTCTTTTTCCCTCTCTTTCTCATTATCTTACAATAAATCTGCATGGAAAACTCTGTATCAAACACACTGATTTGTTTCACCACCAAGAGCAAAACGGCAATTTGGCAGTTCTTTGAACTGTTGTAAAAAGCCTGCCTACTCTAGGTTCTTGTATGTTTTATTCTGGAGACCCTAGATCACAAATTTTGTTTTCCTTAAAAATGAATCTGCTCACTGCCATCTGTGGGGAACATGTTCCAAAGTCAGAAAAGTACCCTGCTATCAGAATAATTTGTAGCAGCCACCCAGGGAAAGGTGGGCTCGGTGACACAACCACACTGTGAGGCAGGACACAGAGCTGCAGTGAATGCTATTCTACCCTCAGCCCTGTGTCACGAACCCTTCTCCTTTCTCAGTACAATCTAAATTTATACAGTCCTGTAAATATAGACACATTATGTGTTAGAAACAGGTCTCAGATACCCTCAGCTTCTCCATGTGCCAAGAGGAAGAGCCCCCCTGACTCCTGACACAATTAACCCTGGTATTCTCTGTGCTCATCCAAATGCATTGCAAGCATCAACATCAGTCACTTCAAAGAGCTCTTTCATGTACCACAAACTTTTTTATCCAGAAGGCCCAAGCAAAAGGCAGATCTGGCTGTGTCTGGCTTTATTCGGCTCGCCACTTGTGTGGCCCCTTGGAAGGGTCTCAGAAGAGTGAACAAACTTTCCATGCATTTTCAGCGAGCAAGTATAAGATGCAAAGCTTTTTCTGTCACTTGTTGTTAGTAGTGCAAGGTAATTAATGGCTTTGTGTTGCTCTCGGGTGTGTTGGTGCTGGTGAGGGAAGGATCCTTCTCCCACCTACACTGCAAAGTTCTGTTCCCTGGTTAGACAGTGCCTGGAGATGGATAGATTCCATTCCTCTCTGCTAAGGCTCCTGCTCACGTCTCAGGAGAGAACCTGCTGACTATACCTGATGAGGCTGCCCTCATGGCACTCAGCAAGCAGCTGGGACTATGCCTAATTTCACCATGGTGGGGTTGCTCTGGGAAGCCACCTGCAGAGAGGTCAGCTCTTCTGAGATCAATGTTTTGATGAGGACAGCACAATCCCATTTCAGGAGCCTCTGTGTAGCAAAGCCTGGTGAGATGTGCACACCTGTTCCACCAACTCATCCTTCCCAGTCCTGCTCATGAAGCAAGGAGTTCTACTCTCCAGCCCTTCTGATACCCTACGCAGCAGCTGAAAGAGCTAACCCAGCAGTGCCTCTTTTTGGGAAAACTGTGGTTCTGCATGTCTCAAATGGAGCAGACTCACAGGAACCTGTCTGCAGCACACAGAAAATCCTGTTGTCAGGTCCCTACTGATGACAAATTGTGTTTGACAATGTTCAACATGGTAGGTCTTTTCTGCACAATTCTGACAAACTTTATGCAACAGGCACCTAACTTCAGGACCTTAATTACTCACTGTTAGTTCTTCTGTCATCTAGTTCACTCTCTGTAGAAGCCCTTGCTCTCTGCTAAGAACAGAGAAAACCCACCAGAAATAGATATCTGATTTGGAGAGTTAGGTGCCAAAAGTTGGTTCGGATAAACCATTTCAAAAATTTCTCATTAGACTTTTTCCCAGACACTTAGTCTCCTGTGAACAGGAGATCTGATTGAAGATAATAGCTCACTTTCTTAGGAATCCTCTGATGAATTCATAAGAGCTGATGACATTGCTTACCATTCAAGTGGCACCTAAAGCAACAGTTGTTCTTAGTGATTTATGTAGATGCAAATATTCTGGCAAGTTCTCTGGAATCTCTGTGGGGGAGACAAGCCAGATTCTGCACTCTCTTGTTAAACAGAAGCCAGGAGAGAGGGGAGTGAACATACCACATTTGCTGCATGTACCTTTGTTGGCCAAACAAGTCATACAGCCAACAGCCATGCTTCATCCTGCTTTTGTAGCCAAATGAGAATGATGAGGCATATAGCAGGAGGTTGTATTTTGCTCTCTTGATTCTTATTACAAGCTTTTTTAAACTATTTTGTTTATATGCTCAGAGAACAGAGGCCAGTTCTCTTCATGTTCGTAATTACTTGGGTACAACTGGCAAGAAAGTTTGTTTTTCTCAATTAGAAAGCAATTGTCTGTTGCTAGTTCCATAGAAAAGACTTTTGGTACAGTTTTATCCACTTCTCTGTTCTTTGAATATTAAGCAAAAAGTAGAAGCTGATTCCCTAGAGGGTATAACATTCCCTGCTTCTGCAGACTGTTGTGTACTTACCAAACATGTTGATTTTCTTTGGACCCAAAGATACTGCCTTTTTTTTTTTTTCTTTTTTTATGGATTGAATCTGACTGCATATTTCTAAAATTCACAAAAGTGAAACAACCACAAATGTATAATTAATGAATTGTTCTAGCTGTATTTACTATAGAAGTTACCAGAGCCTTGGGTGGAAAACATATCCCCCCTGGTCTGGGCCAAGTGCATGCCAACATGTACTATATTTTCATTAAGTTACATGATATTAATGTTTTCAGGAATCACTTGCGTTCTTCCACTCTGCCTGCCAGAAGTGTTGCCCAAATCCATTCCCTATTTAATCGTGAAGGAATGTTGTTCAAAAGATTTGGGGTCAGAAGTGCTCAATAAATCAATCCCGATACACTCCTAATGAGTGGTGAATTAAACAGCATTTGCTTTAGGATCAGAGGTCCTCCTGGGAGATTATTTTTTATTGCTAGCAGGATTGTTCACTTGCAGGTATCAGGAAGCTGTGAGTTAAGCCCAGTTAGGAAGGTCTACAAAAGAATCTGTGTCTTCTTTACTGAACTCATGTGATTATGTCCAGATGACAGTGATAAATAGGTGAGACTCATCCTCCACTGCAATGCCCTGTTTGCTAAATTAAGGAGGAAGAAAAATTTTGTAGCTTCAGATGGGAAAAAATTATTCTACATTTATATCTCCAGGTTCCTGTCTTGCAGACCACAACACAAGAATTTAGAACAAGGAGTGTGAAGAAAACAGCTGAGGTGGAAAAAAGATGTTTAGAGTCCACACTGGCCAGCAGAAAAGGCAGCTCACTGTGATTACTCAGAGGAGTCTCTGCAAGGCTGGGCAGGACATTTTTCCTGTGATGGAGAGTGAAGGTTAGAGAAGCCAGGGCTTTTTGCCATCCTGAAAGACAATGTGCAAAATTGGAGGCAAAATATCTGAAATGGGAAGGATGTTGCTTGATGTAATATTTAGTTTATTTCTAGCCTTCTACGCTTTTGAAGACTCATGTTTTTTCAGAGCATTAGAAATTAATAATTCCAGATTTCTGTCACTCTCACTTCCCATCACCACCCTTCTCTGAGCAGGCCAACAGGTTCACTTGTGCATGGAGGTAGCAAGTGGATATAAATGCCCCCAGGCAGCCCAAATGGCATCATGAGGAACAAGTGGGAGTCCCTGAAAAAGCAGGAGAGGATCGGGTAGCCACAATACCTAGAGAGCCACACTTCATGCTAGGAGAAATTAAGAAACCCATGCCTATAAAAGGACATGACCATCCATCATCATTCAGTATTATCAGGAAAAGTGTAGCCAATTCCCTGTCATGTTCAGAGAAACACAGATCCTTTCTCTTTGCACATTATTATGTTTTTATCGCATATTGCTCACTTTGCATCACATAATTTAATTTAATTCTTGTTTAAACTGATAGTCTGGCATTGCGTTTTTTGTCACAGTACTACACTTGGACACAAATATCCCACAGCACAGCAATGTAATACAATCATGGAGTGGAGACACATGGATGAGGTGACTTCCAGGTGAAGGATGTGGGTACAGAAATTTGAAATATCCTCATAAGGAGCAAGGGCTTTGAAACCACAGTTTCCACAGAATATTTAGCAATTAATGTTCTGCGACTCACATTAAAAAGAGATTTTAAAAGAAAGCATAGGTCAAAACTTGGCATTTTGTTTGTGGAAATGCTGACATTTCCAGACAGTTTCTTGTTCCATTCTGGATTGGAACAAAGCCTAAAAAAGTTTTACCTTTCCTGTAGAAATGAAATTCTGAAAATATTTTGTTCTAGGAAGCTCAAAACATTGTTTTTCACCTTTTCTAAAATCAAACAGAGCAGACGTGCTCATGGGGAGGAGAGGAGTGGTCTTCTCAGGTAGCTGCCACGTCTGGATTGCAATGGTGTCAGATGTGACTCCGCAGCATTTCCTGGAGTGTTTCTATGATGTGAGGAATGAACTCCTCGGTCCTATTCTTCCTTGGGCCCCAGACCGGCCATGAGTTCTGCTGTGCTGCAGGGCCTGGGAGCTGCAACTCCTGAACTGGAGCTGGGCATCATCTGCCGCCAGAGAACATATCAGGCAAGACTGACAAGAAAACTCCAGCCTGGATATGGCAAAATTTCCCAGAATGAAAAATATTTTCATGAAACATTTTGGCTTTGACATATGGCCATGAATCAATCACCGGTTCCTGACTAGTTAAGAACCATGTAGGTTTGGTGGGTAATGAAGCACATTATGGGTCTTGGACAATCCTAGTGGCTCTTATGCCAGTCATCAGTGAGAAAACTGGGTTTTATCAAGGAGATTAACCTGTGCAAGAAGTAAGAATTAGCTTCAAAAATCCTGAGATGACCCTATGGGTATATACAAGCCCAGGGAATGTCACTGATGGAAGTATGAGTGTGCAGCTCGTATGCAACAGGAAAAGGACTGAAGAGCTAAAATAGTCCAGAGCAGCCACACTAGGGCTTAGGTTATTTATGTTGGTTAGTCATCTACATCTTTTCACTGGTTTAGATCTCCCATATTTGCACATTCCCCGTTTTATAGTAGATATTATTTATCCCCACACATGTCAGTTTAGAAGGACAGACCATTCAGGAAAAGATGTGGTTTTTTACATAGCAGTGATGGATGGTTTTTTTATAGAAACCACTTGCATGTGAGAGAACAACTGTTGTATATTAAATACATTCCCTGTATTATGCATATAGTTCATACCTGTCATTGAAGTAAAAATCCAAAAGGGACAGAAAGAGCAAGAAAGCTTATAAAAATACATTAAATATCCACATAAATATCAAACAGTACACCATGATTTTTGTTATTACAATGAGCATCTATGGAAGCCATGATGATGTAGTGCTTGAGAAACTTGGCAAATGCATTGGAGTGCCTGGGACATTTTGTCCCTGTACTGAAGAAGAAAGATGAAGACAGCATATTGAGGGGTTAACTACTCATAAAACATTAATAGCTGGAGATTTGCCAAGCCATTATTATTTTTTCTGGAAATGGTATTAGGTATTATTCAAGAAGATAAGATTTTCTTTCCGTATGTCCATACCAGTTCAGTATTGGAAGGTGAAACACATACCTAGGGGATTACAGGCCCAGAAAACACCTTTTCCAGGAAAACAAGCTGAGTGAATCACTCAGACAATAATGTCTTGAAATGTTAAACAAGTGCTGTCTTGATTTAATGTTCTTGTTAATTATAAAAAAAATAATCATCTCTATGAACATGCAGACAAGTTAAGACTGATATTGTTTTATAGAACTAATGGGAACAATGAAACTGGGCATATCACCTCAAACTATTCTGAAAACATATAAGGAAAAAATTGGTCCTGTGTTATTCTGAAGAATCAGAATTGTCATAGCCTTGTGGTTTTTGCTACAGGCCAACTAACAAGGACACAGCTTAGAAGATCTCCAGGTGCCAGAGTTGTTTTCAAACCTAGAGCCAGATAGAATTTCTCTGGACAGGTCTTGAAACTCAGAGACAGCACAGCTTGGCCACACCCTCAAAATGAGACTCATCCCAACCTGGAGATTTCCCAAAGACTCTCCAGGAGATGGGAGCATGTAGTTTATAATGCAATTGAAACATTAAACAGTCACACAGGCTCTCTGCACTGTTCCTCATTTAGTTGTTTAAAATTGTTATTAGGGTCCTTCACATGGTGAACTTCTTCCCTGAATTCAGTGTACCCACAAAGTGGAAGGCAGTGGAGGATTCTCTTGCCTTCCCTTCTCTAACGGGTTCCCTGCACACACATATGTGTGTGTGTATATGTATATTTACATGCATATCCTCAAAATGGGGAGTGGGAGATTTAAAAGGGCCAGAACTCAACACTTGTTTCTGTTTGCAGGACAGGAAAAAGAATGGCTGAGCTGTGAGAGCTTGAGACCGACCCCTGCCAGCAGCAGAGGAGCACAAGAAGCTGACTGCACCAGCTGGGATTTCTTTGCCAGTTATAATTAAGTAAGGGATTTTTATTTGTTACAAAAATTTGCATTTCAAAGCTGACAAAAATGGAGTTCTTCTATCCCACAAGCCCCAGGGGCCAGCAGACATAGGAAGAAGAGCAAGATTTGGGGTAATATTTGAGTAAGAGAGCATGAGGAAAGGGGGAGAGTTTCTGGGAAGGAATATCTGACCAACCAGGTATGTCTCTAAGAGACACTGTCATGTTTCTTCTCCTTATTTAAAAAGCTGGAATACTGGAATACTTTGGGGGATGTTCTGGGCAGTGAGGCAGTGGTAGAGAAGTGGTAAAAGCAAAGAAAACTGATGCCAGCAAGTATCTGGCAAGATAGTGTTAGGTTGAATCTAATAAAAAGCGCAGCATAGATATCTTAGGGCTTTCTGCCAAGCCATAAAAATGATTACTTTTCTAGGAATATGCTGTAATCTTCCCTGAATCCACAAGCATTTTAGGTGCAGGATAGCAACTTTCTCGCTAGTTTTCTGTGAGTCTGGGAAGATTCACCAAATTCTCCAACCTGATACTTTATTGCTTTTCCCTTCTTTGTTTCAGTTCTTCTAGTAAAGCTCATTTCTTTAAGCCCTGGTAAAGTCTGGTAAGTAGAGAGGTTAGTCCTTCTGCTGCTTGACATGGGGCATTTAGATCTTGGATCTCCAGACAGCAAGTTTAAGCTGGTGACACTGAATTTTCCCAGCAGAAAATCAAACCCAGCCTAGATTGGTCAGAATGACAGTAAGTAATTGCTAAAAGATTGCATGAATAGTCAAGCATATATGGACATCTTTAGCACATAATCCTTTAAATCCAGGGAAATAAGCCAACAATATCACAAGTACAGTACATAAATGAGTATCTTTTTCTACATATACTTGTAGGGTATGTACAGGCATGTATTTAGAGAGAGAAGGAGGGAGAGGGCAAGACTAAACACACTTGTGGAAAGCCAAATAAGGCAAGATAGGCAATACAAATCTCAGTTACTCAGGCTTACGATGGCTGGTGGCACAGCAATTGCATCTTAGCTGAGGCTTCCAGGGGCTTGAAAGCAAGTTCAGCAGAGGGATCAGCATTCAGACTCCCATTAAAAGTCTCTCAGCCAAAAGGCACTGGCATGTAACAAAGCCATTGTTCCGGAAAGAGACACCCTTCCCTTGGTTGAATTGAAAGGGTGCTGATGTAACAGGGCACCTTCCCAAGGAGCTGCAGATGGTGGCTGGCCATTCCCAGCCCTCTTTTCCCTGCTTCACTTCCCTCAGGGGCCACCTCTGTTACCACTCTGTTGCCTGCAGGCAAACTTGGACAGCACAGACTTCAGCCGCTCGGTGTGTCCCACATGGCTCTGATTTCCAATCCTGCACAAGCAACAGCCACCAGGTCTGGAAGGCAATTACAAAGTCTGTCAAATGCTGCCAGTTACAATGCAGCATTCTGCTGAGAGCATGGCCTGGTACTGATCACTAAGCCCAGCCTTTTTTTTCTTTTGCTTCAATTACAGGGCCTTGAAAGTGTCTTGTGTTTTCAGTTGTGATTGTCATCACACTTCAATGCAGCATGTGCCATGGCACGTGTGTGAGCACAGCTGGGTTTCTACACAAAACCAAAGACATTTTGCTCTACAGGCCTGTGCATACGGTCCCCACAATCTGCTAACAGCCAAATGTGTTGGGCTACCATTTCCAGTGGAGGATCAAAGAGTACATTTAAATGTTTTTAATTTAACAGCTAAGTAACCACAGAAAGTCACAGGCAATGAGGGTAGCACAGGAGTAGACGAAAGGAGGTGTTTGTTAGAAGAGCATCTTCACGGGATGCACATATGCAAATCTGGCTGCAAGTGTTCCCTTGCCTCGTGGCTCAAACAATCAGCTGGTGCTTTGGTTGTGATGCACAGAGTGGTCTCCCAGGACCAGAAGGTCAGGCACACCTGAGGCTGCAAACTGGGCTTCCAGATAAGGAAGAGGCTGATAAGAAGCAGACCCTGCTAGGTGGGATAGTCCTTCTTATCATTCCAGTGTCCTCCCTCACATAATAACTCAGCTGTGAAAACCCTCCTGGGAGCACCAAGGACATTCATACCTAGCCTGAGCTATTCTTTTGGGTGATGGACTATAAAGGGTCATGATTGATTCAACTAGTGTGAGAGATAGCTGCAACATCTTAGAAGGTGTCAAAGACTCATGAAATGTTCCTGGTCCAGTATTACATCATCCAGGGGAGGTACCAGGGGCGTATCCACCTAACCCATGAGCAATATAAACCCCAATAAAGGAGACTTTTGTGGATTCTTTTCCCCCACCATTTAATGTGTACAGTCTGCAACCCCTGAGAAGACTAATGAGATGCCATCAGAATCTACGGAGTGGTGATATCTTTTTTTCTACTTTATCTGTTTCTCTGTCACTTCTTTCTGTCTTTGCCTTTCCCTTACCTCTCTCTCTACTGCCCATTTACTTTTAAATAAAATCCATGCTATTGCCTTCAGCACATGGTTTACATCTTAATTCAGGCAGAGTCATCTCATAATTTTAACAATCAGATTGTGACACCAGGAAAGGGCAATTCATCTCCAAAGGACATAATCTCTGAAGTCCTTCTGCAGCACTCATATGCAGGCAGAGTGGGCAACCCCGGAACCTGCCATGCCTCTTTGTGCCCCCACACAAGTGTGGGCAGATTTGTCCATGTGATGACCTGGCTTCCTAGTCCTACCCTGGCTGGCACTGGTTTGGGCCTAGGCAATGAATGAGAAGGGCATTTCTCATTATCTGGTGGGAATAACCTCTCCTTCTTGCTACATGGTTCCTCTCCAGTCAATGCAAAAGGTTTCACAGAAACCAGAAAGTCTCAAGGCACATTAGCAAGCAGTTATTTAAGGAAGAGAGACTGGAAGCTTTTTTCTGCTCATCTTTCAATCTTTTCTCTTTATGGCTTTGTAGCAGGAGAAGGAAAATCTGTTTCCCTTCAAGTAAACAACAACAGATAAAACAGCTGAAAACAATGACTGGAGAAGCTCAAAAAAGCATTACATGGAACAGTCTAGAAACAACTCCATGTCTGCCCTTGCCCCAGCAAGTATGTCACATGGTGAGGTAATGATGCTGAAAATTACCTATTTGTTGTGTTATCCTTTCACTTCTGTAGAACAAAGCATATGTAATGACTGACACCTTAACTAATTTGCTGATTTTTTGTAATACTTGAAAGACTGTATCAAGATGGCTGCATACCACAGCAAAATCTACAGTATGTGTTCACTGGTATAACTTATCTAAAAGCCTAAAAATTAATCAAACTTCCCAAATTCTAGTGTATCAGAGTGGCACATTTCAGTGGCCCTGACCCCAGCTCCAGCTGCAGGTGTGTCCTGCAGAAGGCAGCTTTGGCTCTTGGGTTATTGAGGTGTTTTGGTGCAGGTGCTGACCTGGCACAAAACTGCTGCAGGTGGAGCACCACCAGCAAAGCTGAACAGGCAGTCTAGCGTGGGGACACCCACAGTGGCAGGGCAGCCATGGCTGGGGTTATCCTGGGTGGTCTCTATCAGCCCTCAATGGATGTGGCTGCTCCTGAGCAGGGCTATTCACCTCTAGTGTTCTTGAAAAGATTTAATGTGCTATCCCTGGTTTAGCTGAGCACATAGCACCTGCCTTAACTTGGATTTTACTTAGTTCATGCTATGCCTGTGATGTTCTTTAAAAGGTCTTCTTTTTTGATGCATGCGCACAACAGCAATTTGCCAGGTCAGAAAGGTTTTACTTTCATCTTTCTTTAATGTCTTTTAAAAACAAAATGTACCTTTCTCATCTAGGGTTAACCAAATCTTATGTAACAGCCCTGTTTCCTGGTAATGATGCAGAACAATGGAGAGTGGTATGGAATAATTCTTTCCACTCAGGAGTTATAAGTTGATTTCACTGTTGGTAGAAAATACAGGACTGTAACAATTATCATAACTTCAGCCACTTTTCCACACTGTAGATTTTCCTCTGATCTAGGATATGCCTAGCTGGGAATTTGCAGCTAGCTACTGTATCTGCCAGTTTGAATTCCAGCAAACCAGTTATACGAGATTTATGGTGTCCTGGTTAATGACACTTTTTGTTCACAAAATAGGGTATTAACATCAGTTAAAAGCTCAAACTCACCCCTTTTTGTCTAGGTAGCAGAACTCAACCAGAAGCTAGAAAGAGAATCAGAAGGTGGTCAGTCACTGAAATGCTGAAACTTTCTTTCCTTAGCACACCACTAAGTAGGTGGGAGATATCTTCTCATGTTCATTCTGACTTAATAATAATTTGAATTAAACCATCAGAAACACAGGAAATTGACATTGAAGAGCTTGTGGCTGTCTGTAGGTGTCAATGAGCAGCTAGGTGTTTTGAAAGCAATATGTTTGTGACAGTGATACACCCTCTTTCCTCTGGGCTGCAGAAGGGAGCCTGGGGACCTGTGCTACCCACACAGGCAGAGGTGACTTTGGCCCACAGTACTGCAACCCTAGCATGAACTGCTGAAAAAGTGGGAGGATATCTTGTAGTCAGGATGGGATGAACCAAATTCATCCGGATAGTTGCGTGCTTAACTGCACTGAAGCCAGTATCCATTAAAATACAACCAAAACATCTTCAGCAATCTGGACTAGAGGATCTGGCCTCCTTCAGAAGTAGAATCACAGAGTCATTTAGACTGGGAAAGATCACTAAGATTATTGAGGCCAACTCTTAGCCTAGCTCTCACTAAGTCCTCATAAACTATGTCCCTAAATCTGCAGATTTTTTTAATACCTCCAGAGATGGTGACTCAATGACTTCCCTGGACAATAGGGAAGCAGCTTTGTTCCTCTGCCTGGAGATACCTGGCTGTTTAGGCAACCTCTCTTCCCTGCTGTACATAGGCATTTAGGATCAGAAAGGCATGGCATTTCATCGAAATGGTTTCAGGTAGTGCTCTGCCCTGCTTAATCTATTGGTGAAGGTGATGCTGCCCTGGACTGGACCAAGGGCTCCTGCTTCAGTTTCTCCACCCACTTGTGATGGGGAAACTGCCCAACAATCACACCTAGTTTCCTGATTTGTTTTGTTGTGACTGGTAAAGAAACAGTAAAATTAGCTGTGATTAAATAAAATTTTATCTTAGGGTCATGCACTAGCTGAGGCTGAATGATTAGAAAAACCTAATTTTCTTTGTCCCACTGCACTGTCTGCTGATATGCCAAAGAGACTTGCAAGAAATATTTCATTTTCAGTTTTTCTCTTGGAGGTGTTGAAGAAAGGCCTGGTACCACACCAAGAAGAAGACTGGGAACAGATGTGCAAGGTGTGTTTGTGAATTTGTGAAATGGTGTGTGAGATGTGATTGTGGGTGCAAAGCATGTACACCATAGGCAGGAGCAATGCATTTGTCTGCAAAAGGAGTGCACTGAGTGCAGTGCAGAGAGGAGGGTTGCAGTGGGGCAAGTGGCCACAGCTCAGGTCAGGACTGTGACTGAGGGTGTAGGGAGATCATGCTGCACCTTGGTGCAGAAGAAGCACTTCCCAGAGGCAGTGCTGCTATTCGTGCCCTCTTGTCCACATCCCACAGCTCCTCACAACTCATTTTCATCTCACATTGTGCAGCTGGACTCACAGGAGCCAGCTTTTTAAAGATGCACATTTACAAATCAGCTGTAAATTAGGCACCTGGTTAGGATATTATCATAAGGACTAAATAAATGGCTTCTCAGTCAGTTCTCTTAAACTTAGGATATTTTAAACCAAGTATTTATTGGTTAATGACCAGGTTTGGGTTGCTCCAGGCACCATCGATTGCTGGAGTAGGAAAAAAACCCAACAAACCTTCAAAGATATGAGTAATGAGAAGAGCTGGGATATATCAGTAACACATAGTTGACAATATTTCCTGCATCGGTTCACAAGCCTCCAGGATGTCCCTGGTGAACCATACAGAGTCCATCGTGCTCTCAGGGGGCACATGTGTGCTGTCAGTCATTGTGCTGCCCCCAGCATAGCAGGGAAACCAACAATGAAATAAAAGCCTCAGCACACCCGATGGAGGTTGCGGGATGCTGGAAAACTCCATGAACAGCTGAAATGCTGCCACTGAGCAGATGATCCAGAAATTAAATAAGAAACTGGGATGCAGAAGACTGGCTCTTTTTTGTGTGAAATCCTGTGTTAGACCCTGGAAAGATCCTACTGTGTCCTACAGAAAGGGGACTTCTGGTAAGAGAAGAAACTGTGGGATTATGTTGGCATTTGAGATTTTAAACAGACATGGGTGAGAAAAAATTCAAACTCCACTTAAATGCATTGAACTAGAATATTTCTGGAGAGAGGGAAAGAATAAGCAGAAAAATTGAACTTTTTAATACAGTAACATTGTAATGAACTGCTTCTCTCCACTTTAAAAACCCCACTATTTGCAAAGGTAAGTTTTTTTTTCCTATAGTGACACACAAGTGTACATATAATATTACAGAGGTTACCTACTGACTGATATAGCATAGGTGTTATGTGCCATTGGAAAAGGCGTATATTTAGTCCTTTTTGAAGCTTGTTTTCACAGAACAAAAACTGCAATGAGGAGAGTTTGAATTGGTTTATGACAAACCATGTACCAGTCCAACAACATTTGCCCTGGTGCTTTGCAAGGCTTTCTGTCCCACAGTCTCCAGAATTAACCATGCTTGCACTCCTTGACCCAGCCACCTTGCAGGATGCCCTTGGATCTCATGGCAGTGAGCAGCTGTGCTGCACTACAGCAGTTAATCCCTCTGAGGAGGCTTACTAGAGAGCAGGTCCTTTTTTGGGTTATTCTTTCTGTTAAAAGAATCAGGATTGCATCTCCTGTGCAGCACAAAGATATACTGGTAGAAAGTTCCACCATTTTTCTTCTAGAAGATATAATAAATGAGCTAACAAGATTTTAAAATATTAGTAACAGTTATCCCACATGGTTCCTTCAGTACAGCACATTAATATCAACCACACAGACCATGGGATTTGTCTTCTTATTGGGGTTATATTGTGTAGTTCCTCTCCAAGACTCTCAACCTTCAGTAAGGTACTTGCTTATGTTTCTGCTTATGGGGAGCTTAAAACACTTGATTCTTCTCCAAAGCCTTCAAAACCCACAGATTGAACATGGCCACTTCAGTACCAACAGTGCCCCACATGAAAGCCCATAATTGCTTCACTCCACTGCAAACAAAATCTTATTCACAGAAATATTCGTGAGAAAGTGAGCAGGAAGGTTCACTCATCCCCACCTTTTAAATGAAGACTGACAGCAGATATGAAAATGGCTTTTGTTTTCAATTTCATTCCATATGATTCTGGAGTGGTTGCAGGATCAAGCTATTTGTATCCAAAAGGGAACATTTTTTCAGTAGATATGAAACATCCAAGTATTTGCAAAACTTAAATTTTAAGAAAAGTGAATAATTCTGGGTTTTACTACCTGTTCAGCTGTCCTGGAAATGTAGACCAGCCTGCACTAATGAGTTCCATTTCAGGAGTCCTTTTTGTTTTGAAAAGCAGCCTATATCCTTTCCAGATAAGAGAAGGAAGCATGTTCTTATCCACACAAATATAACATTCAGTTGGTAATTTGCATATGAATACTTTACGTGCACATTTAATGCCAGTGTCATCACTGGTGTATTTGATGTTGGATATTCAGTACTTAGTTACCACCCGAAGTGCATTTATCTTTGCACAGCATCATTATTTTCAACCTCATCCTAACTGAAATCCTATGAATATGATTGTTAAATTCTTTATTATATTAAACTCCAGAGGAAAAAGCAGTTGTCTCAGGTTTGAGACACTTGGTTCTGCAGAGATAATGAGAACAGTCCTATCTAAATTCCACTGGATTAAGATAAAGATATGTCAGTCAATTGAATCCAACATCTAAGACTGGATCTCTGACAAGAAAATGTATACAATTTTATGAAGTTGGCTATCTAATGTAAAGGAAAAGCTATTCACAATTTAGCATGAATGGGAGGAGCCCTTTACCTCAGAGTCACACTGCCTAGATTATGCTTCCAGCTTCCAGATTCTCTCACCACATCAACTCCTCCCCCTCCCTTGCCCACCTTTCCTTTTTTCTCCACTGTTTCTCTAGCTGGGGGCAGAGGGAGCTTCCAAACTCCCCCATCCCACCTGAACGTTCATCTTGAGGCTTTCTGTGATGGGAGAAGGAGAGGGAGAAACATGGGTGGTGAAGGGTGGTGGGAACCTGTCAACCATGACCATGATGCTGAGGGCCTTAGGCATCCCAGGGAAGGCGCAGATTGAGGAGAAATGCACCTATGCAAGACACTGTGAAGCTACTCTCAGTCCTTGGGGACACACAGAGAGGTTGTGTGGGCCTGCTCAGGGTGAGAAGGCTAGGATATTCCTTAGTTATCCCATGCACTGGTACAATCTCTTTCTGCACAGAGAGGAGGAAAAGACAGGAGTGAGGAAAACACAAGGTGATGACTGTCCACATGATGGAAGGAAGGATGATGGAAGGATGCTACCATGGCACTACCCAGGATGAGCAGCCAGACTTGAAGTTCTTATCAGACAGTGAGTTTCATGGCAGGAATGCTGGGTGTTAGGGGCCAGCTGCAGCACTACACTGGACTGACGAAGCAAGCAGTGAATGGCACAGAAAGGAAAAAACAGCAATGCCAGAGGCTGGTGCCAGCTCCAGAAGGACCTTTCTGCTACTACTCTCAGTCAGTCAGGAGTTACTACACCACGTGAAAATGTGGAAGAATGCTGTCTGCTCCTCTGTCACATGTCCAAGATCCAGTCAAACTTCTGGGTGGCTGCAAGCAGTGACCCTGCAGAAGATGCAGACATCCCTGTCTCTGCAGTTTCTGAGTCAAGACCCACACCAGCCTCATTCCCCCTGCTAAGTGTGGACCTCTGAGGAGTTGCATACATCTTTCCCTGGAGAAGGTCCAGCGGCCAGTCCCAGTCTTTGCTGAAGCAGATAACTGTGTCTGGAAAGACCTTCATTATCTCTTGCGCTGTCTGGAGGCCAGGGCTCCCTTCCTGCCTGGCCTCTGAACTGCACTTGGCACTGTCTGCTCACAGCCACATCCACTATCCTCTGCCTCACAAATCCCACTCTCAAAATTATCATTTGCTTTCTTTGCTTTTTTTCTCTTCTTCTAAGAAGTGAGGTGACATAAATTCATTCTCATAATATACATCAGGTGAAGACTGTGTTACAAAATGCTGTCTTCACATGAGAGGTGGAAATAGTTTTGATGTGAGGCAAAATGGGAGAGGGAGACCTGCATCCACCTCCCATCCCCCTCCTCACAGAAGGACTGGCAGGCTCCAGAGCCAGGGGCTGGCTGAGGTGGACACTGTATACTTGATCTCTGAGGACAATGAGAGGGCATGTTTACTGGTGAGCAGACACACATATCCTGTGTTCAAAAACGGCTTCAATTGGTAGGGTGTGTGCAACCCTGAGAAGAGTCTGGCATCTGGGGCCCTGCCTGTCACTGGCCCTGATCCTGGTGAAGGTGATATGGGGCCCATCTCCTCTCTCTGCTGACACAGTATGACTTTCCAAGAAAACATTGTCTTGGGCAGTCAGACTCCTCTTCCCAGGTCTGCTGGGAAGCTCTGCTCCCTTAACCTGTGGACCTGCTGGAGTGGGCCCAGAGTGGGACTGTGAAGATGATCAAAGGGCTGGAGCATCTCTTCTATGAAGGCAGGCTGAGAGGGCTAGGATTGTTCAGCCTGGAGAGGAGAAGGCTCTGGGGAGACCTTCCAGTACATAAAGAGGGCTACAAGAAAGCTGGAGAGGGACTTTTCACAAGGGCCTGTAGTGACAGGATAAGGGGTAATGGCTCCTAACTGTAAGTGGGTAGGCTTAGATTCAATTAAAGGAAGAAATTCTGTACTTGTGAAGGTGGTGAGGCATTGAAACATGTTGCTCAGAGAAGCTGTGAATGCCCCATCCCTGGCAGTGTTTGAGGCCAGATTGGATGTAGCTTTGAGCAGCCTGGTGGAAGGTGTACCTGGGCATGGGAAGGGGATTAGAATTAGACAATCTCTAAAGTCCCTGCCAACTCCAACCATTCCATAATTCTATGACCAGCTGCAGCCAAAACATCTACAGTAGGAGTCTCCAGCAAACAGTCTGAGGCCACAGGGGAATTGCTTTGCACAATTTTAAAAAGCAGATGCCCAACCATCTCCCAGTCACACAAGCTCACTAGACATACAGTGCCAAGAAACAAAGCCCATCTTTTTCTGCCCCTCATCCAGGTCCTCAACAATCTTCAGGCCATGATGAAATCCTGACCAAAACTGAAGTCAGCAGGTGAGCCAGGAAATACAGAGGGACCAGAATGCCACTATAGAATATGCAGATTTGAGGCATGCACACTGCTAAAATATTATTGAATCTGAATAACCTCATGCACAGGATGGGGTGACCTGCTGAGAAAGCAGATCTGTGGAGAAAGATCTGGAGGTTGTGGTGGACAAGTTGTCCATGAGCCAGCAGAGTGCCCTTCTCATCAAGAAGGACAATGGCATTCTGGAGTGCATTAGGAAGGGCATTCCCAGCAGGTCAAGGGAGGTGATCCTGCCCCCCTACAAAGCCCTGGTGAGGCCATATCTGGAGTGTTGTGTCCCGTTCTAGGCTCATCAGTACAAGAGAGACATGGAGATCCTGGAGCAGGTCTAGCAGAGCGCAACAAAGATGATTGAGGGACTGGGGCATCTCTCTTACGAGGACAGGCTGAGGGAACTGGAATCCTCGAGAAGAGACAACTGAGAAGGGACTGCATCAATGTCTATAATTATCTGAAGGGAAGGTGTCAGTGGAATGGAGCTGGGCTCTTCTCGGTGGTGCCCAGCAATAGGACAAGAGGCAATGGGCAGAAACTGATGCACAGGAAGTTCCAGAAGTTCCACCTAAACACAAAGAAGGACTTCTTTACCTTGCTGGTGAGTGAGCACTGGAACAGGTTGCCCAGAGAGTTGTGGAGTCTCCCTCACTGGAGATAGTCAAGAACTGTCTGGATGCAATGTCCTATGCAATGTGCTCTAGGATGACCCTGCTTGAGCAGAGAGGTTGGGACCAGGTCCCTTCCAACTTTACCCTTTCTGTGATTCTGTGACAGTGTGATTATGTGATTGTCTGCTCAGAGGGTATTGTCATTTGCACAGTTTGCTAATACCCACAGCCACTGTCAGCACCCTTTTCTTTCCATTATTTCTGGCTATGTTACTTTATTGCTGTAACGCTGCTTCGTACTGAAATCTCTCTAATCTGTTTCAGGCAGGCGATAGGTACCCACACCCTCTTGCATTGCTTGGTTATGCTAGTTCCTGAGGGTTACAAATGAGGGCCATCTGCAGTCCCTACTATTTGTGGAGATGAAAAGGAGCTTAACTTAATGTATTTTGGCAGAGTAATAGGGAAACATCAATCACTGTGTGACATGTTAGTTCATATGCACCAATAGGCTCATGTTTGTAGCTCGACACATTAAGTGGATCTGTTTCTTTAAAGATGAGTCCATCACTTGCAGACAGACATTTGGAGCTCTAGCATACAGGACACTTTTAAGAGATACTTGATAAAGAGCTTGAAAATGTGAGTAGTGACACGAAGCTAAACTCTGTCTCATTTTCTTCAGATTCCCTATTAGTATGAGCCTCATAAAGTTGAAATTGGGGTCACTTGGACAGTTATTTTAGCTAAAACAGATGGAGTTGTGGTGGCCGCTCCTAAAGAAGCAACTTTTACCATAAGTTACCACACACTATCTCTGGGATAAATATATTTTCCTGTACTACATCATTTGGGACTGTTTGGTAATTACTGGACCAATGCTGATTTTTTAATGGCAGCCATGCTAGTAATTTCCTTTAAAGAAAAAAAATCTATCCTGAGATAGTTCGCAGCAATGAAAAAAAAGCGTTTTCCTTGCAAATGCCAAAATCAAACCGTTTCTTAATTTATTATGGGGAAAAAAATGAGAATCCTCTGAATTACTATTTTCCCCATGTAACAAAATATTCTGCATGAAGAGGGATTATTAGACCCCCTGAACTTCCCTTGCATGTAGAGCACAGCTGTGCGAACAATTCACAATGTATCATTTATTGGATGAAGTTCAGTACTTTTTTGACTTGTGAACTCTTAAGGAGCAGTTCAGGACTTTGTTGTTATTGATTCTTATGCAAAATTTTTCAGTAATTTCTTCAGGAATTCCATCTTCAAATGGTTCATGAAGAATGTATTCTCATGACTTGAATTCCATATTCATTTTGTATCAGGTCAGCAGCATAACAGGTGAGGTGATTACTGTCCTTTGAACTGACAACGCACAACATTACAGATTAATTGCCATTTTCTGTTATTGGTTATGCAATTCCTAAAGAAGCAAAGCACTCAACATATGTAGGAACTGATTAGCTGAGGAGCAGAGTTGCTACTTGTCACTACTTTTGTTCACGTTTATTAGCCTGCAGAGCAACCAGGCCTGGGGCCCCCATCCAGCAGATGCAGAAAGGAGGCGGAGGAAGTCCATTTCCCAAAGAGCTTATGGCTGCAACCAGGACCACAGGTGAGGAGGTGAGGAAGGAATGATAGCAGGAAACATCATGTTAAGCTATTATGATTTTGAAAGGTGGTAACATAAGAGGGGGAAAAGTTACAAAGGGAGAAAAATGAAAAGAAGGAAGGGTGTATCAGAGCCAGCGACATAGAGTAAGAGGACCAGATGTGCTGTGAAGCTTAGGTAAAGAGGTCACAATGAAAAGGAATGGATGATTTGTCTTCCCACCTAAGCATCAGCCTTAACTTGCCAAAATCAAGCATGCAATAGGACCTCCCTCTTTAAAAGTCATTTTCATCTGGAGATCTGGAAAGGGAAAACCCATCAGCTCCCAGTGCTGCCAGGAACAGCCCAGGCAGGTGCTGTGGGAAGTGCCCCACAGCTTTGCTAATGCATCTCAGGCACAGTTCAAAAAGCCTTGGCCTTCATTACTCTTGCAGTTCCTTGAGCAAAGCATGCTGTTTGTTCTGAATAGTGCCAAGTCTTGCAATGAGAAAAAGATGTAGATTAGCCCAGAGAATTCAAGCTCACTTTGGTTTAAAGCAGAAAAGAAAGGAGCTGCATCTGTGATTGAAACTCCGTCATCTCTTGATCACCTGGGAACAGCGCATCCAGATTGGAGATTAGCTGTGCCCTGATGAAATATTCCCAGCCATCTCCCCATCCCCTTCCCCCTTGATGTTCATTCCACATCATAACTTCATTTTTCAAAGGTAAATATACTGAATATATTCTTACAGTCCAATTTACATATGTTCTGTATTAGTCTATTGAGAATAACATCAAGAGTTGACTGGACATGGGAAAAATGCAGATGACTTCAGTGGATGGTACCAGTGATTTTTTTCCTCAGTGCATTTGAAGGTGAGGGCTAGAAATAAACCACAACTGATTTTGATTAGCTGGCTGAAACGCAGCGTGAGCACTTATTAGCCTTCCACACGCCCAAATGTCAGCTAAGAAATCACTTCTCACTGAGGCAGGCTCATAACACTGTGACTTCTGGGCCCACCATAGGAGGGTGATGGGATGCACTTACAGTTCATTTCTTTGTGGTTTTCTTCCATAAGTCCTTTTGCAACGGGCATGTAGTACAAAGCAGACAACGGCTAACCTGCATCTGGTGAACCCCAGGGAGGTGATGCTGATGGTCTTTGAAGCTACCACAGGCAAATAACCACAGCAAGGAACCTTGCCAGGTGGGTGAGTGACAATGGTAGCAGGAATCGCGTTGCTCTCACCAGGATGCTGAGTCAGGACAGGGGGCACAGCAGGAATCAAAGAGACATAAGCAGGTCGCTGTCCTTACATCTGCACTCATGAGGAGACCTGGTAGGGTCTAAGGGTGAGTGGTGTGGGGTGGTCTGCTGAGGGCCAGCCTAGCAGTCAGCATAGGAAAGCTAGCCAAAACAAGCAAGATGTGAATAGGAATTGGAAAAAGGAAGTACATCTTTAACTGAAGGCCTGTTTTCAAGGCAAACTCAAACTGTTCTAAACCAGCTGAATCACAGTATTTTAAAGTGGAACTTAGTAAGACACCAGATATGTAGCAAGAATACCTTTTCAGGTGCAGTGACGTCAGGTCAATCAGAGATCAATCAAAAATGTCAAACCTGACAATAGGAAGAAGCTGCTGTAGGTCCTAGTAACATAGGTAAATTATAAAATTGTAGCAGTACAATGTGTCTTTTAATGGCCCATCAAAACACCAGCATTCTTGGCTTTTTAAAAATAGTGTTTTATTGGTTTTGGAGAAGGTCTGGAAACACCCTCTGAGTTGGGCTGAGATTTAATAATGGAGTTACCACTGCATGCTTGAGCTGTCATGGGACTGAAATGTCAAGGATTAAGTGCATCTGCTTCTGCTCCTCCGTTGCATTCCCTGCACTCCACTGGACACCCTTGGAGACAGTGCATCCACTGTGATGAAAAGCTACTGGTTATAAAAGGACATCATCTGACTGCTGCATAAAACCATGTACAATATACTTTCCAATTAGTTTATGAATACTTTTTTACAAGTGTCCCAGTTCTGCCCTTTTACCAGTCTTGCAAGGCTATCCTTCATTAGCATTACAGGAACTAATAATAAGATTGATATGACTTGGCTTTCTGAGTAATGCTGTGAAACCCACTTTGTGCTGGCCACTTCCTCTGGCTCATCTTTGTGTGCTCAGCTCTCCAGCCAGGGCTGGGAAGGGTACCATGCTTTAACCCGTGGGCTGGCAGCTGAGGATCCCACTCCCCTGCTTTCCCTCTTCTCTGACTGTGAGAGCAACTTTTCAGTGTTGAGCTGACACCCTCACCATTTTTCCAGATCCTGTACTAGCCCCAGGAGCTACTTCATAAAATAGGAGTGTCTGCTGCCTTTTACGGACCATTAATTCTCATCAGTTCTGCAAAAAATCATACCCAGAAAATGGCATAAGATTTACAGAAGCTGGGATGTCTGCTGTATTTTGTTCCAGAACAAGTCTAAACAAAACAACTGAATGACCATGCTTATGCTCCTGTCTCAAATATTAGTTTTAATCCCTTCTGCTGTGTTTTGAAGTGACATGATTTACCTGACATGTGCCACAAGCTAAGGTCAGTTACCTGCAGTTCAGCAGATCTGTCTGAGTCACTTTACCTCCTGAAATCAAAACTCTAAAAGGCTTTCAGCTTAGTGGAACAAATTTGGTGCCTGATCCACCAACAATTATTTTTAAACAAGCTGTCATGAATGAGATAAGACTTTGTAAAAGAGAGACCAGAAATGAGAAAGGAAGGAGAATGGCAGAAAGAGAGGAGATCTTTCAGGAAACAAGAAGATCTATTTAAGTCAAAAGGAAATTTTAGCACAAGGACAAATGAATGGGTCATGAAATCTGGAAACAGGAAGAAAGACAATCAGAACACCGGAGAGATGAGATTCTGAATAATTTTAGTGTAGGAGTAACAGAAGCAATCAACCTTTCTCTTTTTTTGTATTTTCTTGTAGTTGTTTGTTTGTTTGTTTGTTTTGGGGGGTTTTGTTGTTTTGTTTGGTTTGGTTTGGGTTGAGGTTTTTTTGGTTGGGTTTTTGTTGTCGTTGGTTTGTTGTTTGGGGTTTTTTTAATGGAGGAAGGTTTTTTTAAAAGAGGGAGAAGTGTTTAAGAGAGAGTTTATGGAACTCCCTTCCCAGAAGTCTGATGCTCTAAGAATGGTGCTTAGTGGCAAGAAGAAAATAAGAGGAGAGTCAGTAGTAGGAAGTGGGCATTGTCCTCTTAACTATGAAGAAACTTTGAGGGCTATCTAGTGTTTCAAGCACAATTGATGTTAATGACTGATTCTGGTATATTTTAAAATGTATATTCTTTACCTGTGAAAGATTCTGCAGCCTCTAGAATCTCTTTTCCTTTTGAGCAGTAAATTATATGTACCCAGAACAGTCTGTGTTAACAATCTGTGTTTGAAATGAGGGGGATCCAGCAGTCTCCTTCACTACTAACATAGGGATGTCTTATTTCTAATCTTAGATCAATTCAGTATCACTTGCAGAGATGGGAATCCAAGAAATGCACGGTGCATACAATCCAACTTTGTATCAAAATATAAAATTTCATGGGATGTGCTTATTGCTGTAACTTTGAGTGGATCTCGTATACTTCAAAGAGGCAGAACCTCCTCATTTTCTTTGACTTTTTAATTTCCTTTTTCCTACCAATGACAGTGGTGAAAACTTTTTTTTTCTCGGATACAATTATGTGTTGGGTATTTTGCTACTTCATGAGACCAGGTGCAATGACAAGGTGCAAGGTCATCCTGCATGACCACACTTTAGTCCCCTGCCCTGAGGCAGCTGTCCTCTTGTCTGTCCCCTGTCTCTGTCCCTAGAGGACAGTGGGAATGAAGCTTGCATCTGAAGAAAGAGGTGATTTATGGAAAGACTGCAGTGAAATCCACCCACAAAAAAGGCCAAATACAGGCATGAGAGCAACAGGGTATAGTAAGTGCCCTGTGCCAGGCTCCCAGGCTGCCCTATCCTGAGGCCCTGCAGGCAAGGCTGGGCTACAGCCTCCCCCCTCACTGTGGTCCACCTGTTCCTCATGGCTTGTCCCAAGTGGAGTCAGAGGTTACTGGATATGGCCAGCAAACATCCTCCAAGAGCAAGAGCTGTGGCACTGCATGGCGAGTAATTGACTTGGACACAGAAGCAGTTGCACTCAGCAGTGTGTGCAGAGAGGTTCATGCCATCACACAGCCAGGTCATGCACTACATCATTCATGTGTACAGCAGCACAGGCAGACTGATGGACTGATCTCCCACATCCCCCTTCCCAATTTACTGATGCTTGAAGTGAAGGATGACATCGGGGGGCAGCCTGAAAAGCCCCTTAAATACATACACCAAAGACTTCAACACCAATCATGTCCCACTTCCACAGAGGTTCCGCAGCGAGGTCCACGAGGAAGTGCTGTAGGGTTGAACGGGTCCCAGTTGTTGCTTGCCTGAGGAGGAACTGGACCTGATTTTGATCCATGCAAATCTTAGAGTTTATCAGAAATACTTGTTATTATTTGGTTTCCAGCTTTCAAAATATACCATCTGATTACACAAAATTGTCATCTGTAATGTTGTGTTTCTTCATTCTCGTCCTTGTCTTATTACTATGCATCTCCTTTCTTGACAGCAAAAGTTGTGCTTAAGAATCCAGGGGAATAAGTGTCTCTAGATGGGAGACTATTGAAATTACTTGAAATTTATTTCTCATCATTTTTTCTTAAGTTAGAAAAGGACACAGCTTCCCCAAACACTTGGAAAAATCAGACCTGTCAGTTTAACTTCACTAAAGGGAAAAGACTCTGAAACTCCTTTAAGGAATCAAATGGGGAACACTTGGAAAAGCAGAGCTTGATTAAAGACAGCTAACATCAATTCAGGGAAAGGAGATCATGCCTAACTAATTTGCTGGAATTCTTTGAGGAAATTACTGCCCTGGTAAGGAAGGGGAAAGGATATTATAGACTCCGTTTTTCAGAAAGCATTTGACAACATTCTCCACTGTTGGTTAAAATGTCTAAGGTCTGAAGTCATGGAATAGAAGGACAATGAGCATATTGGACTGAAAACTGGCAAAAGAGAAGGAAAGAAAGGGTAACTATGAATGGGAGCCTTTCATTTTAAAGAGGAGGATGTAAGAAGGATCAGAGAAGAAATCACAGTTGGAATTTGAAAACAAGACTTCCTAAGGTTAATGAAGACACTCCTGAAGCTTGGGAAATACAATTAATGATGAGGAACCATGCAGACAGATTGAGAAAGAAATGGTTTGTTTTACCACACTATCTTGGAGAGCAGGTAGAAAGAGGAAGACTTTCCTGACTGCTCTGCTAAAACAAATCTCACAAATCTTGAGTAATATTTGTTAAATTCCACAGACACAAAAAAAAGACACAGAATTTCACACTGCAGATACTAAAGATGACCCACATCTCCCTTCTTCATGTTAATGATTGCTCTCAAGCACTTAAGTCTTGCTTTTTTAAGAATGATCTTACCACGTGTAATTGCCTGCAAGTATTATTTTTTAGGGTCTCCTTGTAAGGCAAAGATTTCACTTCAGTTCATCTTATATCACTAAATAGCATAGCAAAAAATATTTCTGCTTTTGAGTCTTTCATCTGGGAAAAAAACCAACTCCTTCTACTTCATAATAAGGGCTTCTAAGTTATTATGGGCAGGAGCACTTCACTCTCCTGATTACCCTGTGCTTGGACAGGAAGCAATAGCTGAAGTGTTGTGATTACAAAACTGCTTCTGATGGTTTTAGTGTACATGGAAGAATGTACCTTCTTCTATCAGTGAAAGCTTTAAGTTAGGAAGTTTTTGTCATACACATAGAATTTATTTCATTAATAGCATCTTACAAGCCTCCATTTTTCTACAGAAATTGATTTAGTGTGTGCCCTTGGAAGCAGCGTTGTTTTTCTCTGTTTCCTCTCTTTCCACTTCGAAGTACAAAAGGCACTAGTGAATTTTGTTTCATTTGGATTTTTACATATGTAACTGACCAGAAGGAAACAGGATATGCAGCAGTGGAACTACACCAGGAAAATACATAAATTCATCAGCGTGTCTTGCTGTTTGTCTTCTTGGCCAGATCTTTTTCCTCTTGCCTGCATCTGTCTAGGGATATTTATACATGTGTAGGATGGAATTTGTCACCACAATAAGTATTTCTCTGCTCTTTGCCTCCCCCCCGGCTCCAACTCTCACTTATTTCAAGCACTGAACTCTCCTGACTCTTGCCACTCTAGTGGCTGGATGACAACTTTTAGTACCTTTGTGTTTTTTGTTTTTACTCATTTTCAGGAATAGTCCTTTCGTTTTTCCCTCTGATTTGAAGCATAATTAATTTCCACAAGCTCCAAGATGACCGTTCTGTCCTGCACACGAAAGCAGTTTTCATTGTCACTCAGATCAGAAATAGCAGAAGACAGAGACATGACCCTTTTTGACACCAATATACAGCTTCTTTTTTTTTTTTTTTTTCAATACAGTGGATCTCTCCATGTTGCTTCCCTCACAAGCCAAAGAAAGTCCCACATGTAGGAAATAAATTCAGTAGTATCAGAAAGTAGAAATAAAATACATTTATTTCAACTCTGGACCTTTTGCTAATAGTACAAAAGCTGGACTAGAAAAATTCTGAACATTAAGCCTGTAATCTTTGAAACACCATCTTGCCTCAGTCTTTCCTCTTACATTAATTTTCTTCTGATGCTTTTTTGGCAGCCTTTGTAGTATTTTCCCCTAACATGATACTGCAACTCCAAGAATCTTCTGGGGAGGGGGAGACCGTTTCAACAACAATTCTAATCTACTCTAAGCAGATCTCCCTAAGCTATTTCTTACTAATTTTTGCTTTGTCAAAAGGTCTCTTCTCCATGCCCTTGAGCTGATTATTAATAGACATGATAACAAATGTATAATCCTACTCTAATTATTTTTTATTTTCAGGCAAGGGAAAGGGGAAGAATTGTATATTTTTGAAAGTTAACTGTTGTCCCTCCTCTTATCTGGTTAATTGGACGGTGGCAATGTCTGACTGGATATCCTGCCCAGAGGTGATTTAAAAATGGCAAACGTCAAGAATATTTTTTTTACTCTAATGTTGGAATGTCAGCCTGCTCATATAAATTATGGTGGTTGCTCTTGTCTCAGTGACATAGGTATTTCTTTAGCATATGTTCTTGGACAAATACCTACACAGCTATAAGAACTAGGCCTATGTGATTTCACTACAACTAAGGAAATAATCTTCTACCAGCCTTATCGCTCTGGCCCTGTAAAAGCCCATTGGTAGCTGGCCAGTTTTAAAGATGTCACCATCATGCTTACTTCTTGCACTTAGCTCTGAAGAGCTCTGCCTGGCATATTTTCAAAACAAATCTTGGAAAGTGCACAGAGAAATGCTTTCTTTCTGGAGCCCTCTAAGTCCTTCTAAGTATACAGCTGCCAATTGCACCTACAGGGCTCTTGAGCTTTTTTTACCCTTTTTCTCCCTCATTTTCAGCATCATTTGTCCTAGCCTAGAAGTGCTCACCTCTGTCCATGTCAGCTTTAGCTGTGAGATGCAGGACAGCGAAGAGGCAATTTTGGGACAGAGGCTTGTATGGGGCGAGCAGTTGCTCCCACAGCTCAGGGTGCTCTGCATGGGTTAGTGCCCATGGTGTTGACAACCTGTAAAAGTCAAAGTCTTTGAGTTGAGCAAACTAATAAGCAGTGAACATGGAAAAAAAAAACAAGAAAGAAAGAGTAACGATTAAAGACGTGGCAAGGCCACTTTTGTAATGAAGGTATCATCAGGCAGGAAAGATTTTTCATTGTGGGAGAGGCCATTTCTTGGCTCTCTGGAGGTCAGATACCAAAAGGATGATCTATTCTTTCAGGGCAGTGGCCTTGGAAGGGATTCCTGTATGATGAGGACCCAAGAGCAGTGGATAAGAGCAAGTACTTTCATGGGCTTTTAGGGATGGCTGTTGCTTGAACTCAGAAACCCTTCAGCTCTGCTGACACAGGCATAGTGCAGGAACTAGGGCTCTCCAGGGCTCCCCAACAGACAGACAACTGACACTGAAACAGTAATTGTGGTGGGAGTCTAAGACACAGATTTGATTTCTCGTGTCAGAGGTCATTGCTAAATGATTTGGCAGCTTTTAGTTTAATTAAACCAAGAACTATTTCTTACAATACTCTGGTATTTTTTGTGACACTAGTTTGTTTGTTGCTGTCAGGGTACCTCTTCTTCAGCAAAGGAGGTCCATATCTCTTGTTTCAGGCTCATATGGTTTCTCAGTTTTGTATCAAATTCAACAAGGAGAAAAATGTTGAAGTGACTTAAAGGAGATCACACAGGTAGATTTTGCTTGGAGCAGAGAAGGTGACTGCATTGTGCTTGGCACTGCCAGAGTACCTCATGTTATCCCAGCTCTTGTGGATGTGGTTTGTTTATTATTTTGCCTGTATTCAATAAACTTCTGTTAATCCTGTCCAAATAAATTCAGAGAGCTTTGAATGCAACATAATATTAGATAGAGCATTCCCTTTTTCATCTGGGAATCTGAGAGCTCTTTGTTATGATTTCAGAGAATTAAAGCTTCACAGTATTTCCAAATTATACCTGGAGGAATTATTTCTCTTAAGCTGAGTGAGCAGAAAGATGGATGTCCCTTCCTCATGCCAGGGTTGGGATAATGGACCCGGTGACTTGGCTCCAATAAGAGTCTCCTTGTTCTCACGTCCACTGGCTCTCCAGTGGTGACTGGCCCTGGGCACCCTCTGATTTGCCCTGAGAGATGCAGAGTGTACTTGAGAGCACCAGTCAAAGCCTGGAAAAGGGATCTGGAAAGAAATAGGCGACACTAACAAAATGGTAGGAGCTGCCGTATTTTGTGAGTTGTTTTAAATAAAGAATCCATTTTAATCCCACTGGCCTCTTGCCTGCTTGTTTTATTCAAAACAAAACACACACTCCAGAAAATGATTTTACACAGCCCAGCCAAGTTTCTGGTAAAGGCTCCAGACATCCATAATTCATGAACAAGAAAGGGTGTGGATATTTTGTGGGAACCAGATCCTCTGTGAACAAGATAATTTTCATCTGCTGATTACGTTGTGTAAACAATATGCTTTTAGGATTTAGAGGTACAGAACTGTGCATCTAGCAAAGTCAAACTGTTGTTTCATATGCTGGAAGCAAAATAATTAACCTGAAGCCTCTGAGTTAACAACAAATATTAAAAGGAAGAGTATGTTGTCCTTCAAAGGTTACTTCACCAAGTTTTAATTTCTGCTACATATCTTTTAGCTGTTGAACAATCCAGATGCTATTCAGCTTGCAAGATACTTGCACTTTTCATTATTGTGGATGCTATGGCAAGGTTTGAGTGTTTTAAATCATTCAGAATGTTTATAGTTGAGAAATGACAGTAAATAAATTGAAATGTCTGACCAATTTATGCTTGACAGAATGGTATTGTGAAAAGGACACTGGATAGCCACTGGTTTTCCTCATGCTCATGGGTTTTGATTCCATACGCTAAAACTTTATCCTAAAGATACATAAATGATACATAAAGTTCCTATAATCCGTAGAATATGATAATGTTTTTAGTGTATGTAACTGGTTCTCAAGAGCATAACTAATTGCCAAGCACGGTTGTCAAGTGTGCTGCATTTATACCTTCAAAGCTCTACATGTTGAATCCACAAAAGCACTTGAATATGATTTCTTTGCCCTAACTCTTCTAAATATCAAAACATGCTTCCCAAAGCTTTTTTAGCTCTCACCTAAACATAAAGATGTCAGGATCTGTGATCACTGAAACTCTGCTCTTTATGTCTCTCCTGCCATTCTCAGAGGATGCCTCCAACATGCATAACTGAAGGTCCTTCTCCACAAGGCTGCTTCCCAGCAGGTCAGCTTCCAGCAGGGGTTTATTCTTTCCTAGGTGTAAGACTTGCATTTCCCTTTGATGAATTTCAAATGGTTCTTCTCTGCCCATCTCTCCAACCAGTCAACATCCTTCTGGAGGGCTCACAGCACTCTGGGGTATTGGCCAGTGCTCCCAGCTCTGTGTTGTCAGTGCACTTGCTGCCCAGGAGGCCTCTGCGCCTTCATCCAAGTCATTGATGAATAAGTTAAACAGTACTTGGCCCAGTATTGAACCTTGGGGGACACCACCAGTGACAGGCCCCCAACCAGACTCTGTGCCACTGATTGTAACCAGCTGGGATCTGCAGTTCAGCCAGCTCTCAATCCACCTCACTGTCCACTCATCCAGTCCACACTTCCCGAGTTTGCCTGTAAGGATATTTTGAGAGATGCTGTCAAAAGCCTTGCCGAAGTTGAGGTAGACAATACTCACTGCTCTCCCCTCATCCATTCAGGTAGTTGTTTCATTGTAGAAGGTCATCAGGCTGGTCAAACATGATTTACCTTGAGTGAATCAGTGCTCACTGCTCCTGATCCCCTTCTTGTCATCCTTATGGATAGAGATGGTTTCCAGAATGAAGCACTGCATAACCTTTCCATAACCTTTCCAGGGATTCAGGTGAGGCTGACTAGCCAGAAATTCCCTGAGTCTTCCTTCTTTCCCCTTTTGAAGACCAGGGTGACCTTTGCTTTTTTCCAGTCCTCATACACCTCTCCTGATCTCCATGACATTCCAAAGATGTTGTGAGTGACCTCACTGGGGTATTCACCAGCTTGTTCAGCACTCAGGGATATATTCTGCCAGAGCCTGTGGACATTGAGTTTGCCAGGGTGTTGCCTAAGCCAATCCCCTTGACCAAGGGCAAGTCATTGCCTCATGGTGGTTTAAGAAGACTGTGAACCTCTGTCCTTAGACCTCAACACCTTTTTTTCTAGAAACTATATCCATACATAGGCCACTGCACCTAATGGAAATGTATAAACATAGCAATAGACTTGAATCATTCCTGGGCCTTTATAGAGACTAACCATGACAGAAGGCAAAAATTATTTGGGTGCCACCTAATTGTGAATAACCACAGTGCATAGCTTGCTGTGGTGAAAGACACCATGACAGGCTGCCAGTTCTGTTGGACCTCTATGCTTTTAGCTTCGCTTGTATCCTTGGGGATACTGGGGAGATTTCAACAGCACTCCTTGAGTACTATCCAAAGAATCCTAAGGACAGCAGGAAGAGTGAGGCTGTGGGAGATGACATCTGAGCTCCAGGGGAAGGTAGCATCAAACTGGGATCTCACTGTACAGTGGCTTCCTTGGCCAATGTAGGGCATGTAGAAAGGTGCACTTATGCCCACAAGGACCCTGTTTCCTACAGCAAGAGATTTATACTTTTCCCATGGTGTGGAGGCTTCCCTTCCTCTTTCATGGTAGGACTAGCAGTAGAAGCTACCTGAGCAAGAAGAACTAGAATGTTCAGAAAAACACATTTACAATGGGATCTTTCCAAGGTCAGCATTTTTAGAGCTGGATATGCAGAAAAAGCATTAAAGGACAAATACAGCCATTTATGAAAAGTGTATTTTTTATGCAGCTGGCATTAGGAGCTCTACGGCTGGGACTCAAGGATATTACAACCACAGGAGAAAGCTAACATACTTCTTTAAGAGTCAACAATCACTTATTCAAACAGAATAAGAAAATTAGCTGCAGCTCTCTCCAGTCTGAAGCCATTGTATTCACCAGCAAACTCCTGAGTGAGGGACATAAAGAGAAAGAGACCAAGGAAAAAAAATCCTCTATCTTACACAGACATACATATTGCCGAGAAGTGGAGATTTAAATCAAAATCATGCTTGATGTCTGCAGTGCTTTATTACACACTGGCTAATGGGAAAATGAAAGAAATAAAGTGCCCAATTCATTGGCCCAACTGCAAGTAAAGGACTTCTCCACACCTGAGGGAACAGGAAATTCATTTTTAAGACTGCATTGGAGATCATTCAGCTGGTTTTAACCCCAGTCCTTTGGGTATTTAAACTGCTCCTAGACTGGACATTAAAGATTTTAAGGAAAAGACAAATCTCAAATTTTCAGGCAGCGGACAAGAAGTGTTTCAATTTTCACAAGATAGGGATATATGCTTTACCTGGAAATATGTGTATGCTGGCAACAAGGTGAAATACACCTGCACAAATGGGAGAATTGTATGGAGTGATCTATTTTGCATTCAGAAGTGTGAAATTTCCAGCTTGCCTTACTATGAGTATGCTTGATATATGTGTTGCAGAGGTTTGGACCAAAGGGCTGTGCACAGCACCAGTGTACAGGGTCAGGAGTAGGAAGCTGGCTCTCAACCCTTGTGGCGTGGCCTGACCTAGAGCTGACATAGACAACAACATCAACATGAAACTCAGGATGCTGTTGTTATCAATTGTCAGAGGTCTCCCACAGACAATTGATAATCTGTGTCCTACATGTCGGCAGGTGTTGAGGCCAGGGTAAAGGCTTGGCCAGAATTACATATAGAAGGGAGCCAGGATGCCTGGATGTGACCACTTGCTTCAAATATTTGCTTCAGTCTCGGTTTCTCCAGCTCTCACTTCTATAGCACAAATCCCCAAAGTCCCTGCTCCATATTTATTCCTTCCTTGGCAAAACCATGATCAAATTAGTGGAAGTTTTGACTAAGGAGAAGTCAAATTTATACTCTGGTCCTTGGCCACCTGAGGATATGTATGTGCTGGTGCGAGGAAGGGGAGGGGGGAAAGGGGACAATAGGATCATTCATGGTTACTCCCAGCCTTGGACCCACACTCCTACAAGGAGACTGGTCCTGCCAACAACCTCCATGACATTGTGAGCACAGACACACAGACTGCCCTGGAGCCAGCAGCCTCGATGGTTTGGCCAAGATGATTGACACAGACATGGTGTCAAGGTGTATCTGTCTGAAACCAATCCTCTGCATCACCATACAAACGGGGTGGCTCTGGAGGCAGCCATCTTCCCAAAGCTTCTTCCCAATATTTCTCTGCCTTGTAGCACCATGTGCATGTCACAACCTTCAAAGAATGAGGCTGTCACAGGATGGCCCATATCACCCCATGGCTACTGGGGACTAGTGGTCCAGCCCCACAGTGCCTGCCAGCCATCTCACACATCCAAAGCTGGCTCTGTCAGTACTAAACATCTGGGTGTAATAAAGGCTTAAAACCCCCATGGCAGGCCCTGTAGCACAGTGGTCATATCCCCTGTCAACTGAAATTGAAAGAGAAACAAGGAAAGTCTCTTCTGTCTGAGTTTCAGTCACATTTCCTCAGGACAAGCATGGCCATTGAGGTAAAGAGGAGTAATTTACAAGCGGAAATTCTCTATGCAACCGAAATCTGTGTTTTTTAAGCTGGGAGCCAAGGGTATCTAAGAAGTATTTTAAAAGTGATGAAGCAAAGCACATTCATACGCAATGCAACCATCTACACATGTGCCATTTCTAAAGAGGCTTGCACATCTGCTGGAAAACATTTGTGAATGAATCTGCAGAATGCAATGAGCCAAATGAACTCCCAGCCTTTGTTAGTGTTAGGCTGGGCTGCTCAGGGCTGGGTATAAGAAGTGCTTTGTGTATTGAGCAGTGCTTGGTCCAGTCAATGGATCCCAAAATTCTCAGTATCATGGCAAGCAGTGTGTCATTTGCATCAACTGTACAGCACGCTGACGGGTCCCAATACACAACTCTCGCACAGATATTTCAGCATGTTGGGGGACAAAATCTGGCTAATACATGAAGTCATTTCACCATAGCTTGTAGTTAATAGGAAATAAAAATGTTACTAACTTATTTTTGGAGGTTAAAAATAGCATATGTATATGTGTGTGTGTGTGCATGTAAGATCAGTAGAAACAGAAATGAGAAAGACAGAAGCAAGGGTACATGCTATTTGCACTTCTGAGCCACCTGGAGCTGGTCCAGCTGGGGTGGGGGGGCTGATTTTCCTTTTGCTTGGACAAGCACCCTTTGTTTAGTGGGATTGGATCAGGGACAGAGGGCTTGTCCAGCCAGTCCCCCAGTTACACCCCTCTTCTCTCCATGGGAACAAAGCACAAGCTCATGTACCACTTCGCAGGGGTGGCCCAGCATGGAAGTGTACCCACTGAGTCCTTAAAAATGAGCCAAAGCAAGAAAATGACTACCAGGGCGGTGGGAGTGGCAGCACAGTGTCAGTGGGGTATCAGCATGTGCAGGTGTGAAATCACCTGTGATCCCTAGAGCAGAAACACAGCTTTGCCCCTGTCCACTTGTGGCGTGCCCTGGCACCCCAACCCTGCATGCTGCATGCAGGAGCAGCTGTGGCAGGCCCATGGCTCCACCAGCAGCCAATATCTTCCTGTGGGAATAGCACAGAGTCCTCCAAGCAATAAATTTCCTGGAGGAAGATTACACTTTTTGGCAGCCTAGTTTTTGATGTTCCATCTACCCTGCAGCACTCTGCTCTCATTTATTGAGTGCAGGGTGTGATGTGGATTTTCATATAACATTGGTGCACTCAGTTTTGGAGTTGTGCAGCACCAGATGCTGCCAATGGGCTCTCACATCTGGAGGAGGTATAGCAGTGAGGTCTGCAGGGGCTGCTTTCCCACAGATGCACACAAGTTCTCGCAGGGTGTGAAGCCACTCCTAAGGTCAAGATTGTTTTATGAGCCACCTCTTGATCCCATCTGTAATCCTCCAGCCCTCATTGCAGCATTCAGATTCATTCATGACTAAAATAACACTGGAGTAATATTGCTGTGCTTATTCCTGCCTTTCATGTGATGGCTATCTGCATGTGTAATGGCACTCAAAGTGTTTCTCTGATCTCAGGGCTCTGCAAATATTTAAGCCAACAAGGAGAACAAAATATTTTTCTTATCAAAAGCTTGCCTCTCATGAATCGTGCTGGTGTGTCAAAGTGAGACATGAAAATCCTTCCTTTTTCTGGTTTCTGTCTGCTTCACCCTTCTTCTGTTTCACCCTGCTCCTTCTGTCAGCCCCTTTCCCCCCTTCTTTCCCTCTCTGCATCTTCCTGTCCTCACTTCAGCCTCTCAGTCCTATCCAGCCTCATGCCTCCTTCTCAGTGAAGTAGGGAGCCATGGGGAAGAAGATGTCCTGGCTCTCTCTCTGAGATGTTCCTCAGTCAGCCAGGGCACAAAAATTGTGTGGATCCTTTACCCACGTATCACAGTTCTTCTCCAAACTGCCAAACTTTGGCTACAGGTTAGGGAGTGAAGGGAAGGGTCATCTGATGCTGTGCTCCCCTGTCACTACTCAAAACAGTGGTGTCAACTCTGCAGCAAATATGTACTCCTGGGAAGGTAAGAGAAAGCTAATGCTCAACTGTGGCTTTTTATTCATCTTTCGAAGTCTACACTGTTCATGCCAAACCACTGTGCTCCATGGAAAAATGAGGAAAAGGACCTGTGCCCCTGCCCAGACCTCTTGGATGAGCTTAGATTTCTAGGCTCCAGCTCATGTGAGCAGTATGTAAGTTTTCAGTATATAGTCACAATGTGTCTCAGAAGAGGCATATTTATGCTGCAGCACAAAGTACATTCAGTCATTCCATCATGTAACAGGCAGAACTAATGGATTGCTGCTGTCTTTCATCAACAGAGAGTAAAGGTTGTGTTGAAGTCTGTAATCTCTGACAGCAAATTTCTTATACCAAGCATGATTTGGGAAAAGGGACTACTGCATGATGGGTGGAAAAATTTGCTTCTCCCCTAAAGGGCTACCAGGTCTGTGAATTTTAGTTTTTCAAATTAAATGCAGGAGGAAGTCACAGAGCTTTTTCTACACTAAAGTCAGGAGCATATGGGGACAACCCCCTGCACGGCATAGGGTGATTTTCCATCACTGCTGACATGACAGTTTTTTACTTCAGGTCCTGCAAAAAGAGCTTTCTCACTTTCTCTGCTGGAATGGAGGAATTTTGCCAGCTACATCTTCTCAGAAATATGCATCCCACCAAAATGAAAAAAATAGATGTTAAAATCCCCAACGGTTACTATAATTTATTTGCTATACAAAAGGCCTAGCAAATGTGATATTTGTAAGCACTTTAAAGATTGAGATATGAATAAACATTTGAAGGTTTCTACCTGAGGTGGACTCTGAAAAGAACACTGGTTTTTCAAAGTGACTTGAAAGCTGAGTTCCTCTGATTTCAGTGAGACATTTGAACATCCTTGAGACTTGAAGTTCAGCTGTTCTTTTACAAACCTCATCTATCTCATGCCTCCATGATGGCACATTGAGCCAGACCCTTTCCCCAGTAACCACAGCAGCTCTGGTGAATTTAACCTACTGGCTCTGCTGGGCAAATTGCAACCTCCTGTAGAGCAGCTGCAAGATACAGCTCAGGGAAGAAGACTCTGGAGAGTTACTCCTTTCTCAGACCCTTAACAGTTCTGGGGAACCTCCAGAACAGGACAAAGATCCTCTTTCAACTAGAGAATGGTGTGTTGACCCAGACCAGCTCAGCATAGACAAGCTGAAGGGCTGGATTTTGTCTCCCTTCCCCAGCTCTTGGCCATGTGCTAATGTGCTAGCTTCCTTCCACATTTCTCCCTAGGGGATATTTCATGTGAGATTTACTATCTCCTCTTAGTTATGTACTGAGGCTCCATTTTCCTGAGGAATTTCCAAGGAAATTTGAAGTAATATTAGTGAATTCCCTTAACGCATTATTCTCTTTTACATGGAAATTCTTGGAGTCTCAGGCAGGTGAAGCTTCCCAAGGTTTGCTTGCTTCCGTGACCTATTTCAGGTTTTGTCAGAGAGCCTGAAGTTTCCTTTCCTCCCTTACAATGGCAACATGGGTAGCTAATCTTTGGGGAAATACCTTTGATACTTTTTCAGTCCCTTGTGCCGTTATTTAGTCTCTCTGGCACTGAACACCACAACCTGAGTCTTACTGTTAAGTCCATCTAGCAAGCATAGTGATGCTACTCCTTTGCTGTGCTAGCCTCCTTGAAAACTTCCCCAAAACTTCTTTTTTGTTGTAGACTGTCAGCAGTAGAGGAAATCTCTAAAAGCTGCTGTGAATACAAAGAGTTTGGAAGCCCATAAAATACTGCTGTTGATTCTTTATAGGGTTGAAGCTTGGCCTTGAGTGCCTGTGTATGCATGTCTCATGTTTATTGCAGGGAAAACCATCTAACAGTAAAAGGTACAAATGCTGTGAAAACAGCTCTTCAGTATCACAGAACTGAAGCTTCAGCATAGAGATGTTTCTTCAGGATGGTAAAATACTTCACAGGGTAGAAGCAAAATGCATGTGGGTGCATTGCTGTGTCCTTTTTGGGAAGCTCATTCAAGGCAGCATCCCATTTGCAAACAAAATTCTTATAGGAAAGCAGAAGAAACAGAGCCAGAGCCTCGTTTGGTGAAGACTGTCCCTGCTCCACTGATGCCAACAAAAGCAGTGTTGGTTTATGCCATCTGAGAAAGACAAGGTAGATGCTGGAGAAACCGCATACATGCCCTCTAAAGGGGGATAACCTTGCCTTCTTGGGGCTTGGTTCATATCAGGAATCTCCCTAAATTCCACTCACATGTAGGAAATAATTCAGAACTCATTATTTCTTTAATCAGACACTAAAGTCCCTGTTTATTTAAAGCTCTGGAGAGATAATCAGAAGTAATCATCATGTGTAATACAAATAAAGACATTCCTCCCTTAATAGTAGGAGCAGATCTAAACCAGTTGTTCTCCAACTGAACTCAGCTGGACTAAGATGAGTTTTCTGTACTTGTAGTGATTGTTATTCTGTCACTAAAGGGATAATGGGAGGAGATACTCTGTTTTACAAGGCAATAATTGTATTTGCAGGAAATGAAACATTCCGAGTCTGAGTCATTAACTGTATTTACAATGGAATGAACCATGAGGAAGAAGCCTGAGTCACTTATCTCAGCAAAAGGATATTATTCCTGCAGATGAGGCATTCTTTCTATTCTAAGGGAAGGAGAACTAAACCATGTATTATCAATAAAAACTATAGTGACTACTTGCAATCATGTTCTATCCTCAGATGCATCTCTCTGGACTTGACTGGTGCGTATTTCCACTCCTTAACAAAATGAGGAACCTCTCCAGCAGCTCTCCCAGTTGCATCCCCTGCACATTCCTGCTTTAACCAACTGTTGTACAGAATGAACATAATCTTTCCTTTCTTTTCCCTTTGTACTCATAGCTGTCTAAAGCCAAGCTGAGCTGGCAGTTTCAGTGCTGAGTGACCATAGAACCCAAGATACCCAGGAGAACACTAATTTGTCCAGGCCTCTGGCTGACACTCGAGGGAGGCAAGAAGAAGCTTAGATCAGATGGAGCCAACATTTGTATGAGTCAACATGGGAAAATTCAGACTAATTTGTTGTTTCAGAGATATACCAGAGAGATACCAGAGAGAAGGCTGTCCTCTTCTCAAATACTGCCATTTCCTACAATGCTGCAGTATCATCTTGGAAATGGTAGCATTTCAGCTGTTACCTCAAAATAATGTATTTCTCTAAGAAGATAAAATACCTCAGAAGTAAACACAGAGAGAGAGAGAGAGAGGAAGAGAAATTTCAGAAAAGTGCAAAATAAAAAGCCGATACAAACCTTCATGAGAAAATGTAAATCTTCCATTGGAAAATTTATTTTAGTAGAATCAAATAATCATACCATCATGTGCAACATCTGAAAATGTATGGAAGTGCAGGAGACATGCCACCACTGTGGTTCAGATAATCCACGGACAACAAGGATGATGTAGAAACCATTTTCCATCTCTGCTGCATCTGTAGAAACAGAGAGGCATCACAATGTAGTATGTACATGGTCACATCTCTTTTCTTCTGTTTAGATTGTAGTTGATACCATGCACTTACATTTCACCCACAGAGTAATGTATTTGTCAAAGAGCCCTGAAGGAAAGATACTGTAAATCGGCTTAATTAGCTTAAGTTATGTAATGTAAAGGGGGAAAACCTATGCACATTATATTGGTACCTCTCTTAACAGCTTCATGGAGATTCCCTCTGGCACCACAACTGGAAGGAGGAGACATCAATGATGCACTTTATTCATCTTGGCTTATAACTATCAAGTGGTAGGGAGATGCTGGAGAGTAGCACCGTGGAAATGGACCTGGGGGTCCTGGTCAGTGGCAAGCTGAACATGAGTCAGCAGTGCCCTGGCAGCCAGGAGGACCAGCCCTGTCCTGGTGGGTATCAGGGACAGCATCACCAGCTGGGCAAGGGAGGGGATGGTCCCACTGTGTTCTGCACTGGTGCAGCCTCACCTCAAGTCCTGGCGGAACTTTGGGGTGCCACAAAATAAAAACGACATTAAGATTTTGGAGAGTGTCCAAAGTAGGCCCATGAGGATGGTGAAGATCTGGAGGAGAAGCTCTATGAGGAACCACTGAGGTCACTTGATCTATTCATCCTGGAGGAGAGGAGACTGAGGGGTGACCTCATTGTGGTCTTCAATTTCCTCACGAGGAAAAGCAGAGGGGCAGGTACTGATCTCTTCGGTCTTGTAGCTAGGGACAGAATTCAAGGAAATGGCACAAAACTGATTCAGAGGAGGTTTAGGTTGGATATCAGGAAAAGGTTCTCCACCCAGAGGGTGGTTGGGCACTGGAACAGGCTCCCCAGGGAAGTGGTTGCAGCACCAGCCTGACAAAGTTTAAGAAGTGCTTGGACAATGCTCTTGGGGACCTGATGTGATTCTTGGGGTTTCTGGCACAAGGCCAGGACTTGATGATACTGATGAGTCCCCTCCAACTCAATTGTTCTACCATTCTATGTCTACATCAGACATCACATGGAGCAGTAGGAGCAGTTCTGTAATGCAAAGCCATGTGTGCAAAGGGCCTGACAGCCCTGTCTTTTATTTTGAACTAACTCTACTCTGCTCCTCTGGACTGAATGTCCATCAGCAGTTGGAGCACATTTGATGGTCCTCTGGAGATCGTTTCCTGGCTCGGTTTCATCCAAAAGGAATTCAGTGTTCACACTCAGACAGGGCAATGCAAAGTGAGAAAAACTGCGGCAATTAAGAGATTAATTTCAGAAGTAGTATCAAGATCCAGCTTGAAACAATGATGTAGCTGAAAACCAGGAAACCAGTCTCCCTATATAAATCTCATCTAAAGAACCAAGAATCTCTCCTGTAATTTTTCTGAAAAGTAGAACCTGATAATATCCTCTGAAAGGCAAATGTGCCTGCAACATTTTCGCTTGGAGTCATGAAGAAAACAGGAGTTTCTCAAGAACTTTGCATCACCTTCTCCCCTTTGCTTCAGATTAACGTTCAATCAGCCTGAACACCCTGATCCCAGCAATGCAAAAGGGAATAATAGCAATGTGTGCCTTTACAAAGATGAATAATACATCCTGCACATGTGGTTGATTACTTAAAACTCAGATATTTACAGGCAACTTGTAGTGTTGCACATACATGCGATTTACTTATCTGGTGAGCTCAAAGGACCTGAAAACAAAAAGAAGGATTTTCCAATTCAGCATTTGTATACTGAAATATCAGCAATTCTAGCTAGTGCAACATTCAGTGGGAGGTGAGTTCATTTACAGATCCTACGTAAATTTTGGGATGATTGGCTCATTTTATGCCAAATACTTGCATCCATTCTCCATGTATTTCCATCTCCAATTTAACACTATTGCAGAGCTATCTATGGCATACATGGGGAAGAGCATAATGCACAGGTGGCTGTGCAGCTGGTAAGCTACATAGGCTGTTCATGCCATTATATATTGCCTATATTATATATAGAAGTATGGAGTATGCCATCACCTCACCACCCAACAAAATCCTGGCCCACAATTATTGCCTGCTTCTTACTGCAGCTTTATAGGAAGCCTTTCTATAAGCCCAGTACACTTTGCTCATGCTAAAGAAAAGCTGACACTTAAGTTGATCAGGAGCAGTGAGCACTGATTCACTCAAGGTAAATCATGTTTGACCAGCCTGATGACCTTCTACAATGAAACAACTACCTGAATGGATGAGGGGACAGCAGTGAGTATTGTCTACCTCAACTTCAGCAAGGCTTTTGACAGTGTCTCTCAAAATATTGTTATAGGCAAACTCGGGAAGTGTGGACTGGATGAGTGGACAGTGAGGTGGATTGAGAGCTGGCTGAACTGCAGATCCCAGCTGGTTACAATCAGTGGCACAGAGTCTGGTTGGGGGCCTGTCACTGGTGGTGTCCCCCAAGGTTCAATACTGGGCCAAGTACTGTTTAACTTATTCATCAATGACTTGGATGAAGGCGCAGAGGCCTCCTGGGCAGCAAGTGCACTGACAACACAGAGCTGGGAGCACTGGCCAATACCCCAGAGTGCTGTGAGCCCTCCAGAAGGATGTTGACAGCTGCAGACACACGGTGTGCAGGGATGAAGTGCAGGCAGTGCTCCTCCCTGCTGAGGTGACTCCTGGCAGGCACCTCTCTGACTTTTTAACCTCTCTTCCTTTAAATGGCAGTCCTGAGGGTAGTACAAGAGGCATTTCAGGTGTGCAGCCTCCCAGAGCACAAGGGCTCCCTGTTCCTTCCACAGGAGCAGGATTTGTGAAGAATGGTATGTATGGGGCCTCAGCAAATTTTCTTTTCTTTAGGGTTCCCTCTGCTTGCAGGTTTTTTTCAGGATTAAGGTACTCCCCGTGTCTCTCAACGACCCTTTGAGGAAATGCTGAGCACCTGCTATGTGCATTAACTTCAGAGGGAGTTGCAGGTACTCAACACTTCTCAGTGGTGACTCATGGATATCCATGGGCACTGTGGGCACTTAGCACCTGGTTTGTTGGGGATCAGGCCCTCAGAGAGGCTCCAGAAAAGTCCATGACAAACTGTAGGACACATGTGCTTCTGTTACAGAAACTAAAATTGGGCTTTTCCAAAAAATACATATCCAACCAAGACTCAAGGGATGTTGAAGTACTAAGGAGCTTGTAGTACTTTCTTGAAATTCACACTATTCTGTTGACATAATAAAGGTCTCCTGTGTACAAATTTTAAGAGACTTGACTGTGCTCTTCAGAAGAAGAAAATACACAATACCATAAGTAAACATATAAATCAGTCAGAGAACTTAGAGATTAAGGACTGGGTACATAAAGCTTTATGTCCCATATATGGAAAGTGCCAAAAGTTGCTCTTAATGACTTTGGAAAAGGTATATGCTTTTTCTGCAGTCCTAGTCCTTTTTCCCCTTGTTAGCAAAAGGTTTCATTCTGCACTTGAAAAACTCACATGCCAGGAAAGGGAGGAAAAAAGATGAGTGGAATTTAACCAAAAAATAATAAAAATCATTCCTGGTTCAAGTGCTCAGCCTAAGCTATATTTATTCAGTTGACATTTTTTCCAAAAAGACCAATGTGTAAATTAATGCACACATAGGCAGGTCTGAATTACACCCTGGTCACTTATAATATGCAAGGTTTTATGTGACTTTTTACTCCCTTGTTCAATAAGTAGTTATGCAGCAGCCAGAGTAGCCAGTGATTCACTTACTTCCACAGGATGCCAAGAACCTTCTTAAGGGAATACACTCACCCATCTGTAATGAAAGTCTTTTGTACTTTCTGTGGTGCTTCAAGGCTTAACAGAATTACCAAAGACAAAAGATGAATGAGATATAGTAGCAAGTATCACAGAGGCCAGGTTTAGCCCAGAGCTGACCACATGAAACTCAATTTCTCTGAAGCTTCACAGCAAGTGTGCTTTGCCCATACTGTGGTAAATACAATCCAATGCTGCTTGGCTGCCAGATGGTTCCTCCTGCACCATTTGTTCAAATCTGCTCCTTTGGCTGATTTTGTTAATGTCACAGAAACCATAAAGAAAAACCTTGCAAATTAACTCTGATGTGTTCAGTAAAGGATGTTCTATGTGCCCTGTGAGAGATGCAAAGTTTCCCATTGTGTGTGTTTTAATGGGTGGTAAAAAAGGAAAACCCTAAAACCAGGAGGGTGGGAAATGATTATTTGTTTCTCACCACAATCAATAAACAAGAGGCCTTCAGTGAACTGTCTGGACAGAATAAGACTTAAACCAAACAGATCTCTCCACCCAATTGTGCGGTGTGCTGACACAAGGATGTCATGGTGATTTAATGGATATGTAGGTAAAAAAAACAAGGTTAGAACAAATCCATGGAAGGCTGTTGATGGCTACTCCATGATGACTGTCCAAATGGACATTCAAGGTCAGATTGAACAGGGCCCTGTGCAACCTGGTCTAGTTGAAGATGCCACTGCCCATAGCAGGGCAGTTGGACTAGATGACCTGTAAACATTCTTTCCAATCCAAAATATTCTTTGGTTCTATGAAACCTGCAGATAAAGATGGTCCTCAAACACTCCCTGGAATTGCAGAGATTTCATTTCTTATGATGCCATGAAGTATCCTTTGCTGGCCTTTTCCAGGTGATGTAATCAGCAGTGTGATGGACTGCAGCAGTTCTCTTAGTCTTAAGCAACAAATTCAGGGCAGATGTGGAGGAATTGTCATGGCTTAAAATTCTGACTTTAGTTTATAGCAGCAGTGTCAAAACTGATACCAGTCAGACACTAATAATTCATAATTCAATAAAGAATTAATTTCAAATAACGGAAAATGCTAAATTTTTTTTCCACATAGGTACCCAAACAATATCCAGTAGACAGTGTGGACTTTTGAACATTGCTGCAGTGTTTTCTCTGATTAATCAAAGGTCTTGGCTGTGGCTAAGGACACTGAGAGAAGGGTGTACTGAAGAAAGTTGGTCTCATTAGCATTATACCAAACAAAATCTGAACTCTGTGTATTTAGGGAGACTGAGGAGAAGATGAAAATAGATCAGTGTAAAGATACTACCAGATACTACCTGCTCACCCTAAAGACCAAGATAAACAGCCACTTGATCTCTGCCCACTTACTTTTCTGCATGTCTGTGAGGATCTACACTTGTTTGTACTGATGTCTAATCCTGCATGCAGGACAGGATGGCTTTCCAGACTCCTGTTTGCTTGCATTCTTTTAGAAGTGCACATTCCTAGGGGAATGAGCCCAGACTGAGGAATTCTTTAATATTTTTTGTCTCCACATATTTCCAAATGGACCTGGAAAATAAACCAACCTTTGGGTCATAAATCAAAGATTAATTTATGTAAGAAAACAAAACAAAAAAATCTCCTCCAATCATACATGCAAACAGTAACTTATTAAATGCTAGATGTCAGAGAGCAGCCATTGCAACCCAAGTGTGCTGCAACTCCCTTGGAGAGCTGAGTGATAAATCTGTATCTTTTGCATGAGATGAAGCATTATCATACCCCAGAGATTGACTGGCTCTGCATTCATGAAAGGCAAATAAGGAGGCAGTGACCCTGGAAAAATCGTACTGGTCATTAACAAACAGCCGGTAACATACCTGTAAGACTTGTTTAATGCTTACTGATAAATGCTAATATATATTGCTAGCAAATTCTCTGAAAGGGATCCAGACCTTGAATGGACTGTTTCCTGTAGAGACAGTCTGACTGGGATTTTCATTCATAGGCCTTTGAGGTTATTCCAATACGTCTGACAGCGCTATACACACCAGAGCTTCATTCTTCCCTCTCCTACACTATGTATATCAGAAATAACTTCCAGACACAAAGAATTCTCACTAAGGAAGTGTTGAGATGTTGGTATGAAAAAGTGTATTTTGTCAAAATATTTTTTTCTCAGTGTTTTCACTTGTTTCATATTATTTTTAATAGAAAATGCATTTGTTTAAAAATATTTCTTCTTTTCATGCTTATGGTAAAATATTTTGAAATTGGAATTTTGTCTATAAGCCAAAAAAATTCAAGAAAAATCTGTTTAAGAAACAGAGCAATGTTCAGGGTTCTTTCTTAAACTTTTGGCAGGGAATCTTGAAATCAATGAAATATTTTCTTGTTGTTTCAATTGACTTTTCAAATTGTCTCATAAAGTCTGTCAGCTTGCTGAAATAAAAACCAGTCTTAATGGTACCACATAAACAACACTGTAGTTACCTGTATATTTTTGGATTTGCATATGACTCGTCTCCTACCTCTCAACATCATAGCAGTTTCCCATTGTCCCCACCAGTGATTTTGCAGTTTCACAGAGAATGGGAGAGGCAAGTGGACTCATGGCATTAAAGGTTTCAGCCTTCAAGGCAAGCAGTGTTTGGGGTTTTTTGTGTGTTTTTTGTTTGTTTGTTTTGGGGGTTTTGTTTGCTTGCGTTTTGTTTGTTTGTTTTTGTGATGGAGGATAGATCCAAAGTGACAATTTAACCATTTAAACCAAATTTCATGCAATCTCTGTACCTATCTTATTAGATAGCATTTGTTGGACTGTCCATCAGGCTTTGGCTCATGGTCACCTATTCCAGCCTCCTGCTCAAACCTGGGTCAACAGAGAGTTCAGATCTGGATGTTCAGGGTTTTGTCCTGTAAAGCCTTGAAAACCTCCAGCCACAGAGATTTTGAGGCTTCTGTGGGAAGGCTCTTTCAGTTCTTGACTATACTGACAAATGGATGTAACTTACACATCTATCCAGGAAAGGGCTCATCATAAACTGATCCATTAATAAGAGAAATATTTAATTTATGAATGCTATACCATATCCCATAGCCTCTCAGTTGCTGGGAAGTAATTGACATTTAAGGGAGATGTGGAATATTTGCATTACATTCTGCAGAAGAAATGGCTGAAAAGCATCCTGGAATTTGATTATTTGTTGGACTTCACAGCTATCTGAAGTGTGAAGCAGGGGACATGATTGAAGTTGGGACATACAAGTGGCTGTAGCATTGCTTGCTTTTTTGGTGGGGAGTGGGGTGGGGAGTGCTTGACAGCTGCAGCCCATCTAATAAGTCTCCAGTTTAGGAAATGCAGTGAGACTCTTCCCCCTCAAGGTATAGTGATTCAGATGCTGTTACATCATTTAGTTTTTCTTTGGTGTCAGTATCTTCATGAGAAGATAATTGTTTCCTGATAATGTAAGATTAAAATCTTCAAGCTACCTTTCTTGAGTTGGACCTCTTGGCTGCTAGTGATGTATCTGATCATGGATAGTTGCCTTATCAGCCAGGGATATTGGTGTTTTAATTGAAGCAGCTCTCTGGCGGTTTCTGCCCTTCCAGAGTACTGGAATAATCTCCTGATGATAGCTACATGGTCTCCTCACTGAGGACTCTAAAATATGGGTCATCTTCGCTATCTGTGTTCTTTAAAGTATTGCCAGATGGGGAGAACATTATACAATATAAGGTAGAGTATATTTGTATTTCATGGGGACACAGCAAATTCAATCTAAGCTATAGAGTAATGTCTGAATGTTACTGCTTTTTGGCTGCATTAGGGATGTCTTGTCCTCAGCTTTGGAAAGACAGAAATACTGATGATGGATATACTGTCTTTTTGGCTAGAAGGGGCTTACCTGGAGACTGTGAATCAGCTTAATAATATTGGCATAATTTTTAATATCTCCATGCACTTGGAAAGCCTTGAGTTGGCTATAGAGTCAAAACATGATTTCCAGCCATGTGATTTGCATCATTTATCTCATGATAGTCTGGAGAATCATGACCCCAGGCTTATAACTTATTAACAGTATTCATGCCCTTCTGTCCTGTAACAATATTCAGTCTAATGTGCCTTTTTAAAATATATATTTGGTACCTTTTAAGACATAGTGAAACTTAGGTAAGCCTTAATGCTGTCTGAATTTATAGACTAAAACTAGCCTGGTTATATTCAGGCATATGAATCAATTTGTCCATTTAGTAGGTTTTTCAGTCACAAGCCCTTTGGCAGATCTGAAATATTCCAAGACCCCAAAACTGTGTGATTTCCTCTTTCTGAAATCTAGCTTGATTTTTTTTCCTGCTCACATCAAGAAAGACTTAAAATGTGAGGGGTTTTTTTCTTTCCCAGTGATGAAATTGTTACAACCACTATTGCTGTTCAATCATTTATTTTTATTGGTTCTCTTTATACTTCTGCTTTAGCTTCTTTTTCGGGGGCGAGGATTGGAGCGTCCCTTAATTGCAACAAAATTGGTGTGGGAACCATTACTGAGTGCCCTCCTGGGTTTTGGAGAGGCTAAGTTTGCAGCACTTTTTAATACTGTTACTTTAATTCTGTATTTGTTTAACATTCACTCCTAAGTATTAAGTCTGGCTTTGTCTTGCATCTAGGGTGGGGGGGGGCAGGAGGGGGAGCTCTGTATACTTTGGTGATTTCTCAGGGTATACTAGTTCTTGCCTGACTGAACACATCTTTAGAGATCTTTTCTTATAGTTGCACTTGTGAGTTTTACTATACACACCTTCTTTTGTCTCTTTCATGGAACTTTTCTCCTAGACTTTTTTTTTTTTCAAATCCTTCACTGATACCTGTGTCATCTCCTGAATAAAAGCATATTGGCATTGTTACCTCTTCACCAGCCTGAGCAAAGTCTACCTACTTTTCCCCGATAGATCGTAACCCCTGACCTTTTTATCAATTGTGTTTCTGGATTTAATGTGGCCCTGGTTTATCACTATCTCTTCTGAATCAAGGGGCCCAGAACAAAACAGACTCCATGAGTTATGCTCTTGGAGTCAGTGGGACTGCTGGTATGACTAAGTGCTCACCAACATGAGCCAGGATCTCATGCCTGAGTTCTGAGTTGTGAAAAGGGGAATGCTTTATGTCACTGATTTACTCAGGTTCCCTTGGAACACATCCAAACATAGCAATTTGCTTTTTTGCACAAAGCATCCTGTCATGCACTCATGATTAATTTATATACTGTCACTGCCTGGTCTCTTTGTTACTGCTCTCTAGCTGGGGTTCCCTCATCGGGTACAGTGTTTCTGCAGGTATTATTTCTCCCTAGCCTCCTGTCAACCAGTGTAATAACTACAAATAAGTAATATTGCCCATATTGGCAATCCTGAAAGAAAACTTGGCTTTTGTTTTTCCTTGGAACCCTTCTCTGTATGCAGAGGTCAACTTCATGTGTTCAAACACATTTAATGGGGAAGGCAGTAGAGCACAGCATGGAGTGTTAGCAGTAGGGGAATTGCTCTCAGGTACTTGGTAAGTACTTGATTTAATATTGATTCCTCTGCTGAAAACTACCCCCTTTACCACCCAATGTTTCACTAGGGCTCTGCCATGATAACACACAGGCTTACAGCCTGCAAAAATCACTGCTGACGTCAGGCCAAACCAGCCTACTGGGAAGGAGCAGTTGGAGTTTTGTTGGTGACTTCAAGGTGAATGGGAGCAGGTCTTTCTCTACACAATTTTCTTCTCCAAGTGACATATTCCCCTTATGCTACTTTGCTTTAAATATAATAAAATGCTCCCAGTTGCTACAAGTAGCACCACTCTGAACTGAAAGTGCTGTTAGTCTTGTTTATTTTGGCCACAATGGTTGTGCTCTGTTGTACTACTGCTCTCCACGACTTGTGTACATATTATTCCTTGACTCATTATGTGCAAGCACCAGGGGAGCTGCAGAGGCCATATGTGATCCACAGATGTCCAGGATTTCCCCAGTGCCTCCCCTCTGCTCCACCGCCGACCCGCGGAGCTGGCTGAGGAAAGCCATCCTGGTGCCCTGGGCTGCCCGGCGGGCGGCTGTGCCGGGCTGCTGTATGCAGATCAGAAGTGGCCATCAGATGTCTGGCAGGTCGCCAGCACCGTGCTCGGTTGAGCAATATCTGTGAGCTCTTGTGTGTTGTTTATTGCAATTACCACCGGGCAAGCCCTGTGGAGTTTGGTTTGTTTGAGCGACTACAATCAAAGCTGCAGGGGTCAGTTTTCAGAGGTTAGCGCATGAGCAATCTCTCTAAATTTACTTGAAGGTTCAGGATCTATTAAAAGGAACCATTCTGCTCTTTTGTCTCCTGTAAGCTGTATCACATTTGGCAGGAGTGAAAATACAATGATTTCTTTGTATCTAATATAGTGCCTTAAAAAAGGTATGCGATTGCAATGAGAGAGGTGCTGGCTGCTGTAACTGCCTGACTGGAGAGGGATGTATTTTCTCTCATGTAGAACCATTGTGCAATCTGAAGAAATGGTACAAATCAGTTGACATATTGCACATAAAAATAAATTTTGTACTCACAATTCTTTGCTCATGTAGCAGATAACATCCTGGTAAAAAGAAAGGGCTCTACAAATCCAGTGTACATGTCATTATCTAATGTGACTGTCTTTCCAATTTTTTTTTCCCCCTCACATTTCTTCTTATATTCTGGATAGTGAAAATCAAAATCAAAATCTGACTTTTTACAAATAGCCTTGTGAGAGGTCCTTGAGGCTGAGAAGACCATACCAATTTACTTCCAAATTATATTTTTTGAATTCATCTTTATCACCAAGAAACAGTCGATTTCAAAAATTTAAAACAGTTTCTTGTGAAATGCGCATTCCACAACATCTCCCAAAAATCTTGACTGAAAAGTTCTGATACAGTTGAGGAAATTTTTCCTATTATTTAGTTTCATGTTGCATTTCCATACACAATTATAGAACACAGGATACTTAGACTGGGAAAACAGATTTGGTGTCATCCTCAATATTTAGGGATTTTACTTATAAAGGAAAGATGGAGTATGGGACAGAACTGTATTACCTAACCTTGTCAAAACTGGACATTTACTCATATTAAAAAACAACCATTTGAAACACTACTCTTTTCAGTATATAAATTCCCGTGGATTATAAATGCAAAAAAATCTTGTACATGACTGATATCATAATTTCTTGAAAACAATTCTTCTACAAAAGCTGTAAGCTGTAGGTCACCAGTTTTGTCAAGGTAGACTTAAAATATTTTGCAGTAGTTGAGTCATGACTGTCCTACTCAAAACTGAAACCGTCTTTTCCTTTCATGCTGAGCACAAGAATATTATTTTTCAACATGGATCCCACTAAAATAATTTTTATCAACTACACCAATTCAGAAAGCTGATAGTATACATGATGGCTAAATGTAGAACATACATATATACATATATATATATTACAAGAATCAGAGGAACAGTTTCTTCTAAATAATGAAGTCGAAGCAGGGATCTGATGTAATCTATGAATTAAGCTTTAACTTCTTATCTTTCTTTCATCCAGCTTCTTCTGCCTAGAATTTAGTATCTTGAGACTACGAGCTTTGAACTGTATCTGTAACATCCCTTCTGGAAAATTTCTAGCCATTTTGCAAGAGGGGAAGCAAAAATATCAAATAATTTTATGGAAATAAGGGGCGTGTCTCATTGAACACATTTCTTTTACAGTTTACTTGGGGAACTTCAGCATTTCACATAATGACATAAACTTTATGATCATATCTTGGTTGAATATGGATCATAATTTGTTATTTCTGAGTTGATGAGGCCGTAAATTTTCTTTTCTTATATGTGCATGTTTGGGTTCCTATTTCACCTTTGATATCTTCCTGGAAACTTCATTCACCTTTAAAATTCAATATTTCACTCCCAAGATTCTCAAGGATTTCTTCCTAGAATAACTTGTGACTGATCTGGTGTATGGACTGAAATAAAATTTTCCAGGTAATAGAACTTCTGTGACCATACCATATGATCCATACATTTTCTACTCAATAATTAAGACTTTCTAAATTCTATCAGTATCAGTTTCTTTTGATTTTCCCATCTGTGTTGCAATATCAACCCTCACTGAGCTCTAGTTTCATTACATTGCATTGCATACTTTATGGTCAGCAAGGTCGCAGCTTGCCCATGCCAACACATATTCATGGGTTGTGGTTCTTTTTAATGTTTTCAGGTTGCCAAACAAACAAAATGTGTAGCGTGATCCATAATAGTAGTTAATATTCAGTTCTGCAGACGGCTCTGACTGAAGATACAATTACCTCTGTCAGACTGTCTTCCAGCAAACCCTTCATAAGTATTGTGTCACCTATGTACTGCAAATATAAATATAATTGTCCTTCATTGGGTAAGTTAGGTTTTTATTTACCCCAGCAACATGCCACTTTCCTAGAAACTTCCTGGAAATACCCTTTACCACTTGGCTTTCTTTTTGTTTGTTGATTTTGATTAAGAGACTGGAATCAACCAACACATACACACACATACCCTTTTTTCTTTCATGTATATTTACATATATATGTAGCTATATATAACAAGGTGTGTATTTTTATACTGAGTATTACAACAGGAACAGTTTTCTGATAGTTCACAATTAATTCTCCTCAGTGGATACATTAACGTACCGTTCCAATGGTTCTGCCTGTCTGGTTGCTACCTAGTTTTTGTTAGGCAGAGTTGCATTCAGCATCTCTTCATATGACAAGTACTGACTCCTTCATTCCCTAGGGAAAAAATGCCTCCACAAGCAGCACCTCCCCTTACTGTGAAAGCAAGCTCCATGTGCTGATGTCCATGAGGCTAGGGTCCTGCTGCTTCTCCAACAGCCTGGCTGGCTGCTCCTCAACACCTGATTTTCAAGATACCAGCCACCTTTCTTGCCTGCTGCTCAAGGGCTTCTCGTCCCTTCTTTCTGTGTTTGTGAGTATAGTGCCTGTGGAGACATGCTTTGAGCTCCTGTAGGGAGGATGGGCACACATGGACGAGCACAGTTCCAGCCTGGTCTTGCCAGCTTCGTGTTTACAGACCTCTGCTCCCTTCCAGGTACATTGTGCGGCTGACATTGGGCAGAGCAGAGAGCTCTGGCTCCTCTCTAGTATGGTCTCGGCATTGCTGGCCAAGGGGAGCTGCTGTTTCAGGGAAATTAGGCTGCTCCATGTGTTGTGGATAAGTTCCTGCATGTGGCAAAGGAGCAACCAGACTTTGCAGAGCCCCTGGGATGGGTGCAGGTCCCAGCTGCCTGTACTTTGGGATGGTTTCCTGAGTTAGTCTGTGGTTCTGCTCCTCTCCCTGTCCTGTGAGTTTTCCATGAGCTCCTTATGCAAAAGGAGGGAAGAGGCTGGAGGACCTGGAGTTTCTGACCCCAGTGCAATAAGCCCTGGGGGCCAAGGGGCCCAACTGGCATCTTACTTGTCTCGTCCTTGTCAGGATCCTTGGCTGAGGCAGGAAAGCAGGGGTTATATAAGCAAAGTGTAAAAGCAATTGTTTTCTGGGCAATGAACAGATCAGGTGAAGGCTGTTTCCTTTCCCCCATCTGCTGCATTGCAGATCCTTTTAGACAGAACAAGTGGCTGCACAAAAGCCAGGGGCCAGCTACATGTTTTAGTATTGTGTGCGTCTAATTCTTTAATCCTGTGCCATTCTTACCAAGTGATCACTGACTGACTGAAAGGAAAAATCCTAAAGTATAGATTATAAAAGTGCAGAAATGGAATCACTTGAACCATGTCTGATTAAAAAGAAGGAGACCAGACATTCAACAACAAGTGGATCAAATTTATCTGGATGTAGGATTGACGTGTCTCCGGTGTTGTCTGCAACAAGAACCAAATGCTAATTGCCTGACACTATTAAACACCTCATCAACTGTGACTTAGGGCTCTCCCTGTGCATGACTTCAGAAAAACAAGCCTGCCTTTATGCTTATCCCAGTTTTGTGATTTTCAGCGGACCTATTTTTCTGATGCTAATGGGGGTAATGTACTTTGTTGCTACCATTTTGCAAACTGCTTTTGATGAAGCACACAGAGGAAGCTTTCACACAGTTTGGATTCACTAATTGGAAAAAGACTTGAGACAAATCTGAATGGCACCATGTTTCCCCATGTCATCACAGAGCCGTTGATATGCTTCAAAAGACCACAAGGAATGGTGGTGACATACTTCACTTCAGAACTTTCAGAAGAAGGGAGAAAACAGGAAGATTCTAATAAAAATGCTAAGGACAATATATTATCTTGCCAACAAGAACTTGTCTCATGAAGACATTATTCAGAACAAGATGAAAATATGAAGAATATGACCGCAGTTTTTTCAAGTGTTTTTTTTTTCCTGAAGTGGGAATATTATCCCAAGATTTTTAAATGGTTGGGATCCAAGGCAACTTCACAGATTCTGATGTACTGCTTGATTCTTCTATTTGGGGAAAAGGACTCGAGTAAGATGCACAGCAAGTCCCTTCACTTTTTTGTGCCTATTTCCTCCCATAGCCTATTTTCTACCATAGCTGGTAGAACACAAGTTTTTGCTAGCAGAGGCTCTGTGTTCTCACTACATTACAATTCTGAGTGATCTTGTTGGCATTTCATTATACCGAGTAATTTCACCCAGTGTAGCTCAGCAGGGTGTCTGTTCACAAGCATTTGTGTAGTTCACACAGGTAGAACTTCGACACATTAAAAAAAGTTAAGGATGAGATTACTTCTTAGTGCAAAAAATGAAGTATTCAGTTCCATTCCAATCCTTTAGTACAAAAGGTTGGACTTAAAGCAAAGGGGAGCTCACTGCTTCGGCAAAGATTCATCTGGGTCATGAAACACAGCAACACCCCTGTGGAACCATCAGTACCAGGGACTCTTTAGAGACAGAGAAGGTGATGGAGGGCTGTAAAGAGAAGGCAGCCACAGCTGCAAGGATTTCAGCAGCCTCTCAACACCCTGAATCTATTGAGAAAGCTGCTACTGCTTGTTGGGAACACACCTGGTGCCATGGAAATTATGCCAGATTAACTCTACCATCCCCAGAACAGCCCAGCAGTGAAAGGGTACAGAAAAAGTAAGTCAAAAAAGCTTTTGTCAGCTGTGCATTGTGCTGCTTAGATGATGGGTCTTACTATCCAAGCACCCGCCATATTAAAAAAATAATCTAAGGAAGCAATAAATTTTCAAAATCCCCCAAAAGCCTAAGGTTTAACAAATGTATGGTCTAGTTCTCCTTTTTAATGCTTCCTGTGTGGCTGCAGTGAGGCTCTTGGAGCTACTCCCAAGCACAGCCTGCATCAGGTAGACATCAAATACAAAAAAACATAAAAGACAAAGCCATTACATAGTTGAAAACACCCTTGAACCTACCATGCAGGCACAGAAAGCCACCTGCTTTCTCACTTGCATTGTTGCACACATGTTATGGGAAGACTTTCAACTCATGTAGAGTCTGATTTTGAAATCCTATACAGGAAGCTTAGCTGCTCAGTCCTGTCCAGAGCTGCATGCAGAGAGCTGCCATCTGGGAGCTTCTTACAAAATGTTGGCACGTGCTCTGAGGGACAATGTGCCTCAGGACAGCTTTTAGTTTCAGTCACCCCTTTCACACTGGAGATGGGTTTGTAGTACAGCCCTTGTCTGAGAAGTGACAAAAATAACACTTCTCAGGAAAAGTAATACTTTTTTCCCCAGGAAGTCTGCTCCCTATTAGGCGCTGCTTTATGAATTGGGCTAAATCTCATTGCAATATTGCTTTCTCAGAAAGTTGTGAGAAATCATTTGAGTTCTTTACATATTCAGCTGACTGAAGGTATAGGAGCTGCTCTGCAACACAGGCATGAGTCCAGGTACAAAGAAAGCCCAAGGTCTGGGCCCTGTAATCCAGAAGAAAACCCATGGCATTGGGACAGCAAACACAAGGTCTAAGGCCTTTCCATAGCTGATAGTCAGAAAATCATAGAATGCTTTGGGTTGAAAGGAACCTTAAAGATCATCCAGTTCCAACCACCTGCCATGGGCAGCAATGCCACCCACCAGACCAGATTGTTCAAAGCCCCATGCAACCTGGCATCGAACACTTCTAAGGATGGAGCATCCACAACTACTCTGGGCAACCTGCTCCTGTTCCTGTACCTTTTATCACCCTCACAGGGAAGAATTTTTCCTGAGCATGTGCACCAGGGCCTACCTCCAGCCATTGCATTTACAAGCAGACCTGCAGCATTTGTATAAGCAAGGGCACCTGCACAGTGCCTAGATCCATCCACAAATCCCTGCAAGGGTTCACCTGGTGTAGCAGCTCGGGTGACCAGGAGGTGACACTGCAGGGTCAGACCTGTCACATGCAGGCACTGCCCCCCATGCTGTGGGGTAGAGGAGAGGGAGCTGGAGTCATCCCGTGTACAGGTCCCCGTACAGTGCTGGCCTTGCAGTAGAGCTCTGCAGCCATGGGGACTATTCCTTACACTTGCATAACCCCATGAAACACACTGGAGTTTTCATAGGTGTAACTGAGGCACAGCTTGGCCCTCATAATCTTTATTACTGATGATGACGATGATGATGATGTGTGAGAAGGAAATAGCACAAACTTGACCTTTACAGCCCAGGAGGAATTTGCAGAGCTGGCAGACATAAAACCCCTCAGCTTTTCATTTGTGAACTGAGCAAATTCGTTCTGGAAATCATTAATACATAATGCCATTTTGAAGCCAGTGTTTGGAGTAGAATTGCACATTTGATTATCCAAAGCCTTCCATCATCCCCACAAATTCTGCAACAGGGCTGGGACTAAAGGAAGTCGACTGTACTTCAGAAATTACAGGCAGGCAGCTTGAAGTATCTGCTATTAGGTGTTTTCAATTCATAACATGATTCCTCTCTCCTAGAATTCATTAGGTAACCTAGATCACGAGAACCCATTCCTGAGTTCATTCCTTCTGAATGCTCCCTGGAAGTGCTGCAAGGTTTTGACTCTAGCTAATGGGACCTGAAAGAGGTCAGCTTTGGCCAACAACTGTCCCTTACATCGCTTCAAAATATTATGACTCTGTTCCCTTTCCTTGAAGTGATGTAATGACAGCCCTAATGATTCTAAAGGAAAAGTGAAAATACCAGACCTGAAGTTAAACTGAATGAATTCATGATCACTTGCACAAGCCTGCAGTTAACTTATGCTCCAAGTAAGTGCTGGACAGGAAGTGGCAAAAGACTGTAATCTCAGCCAGGTGTAACAATTTAGAGACCAGTCACAAGGCTTTTACTGATGTGCCTAATCTTAGCACGTCTTTACTGTTGAAGCTTTTTCCATCCTCTTCTGTCATACTTTCTTTCCAGATGAAGACCCGATAGCAGATAGGAGAGAACAACAACTCATCCAAATACATCATTCAAATTGGAATTTCACACAGCATTTGCATTTTTTGCACATGAACTCTTACAAGCCCTGAAGGGCTTTGATGTGCTTGGAGCACAAACTCTCCGTTCTTGTGCTTACCCTCCTTCATTACAGCTCTGCAGACACATCCGCTTGGCTCACGGAAAGGAAATCACATGACACTTTAATTTACTGAGGTTATTGTACTCCCTCCATACTCAGTCTAAAATTAAATGGAGGGAAAAACCCTGGGCTGATACTTTGCTGCAGATGAATGGCTAAAATCACAAAATGTTGGGAAATGCAAAAGTAAAGTTCTAACAGCAAACTCTAATTTAGCTACACATCCTCTGTATTTTGGAGTCTGGATTGAACCCAAAGGTAAATTAATAATACTTTTGGCATTTAAATAATGAAAATGGGAATGGAAATCTGTCCCTATGTGGCTGACCTAATATTCTCCTTGATAGTGCAAAGCCATTGTGGATGCATGAGTTCTGCCAATGTTGCCCACACTTCTCTTCCCTTGCAGCTGGGAATCAAATACTGCCAGAGCCTCAGTGCCTGTTTACCATGTAGAGCATGGCACTTTATTTTACTCTGTTGTTTTCACATGGAGCCTTCCATCATCCCCACTGGGACCTTGCCTTGGTTACTGTGGGGTTTGCCTTTTAATTACACCCCATTTTTGAAGAGTGTACCTCTCTTCAAGCCCATGAACAGTCCTGCAGGACTACCTGGTTGCTGAATCATAACTTTTCTGCAAATGAGAGATCACATCTACCAGCACCATGCACCTGGATGCTGTCACTTTTTCTAATTGTATAGTTTAATATAGAAGAATGTTTTATAAAGAAACTAATTGCAGTCAGCTCATAGAAAGAAGTTCAAAATTAATATTTCAGCTGCTTTTGCTGTAGCAGTGCTCAGAAAACCACTTGCTGTGTGAAAGTGGTGCTTCTTTTTCTCTGCTGTTCCCATAAGTAAAAAAAACCTGAACAGATAATTCCCTTATTTTAAAACTAATTGCAGTGACTAAGAATGGACAGTTTCTGCCCAAAATGGATTTTTCAGAAGTTTGTAAGACTGTGAAATAATGGAGCTATGATGGAAAATGTTTATGAATTTCAACTGAACTGGCCACTGCTATAACACTTTGTAAGGCATTATAGTTTGAAAGATCAAAGAGCAAAACAGAGCTGAAAATATATTACTGTCTTGTAAAATGGGCTTGTAAGTCTTAAACATGAACATTTAATGTTTGTCTCTGGGAAAAGAAAGAAAGGGAAAAAAGGCAACACAGAAAATATAATTAAGATAATAAATGAAAGGCCTTTCTTTTAATCGTTTCTATAACTACCTTAAATATCTGCTGGAAATGATTATATCAGCAGAGGCTGGACTATATTAAAATAATGAAGAGTGAAGTTTTCACTGTGTTCCCATTTAATCATCACCTCACAACTTCACATTTTAATGTCTGACCTTAGGATATCCTCTTCCACTATCACATTAAGAATGTTGAAAGGAAACAGGAAGGGCCACAAGGGCTGTAGTTTCCTCAGAAGAACTGCGGCTATCAGCCTAATGGATTCTGAGTTTCTCAGACAAAGAGCAGTAGCAACTCAGCCCACAGTCAGAGTTATCAAATGTTCACACAATACAAGCCTTTCCTCTACCTTACAGAGTTCCCTTCAATGAGGGTACTATCTTTTCTTGCATTATATTACTCAAAGGAAAAAAATTCAGCTGCAAGGTGGAACCCAGTCTAAAAATAATCTGATTAAATGCAAAAGACATCACAACACAAAACAATACGAAAGTAAGAAAGAAGACCTGACAGTAAACCAGGAATTGTGTTTGGTACATTGTGCCTCCTCAGTAATTCAAATCCTAGAATTAAGTAAATTCCTTAAGTCATTAGGAAAGTATATGGCAGGTTTCTGGATTTTTGTAGGGAGAAGCTCAACATTGCTAACTCAAGTACACATGAAAAGTCAGACACCGGCTGCTCTTCTGTAAAGGAAATTGTAACATTTCAAGAGGGGCAGGGGAAAAAGTATTATAATGAATGAAAACAGAAGATGAGTTATTAATCCTAGAATCCTTTCAGCAAGCAGACTGACATTAAAACTTCATGTTCTTGTAGGGAGTGGACAGGGAGAGGAGGAGGGCTGTCCATCATTGTACACATCATATAGGGCCAAATGGCTGCAAATTCTTTGATATAGTCTTAAAGCAGTTCCAAATGTGAGAACAGTGTTTGTTTCATGTGATCTTAAACGGATCCCACTTTCTAATATTACCTACAGGAAATCAGTTTAACATGCTTTTCTCAGTGAGAAATAGACGAGGATCCATCCTGGGAAAAAAATATTCTAGGAGTAATTTTCTTTCAACAGCCTTTAAGTTTGGCTGCTTATGGAAAGTGCAGGGCAATTGAACCTGGATGGATGTAAGTTTTGCAAACAGGATGAGCTACAGTGTGAACTACAGGTTACAGTTCTCAAGTCCTGTCATTTTAAAATGGATTTTTCTTTGGTAATATCAGGATGTTTGTACTGCATTCATGGAACTCCCTCTGGTGTATAACTTAACACATGATTTCTTGCCTTACTCTTTACCAAAGAGTCTGTGTACCCCAGTGCATGGAGAGGCTGCTTTCATGACAGTACTGAAGATGTTTCTACTACAAATAGAAAGAATTACCCCTTGTCAGATCATGGACACAGTAGGGTTGGGAACTAGGAAAACACACATCTGTATGATGTGTGTCCATTAGTCCAAAGCAGCAAAAGTCACTTCATGATTGACTCTGTGGCCTCACCAGCAAAGATGTCAAGCATCCTTAGTTCCTCTTCTTTAAACAAGACCCTTCTCTGAAAGAGCTAACATAACTTAGCCTTGAAACCAGGATATTAAGGAACTAACTGGCTGTTTACTCCTCATCTTTTCTTCACAAAATCCTTCTCTCAGTCCATCTTATACTCAGTTCCCTAAAAAACAAGGGAAAACACCATAAAAATCTCAATCTTGTTCATCCCAACTATGAATGACAAAAATCATACAGAAAGAAAATGTGTGTTGAGGGTGAGGGTTGGAAAACACATGGCCTTGCAATAAAAAGCTTTGCTGTGGTAGGGTAGATATGGATGGATGGATGGATGGATGGATGGATGGATGGATGGATGGATGGATGGATGGATGGATGGATGGATGGATGGATGAGCAGCTTGCTTTTGTTATTTCTTGATAGGCAGGGGACTCAATATCCAGCTGTTCATTTTCTTTTCTGTATTCTTTTCCCTTCCCTTCCTTCTTCCCATCCTTCTTTCCCCTCCTGTTTTGGTTTTTTTTTTCTTTTCTTTTCTGGGAGTGTGTGATATGGGTTTTCTTAGGTGTACATTAAAAGATTAATCAAGCAAGGGATTCCTTTATTTGCCAGATAGCAGTTTTCAGTGCTCCAGTCCATGCTCATTATGGCAAAGTGCCTCTAAAAAATGTCTGGAAACAAGTACCAGGCAGAAGGTCTTCTTTTGGCACTCCCTCCTTTGATGCTTTCACCAAGCCATTTTCTTTGCATACCATACAGAAGGAGGGGAGGAAGGAAAGTAAAGGGTTATTTTAGAAGCATCCACTAATTAAAACTGAAAGACCATTTTCTTCTGCTTACTCTGGCATTTGACTATAAATAAACTAACAGCAGAGCAACTACCAGATTGAGATTTCCCTTCAGTTCACATGCCAACATGAAATATCAGGAAACTGATATTATTTACACACTGTATTGTGTAAAAGAGTGACCTTGTTTTCCCTCCTTCCATACCACATACTGCAGATGTCCATAACAAAGGATGTGTTGCAGGGACTGAAGGGTGTGTGAAGAAATTAGGTTTATTTTTATTTTGCTAATAAGCTTTTGGTATTAAAGCAGCCCTTACCTCAGCAGTTTTAGCTGAATAAAAGCTAGCCTCTTCAGCTCTCTGTTTCAAGGGTACCTCTAAAGAATGATTCATCTCCTCTACCTTAGTAATACTGCTTTCTGATGGGCCTTCCTTCAGCGGTGCCCTGTCTCTTGCCTTTGATCATAGATGGTCTGAGCTTGGGTAATGAGTCTTAATCCTCCGAGTCTTTCTCAGTTTCAATGCCTAAACCATAAAAACCCCCTCTTCCTACATCAATAGTCCATTATGTGACAACATATACTGTGCACCCTCAAAGTCATTGGACTGAACTATGCCAGCTCAAAATCGATCTTCTCAGAGGACTTAAACTACAACCTGAGAACCACAACCTCAAAAGGGATCTGGGTACTTGACTCTCACAGAGGATGACATCTGAGTCCTACCACTCAGGGAAAATTAGAAGTTCTGTTTCCTAAGAGGCAACTGTTCTCAATTTTAAAAAATCAAACCAAGTCATTTTTCTAGTGTCTGAAACATACTATTTCACTCTAAATTTTCTCAAAAGGCCTATCCCATTTTACTGAAGTAGTTCAATCCAACACTGGACACATGCATTCCAAAAAGGTGATGTTTTAACATAGTTCTAAGTACCTGAAAATGAGCTTTGAGGATGAAAGCATATGCATAACTTCATCTGGGGGAACCAGCATGGAGTTTCATAGAAAAAACAAACTGGATGATATTTTATGCTAGACTTTTAATAGCTCTGTATGCATTCCCAGTTGCCTGATATAAATGCAACACAAATACCATACACTTCACATTTAGCTGTTAGAGATAACCATGAAGGGAGAGCTCATTCATAATTTCACTTTACTTTAGTACTTCCTAAGTTTGAAGTCATTCTCAATTCATTAAAAGGAAAACATTCACTTTCAGATTTATGATCCCCATGCCCTTTCTCTCATTCACAGAAGTATTCACATTAAAATCATGTGCACCCTATCGTTACATGACTGACATTCTTTTAACAGGGTGGTCATGTCCTGGCGAGGCCAGCTGCTGAACATAATGGCAAAACATTCAGACAGAGCAAGAGGATAGCTCTGTTAAAGAGAGGTGATGCTGCCAAGAAAGGATCAGTGCCCAGAGTCTCAGCAGAGAATCTTTTAAATCCCATTCTGAATGCCAGCCACTGTGTCCCTTGGTGATGACCTTGGCCCTGCCATTTAATTTCTAAAATGTTGTTGGTTTTTTTGGCCAGTTTCTTTTGGTAACATGGTCTACCAATATAATGACATTGATGGTATTTTCACCACTGATTTTGATTTTCCATGTTTTTTTCACAGACACCAAGTGTTTGGTTCCACTGAGTAAGCCCTAGTCCCTGCCTCGTGCTCCAACAGGCTGCTCCTACATAAAGGTATAACATATAGTAATGTACATATATTACATACAGTAATTGCAGCACTAGCGGTACTCCAACAGCTCCTGACAGAACTGGAACTGTTTGCAAGGGTAGGAAATCATTGCAAATGTTCCCTATTCTAACCAACAAAACTCCATTTTAGCTCTTATAAAATAATGCTCACCCTTTCATAGAGGCATTTGGAGGATTAGATGGTGTCTCTCTGTTCATCACTGAAAATGTAACACACTATGTAAGTGTTATTATTGGGGGCTGACATCTGTGAACTACAGCATGTATTTTGAATTCTATTTTTAAACCAAGGAAAATCAAGTAAGCAAGAACTGAACATGTGTTAAAAACACTTGAAGACCTCTTTCTTGTAGCTGTTTATCTAACTTTTTAAAACCCTGTTTACATTGTAGTAACAGCTGTGTTTAAAGGGGACATGACAGAGCAGACTAATTTGTAAAGCTAAACTTGATTTTGAAGTAAAAAAAAAGCTAATGTTTGAAAAAACACTTCAAAAGAAGACAAAAATGATTAAAATAGACATAACCATTTGTTTAAACCATGACTTTCTCAAGAAAAACCAGGCTAATGTAAACTGGCCTATGCATAGTCCAAGCAGCTGTTCTGTGTAGCTGTTACACAAAACCTCCGCTCTTGGAGGGAGGGGATAAAATTAAGACAAAACAGGTCATTCTCAAATGAAGGATCCAAACTAAAGGCTGGATTACAAGAGACAAATGTGCACACACTGGTGAGACTTGCCCCAACCTGTCAGAAGAAAGCAAGCCAACTTCTTCTTGACCTACTTCCTTCAACTGTGTTTTAGCCATGCGTATCATGTTTAATGTGGTTGGGTTTGTCCACACCTTCAGCAAACCCAGAGCCAACACTGGTTGAGTTTAAATCAAACTGCTCAATTTCCTACTCTAGGCAAAGGATTTCTTAGGGGTTTTATAGAATTTCCTTATGGGATGCTAAAATGCTACTGAGGTAAATGGGATCTATATATGTCATGGAATCTACTATGGAGAGATTTTTCTGTCTAGTCTGGGCAGTGGGAAACATTTTAATCACCTGTATTGTAATCATGCTATTCTAAGAAAAAAAAGCAGTTTTTAAAGAGGAAGATGTCACATGCCCAAGCACTAGTCACACACCATTAAATCTATCTTTAAAATCTCATTTGATTTTCATAAAGTGTTTTCTGTTTACTTGATTCATTGGAGGTTTTGTAAGCGATATGATCTTCATGGAACTCAGATTAACTGAGTGAGTCAGTGTGGCAATATGGTAGTGAGATGACTCAAGGGGGTACTAAGTCAATCTTAGAGTCCTCTGAAAATCAGAAGTAAAAGCAGGAAACAGAGAACAAAGTGCACAACAAATCAGTGAAAGGGTAGAGAACAGAAAAAAGAGTGTTCATGCTAACCTGCTCCACTGAGGAGAGCAGATTAATTTGCTTCTGGATCCAAAAATAAACAATAACTGCAATAATCCAGCCTGGACATGATGGATGCAAACATTCAAGTGCTCAGTCTCATTCTGCTCACTAAGTTTTGGTCTTTTTCATGGGTTTTTGTGAGGTCACATTTAAGGGGAACTGATGTCTCCCAAATGAGGCTCCCCTGTCATGGATCTGGGACAGCATTTACTCTGGACAGCAGTTGGCAGATTGCGTGTGGACTTCTGACCTTCACATTTATCAAAGCCAGGAGACAGAGAAGTGCAAACACAGTGCAGGTAACTGTGTTCAGGGTGCTTGTGGCCGGACAAATGATGATGTTATTCACAGCCTCAGTGGCTGGTGGTTGATGATCAGTTCTTGCCACTGCAGAACCCTCATCAGACTCTCTAGTCTGTGCTGACCAGTGACCATAGATGCCTAAGATGCAATTGCATTGCCAGTTTGGCCCCCATCCCTGGCAGCCTTTCTTAGCAGGAGCTAGGTTATTTTCTTGTTAGAGAGGTTTTAAAATAGTTTTGAGAATTCAAACTCAAGTGCAATGGGAATGAGAAGGAAATTCAGTTTTCATTTGCTTCAATTTCCAAATATGCTCATTTCTTGAGTTTTAATCTTAGTAACAAAATAATCAACACTGAGATGTCCGTGTTTGCCTTAAAATTCTTTCATTGCAGCTTTCTGCTCATGTTTCCAGCATGTTTAATGGTTCCTAGACCTTCTGTATCATGGCACTTCAGCTACACTGCAGGGCACTACTTTTCATCGTGAACAAAATTTTCTGAATGGAAACATGGTTCCTCTGGTAATGCAGGTGTTAAATACCCCAGCAGGCACAAAGGCATGCAAAAGGTATGATCCAGTAATGTCCTCTAACCACTAGGATGCAAAACCAAGCCTGGCTGGCCACTCCACTTTCCCATCTTTGGAGGCACATGATGGTTAAAAGGCACATTTTAGTTTTTCACCTATGAAAAACTATGGCAAACTATGGCATTGTAATGTATTGGAAAATGGCAATTGAAAGAGATTTGCATTGCCTAAGCAGTGCAGAGGAGCACAGTGTAAGCACAAAGCTTATATCTGCAGGCAGGTACTATTTTCTCATGACATCTTTCCACAACATTTAGCAGAATGAGCTCCACTCCTCTGGGTATCTGGGAAATCCCACAGTGTAAATAATGCTCACAGGCTATGGGCACACGGAAATGAGAAACATTTTCCCCATCCGCAGAGTCTGCTGTAGCTCAGTGTAATCTGCTTCTCAGGGAGTCTGTGGCTATTTTTAAGGCAAAATGGTGTTTTTCTTGGTCTTGTGGTCCAGCTAAAGACAGTGTAATGGAAAGGTGATAGATTATATACACAGTTACTGGACACCCACTGCAAAGCTCACAGCAAGTCCAATCTTTGTATAGAATACTAAGGGAAATATTTTCTAACATTTGTTTTCATTTACTGTTGTATTTATTTACTGCTGGATCAAGAAAAGAATTGTACTGTATTATTAATTAGTCCTCTGGATTCTCATTTTCTTTCTCACAGAATGAAAATGACACATTTAATTTTAAAGTCTTAAAGTTTACTTTAAATTTAAAATAATTTATGAAGATGAACCCGTAGTTTGAGGATACCTATATCAGTTCATCATGTCAGTGCAATACTTGAGTGGGCAAGTGTTAAAGGAATACTATATATATATATATGCATATATACACATAACCAAACAGATAATTGAGTACAACTCACTAATTCCAGTATACTAAGGACAGTTTCATCTATAGAGACAAATTCTCCTTCCAGTTGCACTAATAAATTTATATTTATGTCACTGGCTAACTGAGTTTATATATATATAAATATAGAAATAAAATGTAACATATTGCTTTGGGTTAAGTGAACATGTATGAATACCTGACTTGCATTATTTCATTATTTCATTTTTACATGAATTTTTAAGACTAAAAATAGTCTTCTCAGCATAAGAAGTGATCTCATTTGACTTCAGAACTGACCCCAAATAGGAAATGGAATACTTGTGGCCTGATACTTAATGCAGTGTGTCTCATTTTCCAGGTGCATACATCTGGTATTTAATGGCCATTTTATCAGGACTGCATCATTTCATCTCAGTCCTTTCACCACAAATATTTGATTGTAATAAGATCTGACTGTGGGATGTGTCATCTGTAGTATTGAATATATAGAATAGCTTGTGTTTACTATTTCTATCTCTTTCCATGTGCCATTAGGGGTGACAATTTTTTCATGGCAAAACATTGCTGACAAGATATTGTGCAATGAGATTTGCATGACCAAATATCCTGTGAGTAGTGCAGTGGTTAGAGTAGGAAACAGAGAGTCAGGATAGCCTGGCTCTGTTCCCACTTCACATACTGACTCACTTCATGACCCTGGGGCAAACCGCTTAGGCTGGAATTTACAAGGAGGCTGAGACGCATTGCTCCCAGGGACAGCCAAGCAGAGCTGGGTGCCTGGCTCCTTTGTCATTTAGAAAACCTCATGTCTCAACTGCTTGGCATCCCAGTTTGCCCATATTAATACAGGGACAAGGTTTATAGAGATATATGGATCCACTGGAAGAAACTGTTTATTAAGGAAATCATAATCATGGCATAAATATGTAGCCTTTACTGACACATCCTCTTTGGTAGGTAAAAGGAGATAAGTCTTTTCCTTTGGCCTTTGAGAAGAGCAGTGTAGTTTGTTTCTCTTCTATTAAGACAATGAGTTTAAAAGACTTATAGATTATCAAACCCGTTTCCAAATGTATTTTGCCTACAAACCAGCAGCAACAGGGCCTTCATAATAGCGGAGTAGCAGCTCTTGGTCCTCTGGCAGCTTGTCCATGCAGGCTCAAGGAGGCATGACTTCTCTACTCTGTCACTAGACTCAGTCTGGGATCCAAAACTGTTCTTTCCCACCTTATCAAAACATGACCAAAAACTTACCCAGGCCCTCACATCCTCCATTCTTCTCCCTAGAACCCACGGGAACACCTGGGGGTACTCTTGCTATTCACCCCATCAGATATTTCAGTCTGCATCTTTCCATCACCTCCCACTTTGCACTCTCTCCTTGTATTGCCTTGCGTTTATGTCCTTCGAGAAGATTCAGGTGCTGGCACTGGCAGGGCTTTTACAGCAGCCACTAAGGCATTAAGGTATTGCTGATCTGCTTCTGGATGCATAACAATCAGAGTGTGAATGCACTCATGTCAGACTGCATATTACAAAAATTGTATCAACATACACTGCTGGAAGGTGTCTGCAGACATGGCTCCAAAGCAGCTTGCACATCACCAGGAAACCATGATGTGAGGATGCCCCTGGTAAGCTGTCTTGGGTTGCAATATATAACCAAAATTTGTATTCTATTTGCCATCTGTTGAAAACAGCTGGGGAGGTGTTTTTCCTTTATCTCTTGTATAACCCATTCCACTCCAGGGGAAGGGGGCTGGTGTCTTCTGTTAATAGGGCAGCTGTTAAAACCAGGTGGAGCAATCCTTCTTATCTCTTCCATGACCCATCCTTCCTCCAGGGGGATATCTTCTGTTAATGGGTCATTAAGGCTCACCACATGACTGATAAAATTGCATCATTCCACTGTGAGAGGCTCCACCCAGTGGGAGCAGTGGGACCTGGATAAAACCTGCAATTCAGAACACCAGGACAGCCTGGTTTTCCACTGGATTTCCCAGAGGATGACTGGACCCCTCTGGCCACCACTGGACTCTTCTACAGGATCATCTCTACTCCAACAGAACCACATCTGTTACTCCAGGAGGATTTATTTGGACTGCTTCCAACACCCTGACCAACAGGGTGTCAGGTCATGTCTCTGACTCTGTCAGAGTTTCTAGGATTTTTTTGTTTGGTTGGTTGGGGCTTTTTTGTACTACTACATTTGTATTTTTAATATTCCTAGTAAAGAACTGTTATTCCTATTCCCATATCTTTGCCTGAAAGCCCCTAATTACAAAATTACAATAATTTGGAGGGAGGGGGTTTACATTCTCCATTCCAAGGGAAGCTCCAGCTTTCCCTGGCAGATACCTGTCTTTCCAAACCAAGACATAAGTCACTGGGTTTGAGTGAGCATACTTCTACGTAATTTTTTTTCCCTCTTAGGAAGCAAACAAAATGTAATAATATGGGACATTTTTACACACAGAGTGAATTTCAACGTTTTTATTTAGAAATAGCAAAAAAGAAAAGGGATCTCTTCAAAGCAACATAAAACATTGTGGTTTAAAATTTTCATTCAAAGAGAAGTCCAGGGTTTGAGATAGTCTCATTTTTTTATATTGGGAATATTTCTAAATTTCTGTTGAAAAATGTGAAAATGCTCTCAAGAATGTCCATTTTCTAATTGGAAACTGTGATTGTAATGAAACCTTTACATAGTTGGTCAACTTCAACTGAAAATGTATGATGAATTCGATTTGGCACTGAGCTTGTTTAACTTTGGGATATAATTTTTGAAAACGAACAGAACTTATCAAGGCACAAGTATTCTGTGAATGCAATGAGTTACTCCAGTTTACATCAACAAAGGGGTAAACAGACAAGCTGTGAGCTTGTCTACCTATGGCATCTGGTGCATGTTTAGGTATGGGACATGTCTCCTCTAGTCTCAAGCTGTGATTCTAGAAGGAGACAGGTCTATTTTAGGTCTTCTGTCATAGCTGTCAGCCCTGTGCTGATGTATGGGTACCATGGTGGGTCAAAGAGGGCACTGAACACCATGTTTATGGCCACAGCCACTTGGTCCCCTATCCTGGAGTCTTGTCTGGCTCGGGAGAAAGGTAAAAAGGTGTTTGAGTCCTGCTCACCAGTGGCTGGGAGATTGAGTGTTTGTGCATACATGGCATTGTTTGGCCTTGGGAGAGATGCAAAGAGAAAGGAAAGGGTAACATTAAGGTAACAGCAAAGAAAAAAAATGGAAACAAGGAAGTTTGGCTCAGCACTGAAAACCCTTCACATGAAGCCAGCCAGGAGTGCAGAAGGTGAGAGATAATGAGGTGCAGGAGGTGGAAATTGGCACTGAAATAACTTTTAACTCACATAGAGTGAATTTCCTTTTATCACTAGCAGCCTGGGTCATGAAGACTCAGAGGAAGCTATCCCATTCCAAATGTTTGATACTGAATGTATTTGCCTGCCTGCTACTTCCACATGTGAGTGAATTCAGTTTGTATATTTGTATCTAATAACACGACTTGGCCCTGCTCTTCGGTCTCACGCTGAAACCCAGAGTACAACCCAAGCACACCTTCCTGTTGCCCTAGCTGCTGACCTACGCACTGCTGAACCGTCTTCTGGCACATGCTGGAGCAGCTTAGAGGCTGCTGTCATTTGTGCCAACACTTGGTATTTCCAAGAGGCTGCTACTGCACCAGGACCATGGACATACCAAACTGCCTTCAGACTCACCCTTATGACATTTGCACTGAGATGCCAGCAAGAAACATCACTCTGCCCCCTGACACCACTCAGGGAACTCCTCCACTCAGTCTCCCACTGCCAGCTAGGTCTGTTTTAGTGCAAGCTTAGAGAAACAGAGCCATACAAATTCACCTTACATCAAAGACGATCTGGCCTCATCTCAAAGGTCAGTTTTTACAATCTCTGCTTTCTCTGGTTACCCTGCCCATCAGCACTACTAGGCTCATGAACTCATGACCAAAGAGAAGCTGAAGCTCGCTCTCACCCCCCTTGTTCACGTGCTGCCTGTATCGCACCCCGTCCAACACTCCTTTGGCTTTGAAGAAGACTCAGATCAAGTAGTATGAGGGAGGCAACTGGGATGATAAATTATTAGCGCTGCAGCTGTGAGGCAAAGAAGCTGAGAAAACAGTTGTGAGTACAAAGAAAGAAGGGGGTGACTGTGTGTATTCTGCAGATAAGATTAATCCAGAATGTTACAAATTCTACAACTCTCTTGATACAATGAACTCATCTCCTCTGGCAAAGATTGGATGGAAAGGGAAGCATTCTTTCTACTGGAACATACATTTATACATATATTATACATAATTTTACTTTATTTCATTTTATATACGTATATATATAAGTTTTCTGCAACTATATTCACTTGCTTGCAAATCACAGTGGGCTTCTCCAGAAATAATTTTTGGTGTCTACAAGTAAAAACAAGTTTAAAAATTAGAAAGAGCTATCATGATTTATGTCTTTGGAGAACAGCATTAAGGCAACATTTTTTCTAACAAGGATAACAAGCAGAAAATTAAGAAATGGGGAAACCTTATTACATTCAAGACTTAGCTAAACTCCAATGTGCATGGGAAATTTGTGATTCTGTTAACAACAGTCATAAATGCTTTCCCCCCAAAATTTTATTTTGTATTTTATTGGCTTCTGAGTTTGTGTATTTGTTTAAACCTGTTGTGTTTATTACAGCAAAGAGATGGGTTTGGCTGCTTTTTAACACTGGAAATGTAGTTACAAATAGCTCAGGAGAGCTGGTTTTCTCCATACACCCTTTTCTGTGTGTTGGTGTGCATTTACTCTGGTGTGGTTTGGTTTTTGTTGTTGTTAGGGGTTTTTTTTGTTTGTTTGTTTTTTAAATACAGATACAATCCTTATGTTGCCCAGAGCAGCTGTGGATGTCCCCTCTCTGAAAGTGTTCAAAGTCGTGCCNGGGCGGGGGAGCAGCCGGCCCCGCCGCCGTGCCTGGGTGCGCCCTCAGCGCGCGGCCCCGCCGGCTCCAGCCGCCTGCGCCGCGCCCGCACCTTGTTCCCCAAGTGACCCCGGCTGCCGCTCCGGGAACTCGGCATCCAGCTCGGGGCTTGCGGTGTGGGGTCCTGGGGAGGCTTCGGAGACATAATCGAGAGCCCGAGGAGGGGCGCGCTGACCTCCCTCCCGCGACACGGCCCGGGGGCTCGAGCCGAGCTCCCCCGGACCCCGTCCCGAGCCACGGCGGCGAGTTTCGGTTACCAGTCGGTTAGATTGAAAGACAATGTTTCTCACAGCTAAAATAAAGCACCAGCTACCCCCTCCTCAAGAAAAGTAATTTTATTGAGTCCTATTCCACATCAGTATGAAGACAGTGGCAGCACTGTACAGAGAAGTTCCTATGTATCAGCCCGTCAAGTAGTCTAAACAACTATACTAGAAGTTTTCCAGCCTTGCCCAGTCAATGACCACAGAACTATTTGGAAAGCAATCATTAGCAGGGGCAGCATTGTAATCCTGCCTCCCTGTTCTTCTCTTCCTCGGAGCTCCGTTGGGGGACATGTACATGTTGGTGCCCTTGTGACATGCACTGCGAGGAGGTTGTGTGTTTAAGGTGTGGTTATCACAGCCGGAGAACCCATGACACAAGGCAGAGGATTGGGTTTTATGGCTTCCACGTGTTACAGCTATGTCACAGTGACAGAAAATTTCTACATCTCTTAAGAAATCACAGTCAGTCGATTAATCAGTATGAAGTTTATCAGTAAAGGAAATAATATTAATATGTAATTTACTTAATAAAACTCTTCCATGTATGGTTTTTTTTCATGGGAACCTCAGGATTAGGTTAGATTGCAAGTGAAGAATTACAATAGCAAAGACCTAGGCTTGTGTCTCAGTTTCCTTATTGATACGCAGGGGATAAATCTGCAAGACTCATCTTCCAAACAGATTTATGTAGAGACAAAATGTATGAATTTGGAAAATGCACTTGTATCTTCAGAAAGTGGTAAAGAAGTGTGATGTAAGGTATTTTAAAAAATCTCTATAAAACAATATACTTGATGTACGTCACCTAATTAAAGCTAACAAGTTTTGCATGCGTGATCGTATTTAATTAGTGGGTATCAGCTATCCTGAAATGTAAAACCAGCAGGCATAAATAGCAACTTTTTCCAAAGTGGTATCATACAAAAATTGGAAGTAATAAAACAATTAGATACATTGGCTTTACAAGGTATTTAGTGGTGATAAAAACAGAGAAACAGTAAAGTTTTGGGGCGGAGCTATGAAGTAGTCCTGGATCTGTTCATAACAAACTTTCCATTTTGAAAGCTATCCTGCATATACATTATAACCCTTATGATTATTTCTGTCCAGGTGTTTAGACTTGAAAATTACAGGTAACAGTGTCTTATGGGTTTGGGCTTTTTTTTCTGCAGGATAAATGGGGATGTGTTTGAAAGTGTGTGCAGGTGTACAAATGTGCACGTGTATGTGAGCCAGTAACACTGAAATGGTACCTAAAGTTTCTAATGAGGACAAATTGAACAAATGGGCTTTTCATTTTGCTATGATTGTGACATGGCCTCTGATCTTTCTTATCTTAGGCAGAAGAAACTCATTCGCCTCGCCCATTTGTCCAGTTCCTGCAAAAATGAGTCCTTTCAAGTATACCTTCAGGCTTTTGCTAACACATTTTGGAATGAATTCTTCCCCTCAGAAATGCTGAGAATCATATGAGTGTATCAAAAGGCTGGAGGTACCCCTCATTTGGAAAAATATTGGACCATACCATAGTTTGGGTTGGAAAGGACCTTCAAAGCATCTAGTCCAACTCTCTGGAATGAGCTGGAAGAACTTCAACTAGATCAGGTTGCTCAGAGCCTCATCCAGCCTGACCTTGCGCATTTCCAGGGATGGAGCATCCACTACCTCTCAGGGCAAACTGTTTTTCACCACTCGCACTGTAGAAAATGTCCTTCTTATATCTTGTCTGAATCTACTCTCTTTTCGTTTAGAACAACCACCCCTTGTCCTATCAAGGCATCAGGCCTTACTTAAAAATTTTTCTCCATCTGTCTTGTAAGTCCCCTTTAGACAAAAAAGGTGGAAAGCTGCTCTAAGGTCTCCCTGGAGCTTTCTCTTCCTCAGTCTGAGCAATCCCAACTCTCTCAGCTTGTGTTCATAGGAGAGGTGTTCCAGCCCTCTGATCATTTTTGGGGTGTAGTCTTGATTTTGGTACCTT
>VXBB01013358.1:1147932-1158201 GCA_013399915.1 Illadopsis cleaveri | reverse complement strand
TAGTTTGGGTTGGAAAGGACCTTCAAAGCATCTAGTCCAACTCTCTGGAATGAGCTGGAAGAACTTCAACTAGATCAGGTTGCTCAGAGCCTCATCCAGCCTGACCTTGCGCATTTCCAGGGATGGAGCATCCACTACCTCTCAGGGCAAACTGTTTTTCACCACTCGCACTGTAGAAAATGTCCTTCTTATATCTTGTCTGAATCTACTCTCTTTTCGTTTAGAACAACCACCCCTTGTCCTATCAAGGCATCAGGCCTTACTTAAAAATTTTTCTCCATCTGTCTTATAAGTCCCCTTTAGATAAAAAAGGTGGAAAGCTGCTCTAAGGTCTCCCTGGAGCTTTCTCTTCCTCAGTCTGAGCAATCCCAACTCTCTCAGCTTGTGTTCATAGGAGAGGTGTTCCAGCCCTCTGATCATTTTTGGGGTGTAGTCTTGATTTTGGTACCTTCAAAAAAATTTTTTAATGATATGTAGCTCTATATCGGAACAATATCTACTGTAAATCAAAAACCTTAACCTGCAGCAGACTCACTTCATCCAATATGAAGTAAAGATAGCAGAGACCTCCCTGTTTCCTACTGCTTGGCTGCAGATATTGTATCCATTATTTCTCTACCCTCTCTAGACTATATGTCTAGACGTACACAGCAGAAAATCCCTTTTTGAATGTATTGGACAGCATTTGGTGTGGCTTCTGCAAAATGAAATTTGGCCAAAATTGTTCAGTGTAATCAATATCTTGACACTTCACTGGGATTGTCACAAAGCCTGTGATTTCATCACCCCACCATCAATGTGGTTGCAGCAAGTTTTCTTAATACCCAATAAAATTCTTTTACAGACATGAAAAAGCTCTCTTCCCTCTGGCCAATACCAGGAATTTGTGGGTAGGGCTTTGCAGACTTGCAGTATAAAAATGAAGGTTATAGACAAAACAACAAGATATGTAAAAAACTTCTAATAACATGGTCAAAAACCACATAGCTCCACTAAAAGGCAGTCATGGAATTTAAACAGCAAAGTGGTTCTGCAAGCAAGGTGCTTGATTGAAAATGGAGTCACAGGAAGATACCTTATTTTATATAATTACTTGTAGCACATCTGAAAACTTTTAGCACAATCTCATGTTTTTAAATAGTTGCATTTCTCCAAACAGCAGCATGGATTAGCAAACAGATTAGTGTGTTTACTCAGCTTTACAATGAAGTGTTCTCTGAAGTCAGTGGACTTGCTTTTCATGCCATCCTGTTTTTCATGAAATTATAGGTATGTGATCCAGAGCAGCATAGTTGTACCTGAATGGAAACATCAGTATATGGACTTTTTTTAAAGCATTAACTGTGTTTTTCAAGTTTGCCCTTTTGTTTTTCTTTCTTTCTTTGTCAGCATTTTTCTTACATCCTTCCTTGGTAAAGCAGTTGCTAAAATGCTAAATGACCCTAATAAAACTGAACCCAGGTTCACAACTTTCCTAACAGACTAATTCCAGTTAGTGACTTCATGATAATTTGTAAGGAGCTGTAGCACAACAGATAGGAACCTTCTCCCATGCACATATACACACCAGTCTGTCTGTGAACATGGGAGCAAAGCTGCCTGCTCTGCCTGCCTCTTACCAGTGGACCCAAATCTCTTTCCTTCCAATGCCCTGCTCAGTTGTTGTGATTTCAAGCCCAACTGGAGACGAAACACTGCATCCCTACTCACTCAACCTCCCTCTCTTCCCCTCTCCACTCTGGTAGGATGGGGAGGAGAATCGAATCAATAAAATGCATTTTACAATTATACAATTATTTCCTTTGCCTTAGAGGAAGTGAAGTGGCAGCCACAGGTATCCAGGCAAAATCCAGGAAAATGTGTACACTAGAAGTCAAAAAAATTATCTTCAGGAAAAAATTATATATTTTCCTTATGATGACTTCTGCAAACTAGAAAACGGGTTCTCCAGCTGAGTCCCTGTTGGAGCTTTGCTGTTACGGCTCTACTGGGAAGTTTCTATAGCCAGCTCTAGTCCTAGTTTAACACTCCACTAATCTAAAGGGCTTCCCAGCCATTCATCCTCCTGATGCTCTGGAGACACATGGAGTTTAGCAGCATTACTCATGCAGTGCAATTTGAGACACAGAGGAGAAGGAGGATAAGCTGATCAAGGCCCACAGACAGCCCATGGCAAAGCTCAAAGTAGATCTGCTCCCAGTTTCTTCTTGCTCTTTCAGACCTTTCTTTTCTTTGGCGCAGCCACAAACTCGTCGTGTGGTTTGTGAATTTTAACAAGCCTTTCAATAAAGCTTGTCTGGGTTTTGGATTGGTAAAGAAATTTGAAACCAAGGTAAGGCTTTGTATTGGTGTGTGCTGTGAAAATTTCACATGGCTGTTTTTCACCCAACTTGTTCAGCCATAATAGCAAGGCACAGTGGGCCAGAAAACTACACACCTTACTGAACAGCTCAGTTTCTGTGAAGAAGGTGGTGAGAGTGGTGGGTATGGAAAATGGGTTTTCAAGAGTTTATGGAAGTTACCACTTCTTTTGGGAATACACATTCCTTGCAAAATCTATTCCTCTTCCCAGCCGTACATACCCTTTGTTTTTACTGCAGTGGTCCTGTGTACCCAATAACTTGGCACTGTGCATTTGTTAACAGACTCTTCATGCACAGTTTGAATTACTCATAAAGTCCTGCTTTCCGCAACCTATATGGAGAAATACGAAGTAACTGTTCAAAGGAAGGCAATTTTAAGTCTTTCATAAAATTTTAAACAAGAAAGGATAAAGGGCTCAAACAATAATGGTTTTAATATGTCTCTGCTACTGCACTCTTGAAACCAGTTTGCAAGTCAGTTGTGAAAATGTATGAGACATGTTTGCTACTTTCATGGAGACAACTATCCTGTTAATTTTCATCCCAAATGTCAAGATATATTGCAAAAAGTGCACAGGCTGTGCAAACTTTTGTTCAACAGAGTAGTCCTTATTTATTCCCTTGGGGCTTTTTACTGCTACCTATGTAGCAGTAAAGTCTATGTATTATTAGATTAGTAGGAGCAGAGTTAAGACTCGTTCATGAGACCAGGACATATGCTGCTGTTCTGGTCCACAGGTTCATAGAGCATTTGTGCCGTGTTTTAAGAAACAAAACCCAGTGTCAAACTGCCATTTAATATTTTATTTTGACTACCAAAGCTGTGCTAAAATGGAAGGTAAGTCATCTTCCTCAGTCACAGAGTTGCTTGCAGTTTCCATTTTCTCAGTGCAGTGAAGGTGGTTGGCAGACATCTGCTTTCAGATGTAATTGTGCTGACCAACGAATCCACCATCTCTCCCTGCTTCACACTTCCCCCATCTGTTTATCACTTCACAGTTCTACCAGTGGAAGGACTTGCAGGAGAGTTTAGACAACCCACTGCAGACAACAGTTGCTGGGAGGGCCCAATCCATTTCCAGCAGCCATCTGACTTGAAGGAGACTCTTTGAATCCCACTGCTGTTCTCCTTTGCCTGGCTACTTTCGTTGGTCATATAAAAAAAAAACCCCAAAAACAGACACCCCACTTCACCCTAGAGAGCATTGCTTATCTTATTCACAGCTGCAGCAATGTTATACACAGGTAGGTGCGTGAGTGGGCAGGCAAGAACAAAGATACATAGATAGATAGATAGATAGATAGATAGATAGATACATACATACATACATGCATACATACATACATACTTTTTTGTTGTTCTTTAAAAATACAGACATAAAACAAAAGCTACTGCACACTTACACAAGCAATTCCACTTCCTCACACTGTCGATTTTTCTCTTGATCTGCATCTAAACATCCCAGAAGAGACTGGGACACACAGACTTTTCCATCCAAGGAAGCTTGTCCATTTTCTCTATCTTTGTCTTTCAATTTACTGAATGATTCATTTTCCATTGTTTCTTCAGAGTACAGCAAAGGCAATAGGAAGAAATGTCTTACTGTTACAGGGAGTCAAAATAATTCTGGAGATGTGTTTATGTGTGTTGTGATGATTCTGGCATGAAACCCATTGATCTGGTCACCCCTTTTGTCCTGTTTTCATTCTTCTTGACATCTGTAATGCATGGTTAGCACACTCTATTTCACATTTCTTGCTCCCTTGTTTTATCTCCTTCCTTGTATGAACATAGTAGTTTTGAAAAAATATTCACCACCCATACCCATGTTTGCTGATAATTTTACTCCTTTTAGATCTTTCTTTGACAGACACTTTTTGATGGGCATCTTCCAGGTAGCTCTGACTAAACTGAACATTCTGCTGCATGAAATGAAAACAACAATCAACAGTGGAGGGAGATTCCATCAGCCCAGGAGGTCAGATAACTTTTTTTTTTAAAGTCTTACCAATTTTCTGACTCCAGAGCCATATTTTTATTTTCTCAGGATATCTGTTACACTGATTACAGATATCAGTTTAACTCTGAATATTCTGTCAGTGCATAATTCCCACTCTTGATAGTGAAAAGACATCTGAAAAAACATTTTCTGTAAAAGGATAAATTAATGGTGTTATTACAAGACTTGTTCAGAAATGGCAGCATTAACTACAATAAATTCTAAATGGGTTTCTTTTCTTCTTACAAAAAAAAAGTCACATAAATTGACCCATTATACATATAATTATGTCTCCAATTTTGTTTGAATTATGATTTTAATGTGATTTTTGTGATTCATAATACCAGAGGTGACAGCAAGGGACAAGGACATAGAGGGTTGTCTAAATCCTTATAAGTGTGCTGAAAGTTTCTTTTGTCTAACTCACCAGTTAACTTTTTGATTAGATAAAGACCTAAAAAACCTCCTATGGCAAAGAAGATGGCAATCAAATGTGGAAATCTTCATTGTATAGAGCACCCTGGGGTTTGTTAAATATCTGCAGATCTGCTTGTTGTAAGTGACAATGTTTATTCTTGCAAGTGAATTCCAAGATATCCTGGCTTCCTTGGGGTTTAATCTCAGCCTTTTTTTGTTTCTCTGATTAGTTGGAAACTGTAGCAGGTCACCCTGGCTCTTTGAAGAATGAAGGGTCTCATTCCAGGGTGAGGCCCAACGAATTTGTGAATGAATGAAAAGTTAATTGAGGAAAAGGGTAGAGCATACTTCAGTCATAGTTAATTTAAGCAAAGCTGATAAGTTAGTAAATAGAAACACTAGTATATTCTTTCAAGTAGAATTTTTGCTCTTACCGATATCTTAGGTGCTGTTTCTCTGGCCCTTTTAAAGATTGGTGCTTGTCATAGACACTTTATTATCTAATCTTCTGCCCAAGGAGAGATTCTGTAGTGTTGACTAATTACAAATAGATTGAGTTCTGTTGGAAAGTGCATTTGCAAAAATAAAAGGAAAGCTCATGCACTACAAATGTTATTTTTTAACTTTATCTTCTTAAGAGTTTTTTTTTTTTAAACTAGCAAATACTGTGGGGAAAAAAAACATTAATGACATACGTCGTAATTTTTTAGGAATGTGAATGAAACTTGAATCCTTCTCGGTTTTTGTTGTACTTGAAATATCTTTTGTAATCACTTCAGAATTGTGGTAAAATGCAAAAATGTAATACATGGTAAAATACAAAAAGTGGCCTAATAAAAGTCAGCTATTCAATTTAAAACTATCATATTAAAACTTTAAAAATGCAGAAGGTTTATATGCAAGCAAATGAAAGGCACTCTTTCTTCACAAGTTGAGAAGTTTAAGAAAAAGCTGTGTTTTGCTAGAGGAAATATGCTTAAGGAAAAGGTATAACTGTGAACCATGACATGGAAAAAGTACAGTGATGGTAAAAGCAAGGGCCATAGGCAGCAGCTTTTAAAGTAACTATAGCAACATTATTTTAGGAATCAGAGAAGCTACAGCAAACAGCTGGAGATGGAATCAGACATTTTTTCAATTTTAAATATGTTTTGGACTTACTGCCCACCCATCTCAAAGCGCCTTAACATTGCTAATGAATTTAGTCTCCTACAGTCCTCAGAGGGTGAGTGCTATTCTCACTGGGTCATTTGGGAAAATGGAGCAGGAAAAGGTAAAATGATTTGCCATATGTCATGCAAGAAGACTACAAAAGAGTTAAAAATTAAAAGATGCTTTTAAAGACAGAAGATTGGGAATGCTGCCCTGGCAAATCTGAGTGGCAAATATGCTTCAGTGCAGCCATGAGTGCCAGAAGCTGGGGACTGGATGGTATTTCATAAGCTACACCTGTGTTACAGACTAAGGTGATGTGAGTCCATCACTTCATATCTGTTCATGTGCACTAGCTAATCTGCAACAAAATTACAGCCACCAATGCTTTTACTAAAACAGGAGACATATGAGCCATTAAAAATCCATAACACATGACAATGTTAGAGATTAAAGGTACAAGCCCACTGCCTATCTGTAGGCAATAGCTACATGACAAGCAACCTAATTGAATTAATGTATATTCATACAATAGCCCTTGCAATGTGATCTAAAAATGCTTACAGTGGAGAAATTGTTTTCTGGGACAAGAAAACAGGCCCGAGGTCCCAAGCCTAGTTATGCAGCAGCTCAAGACATGCAAATCTCAGGAGGAGGAGGAGGAGGAGGAGGAGGGAAGAACCAGTGTCTTCATCTCTGCTCAACTCCATCCTACATCTAAGGTACTGAGTCTCCAACTGCACCTTACCACAAAGATAAATTACTAAAAGCCTTCAATACACCATATTTACCAAGATAACCAGTTTAATTTTGTGCTTAAAGAATGCTGGGCACAGAAGACACTGTCTGTGCCATCAAGGAGGTTACAATCCAGATATTTTGCTGTCCTGTAGTTCAGCTGAAGCAGGTATTCGTCTTACAAAAATAGAAACAAGAGTTGCACTCTTTCTGCTGATACCAAGACATCATTATCAGCAAAATAAACAACAACTGATTAAATAAGTAGTTAAAGTTTTAGTTAGAGAGGGAACTTATAGCAGCCTTAGGTCTTGTTCAGTTTCAGTAATCATGGTCATTCCTATGCAAAGCCACAGCTAACTAGTGGTGATTTTAATCATTTTCACTGTGGATACAAAGTGCAAAGGTTTGTTTAAAAATATGCTGGTTAACGCAGGAGTGAGCCAACTTCAAAAAGCCTTTTCAGAACTGCATACATGGGTCTAGAGGGGGAGAAAAAAAAAAAAAGGCACCCAAGGGTTGCACAGTGTAGTGTTTTCTTTTTAAGCCACTGACTCAAGAGTGCAATCCAAATCACCTTTCAACTATGATGTTTGCTGCTGCTTCTGCTCTGAGGAAGCAACTGCTTCCCTGGGGACCCCACACAGCCTGTCAGCCCAGTGGGGAGCTGCCAGAGGTCAGCAGAGCATCCTGTAACCCTGGGGAGGCTGCTCTGCCCTCACACTGACTCCAGAAACAAAAGGAAGTCTTCCCTTCACCTGGAGATTGGTTACTAAGCCAGGGCACCAATATGTTATGGTTAACACAGTAGAGGTTAGATCATTTACCTAAGGCTGGAACACTTAGGTTTAATCCCTTCCTGACTGTGATAGGATTTATGACCATCTCCTGCCATCCAACCTCCAGCCTAGTCAGGATCAGGAGTGACCAGGGAAAGACTTTGGCCTCCTCACTGTGGGGTGGGCAGAGCCCTGGTTACTAAATGGGACCAGCTGTTGCGGTAATGAGCCCATGAGACTTTTATACCTGTTACACCTACCCCTTCCTCTGCTGTTTTTGTTTTGGAGACCATGTCAGTAGGCATGTGGTACATGTGTGCCAGCTGGGCAGAGCCCTCCTGAAAAGCAGCTGGTTAAATTTACCTTTTCACTGTGTGGCTGGGACCCTCTATGCCTCCACGGAGGTCAGCATGGAGGGACAGCCCCACAGATGGGACCAGGCTCAGGTTGAGCAGCCTGGAGCAGTGGCCCAGCTGCCTCCCCTTCCCCTACCCCCTCTTTGGCCCCCAGTGACTCAAAATGAGAAACTCAGGAAACATAGATTCTGGGAATAGAAAAAAGGCACATGGAGGGATGATGCTTTGCTGTGTCTGACACTACCTTTTGCTTGCCTTTGGAAAAGAAAGAATCTTTGGAGCTTTTTTTAATTCCTCATTTTCTTTCTCCTTTTAAAGGTTTAATCCATATTTCCATAGCTTCTCTGCTATCCACCGCACTAGTGTGCTTTTTCTCTATATCTGGAGAAGGTGTATTTTATTTGTTATATCTTAAGACACTCCTAATTTACAAGAACTCATTTCCCTTCTAAACTGCCTTCTTCCACCCCATCCCCCAGCACCACATTCTCTCCTGTGACAAATACCCACTGTGGCAAGAAGTGATGCTTATCCTGGGTCAAAACCAGCTCCCTTTCCCCTTTGCTCCCCTCCTCTCCTCACAGGCCTAAGGCAAGCAGGAGCAGGAAGCAAGGCAGCGGGGCAAGGGATGTGCAAGAAAAGGACAGCTCAAGCCCTGGTGCATAATTCAGAGACCCCACAAAGCATCCAGCTCAATAAAGACTTTGACCTTTTCCCTTTCTCTGCTGTGCTACTCAACAGGCATTTACCAAACCCAGGCTGGTGAAATAACAGCTTTTTTAGTGTGCATTTTGTTTTGTTTTTATTAACGATTAAGCTATGCTAGAGGAAAAGTCAATCTTTAAGGTCTTTCCTAAAGCCAGCAAATAGTTCCATGTTACCAGTTTATCTGTGTGAAAAACATTTAGAGGGTTCTATTTAAAACTAAATAAAACTAAAATAAAAATCGATGACCTAGTCTCCTTCCACCTTCAAAAATAATAAACCATGCAGTCCATTAACTCTTCTTTAAAAGTTTTCTTTTTCTTAGGAATAGAAATCTGTAATTGTCTCTGTGGAATACACTTTTAACAATAGCTACCACGTTGGGTTTTGTTTTTAATTACAGATTCAGTACTTAAAAAATAATACTTTAAATTAGTAGAGTTGTTTAATTGTTTTAATTTATTTTATTTTTTAGGTCTTTTAAAAGTCAGTGGGATACGCTTTTTTATGTCTCCCAGTCAGTTAAGGAAAACAAATGCCATTCATACTTGATATTCTTTAAACTTCAGTGATTTTGTTATTTTAACATCTCTCAAATGTAAAGGATTTTTCAGAATGTCAATTCTCCTATGAATAAACTTAATTAAGATGTACATTTAAATGAAAGAGATAATTAATTCACACCATTCCATTTGCTTATTACTTGACAGTCAGGGTATATTAAATGCTCAGATGTGTGAAAAGAAAACATGGAGAAAGAGGCACAAATAAAACAATCAGGATCAAAATATCATTTTCTGTCACCATTTTCCTGTGTTCCTATAATAAAACTGTCAACCGCATGAAGTTATTTTCTGCTTTTTATGAGCATGGATTATCCTCACTTTCCAGTGAATAATTTCACTGACACTGTAAATTTTTGTTTGTGCTCTTTTTTTCTTTTTAATTTTAGAAGTCATGGTAGTTATGACAATTTCTATATTTAAACATCCCCCTCATCCACACCCCTGAATGGCTGCCTGGACAATCAGTAACTTTTTCCAGTTAATTCTGTATAACAAGTCAGTGTTTTCTTTGTTTGAAAGGTGATTCTTAGAACCATCTGCTTACAAACAGGAATAATACCCATTTGGGGAGTTATTATTATAAGTTTCTTTACAAAAAAATCTAAGCCATTTTTGATTTTAAATGGAATGTTGTTTGTTTCAAGACAAACAAATCATATTTGTGGAAAGTCTCATTATTACCAAACCACTCTTTTCTTGTTTAGGCGGCTGCATTGACTGGGGTGCAAACACGCTCTGCTGAAGCCAGGCAGCACTGGCCACCTGCTGTCTGTTCAAGTAATTCCTACATTTACTACCACCAAATGTGAGGCACAGAGAAACAGAAGTTGTTTCTCCTAGTGGCTCAGGCCCACCTTTGCTCTGCCCAGGCACCTTAAGCAATGCAGGTAAGCACAATGCTGCATGCCTGGCTCCCACTTACCCACCAGGTGCTCACAGGTCTCACATCAGTTTTCTCCTGGGCTCCCCAAACAAAATCAATAGCTTTTCAGAGGCTGGAGTCATGACCTGTGTCTCTGCTAAAACCTCACTCTCAACCTTACCAGACTTGCAGAGGAGGCAAGCAAGCCCCAGGAGCTGAAAAAAGTCAAGGGCAAAGCATCACTATTGGCCGGAACATCATGGAGAAGCAGAAATTGTCCCTTTGGTGTTTGGTAGGTTGCTTGTTTTGGATAGAGCGAGAAAGAGAGAGA
>VXBB01013358.1:1105807-1137892 GCA_013399915.1 Illadopsis cleaveri | reverse complement strand
GTCAATTTTAGGACTGTCCAGTTTCCTGCGTAAGTTACTATAGAAGAACAAAAATAGCTGCTTCGCACCAGCTGAGGGCTATAGTACAACGCAATTTACTACCGTACGCAGTTTTAGCAGCGGAGGGAGGGGGGAGCACGGCTGGTGCCAAGACAAAACACAACCGCGCCGCGGACATCTGCCATTCAGAGCCAGCTGCGGCTGCGACTCGGGTCAGAGCTGCCAGCATGTGTAAAGGACATCTAGGAAGGGATGTCCGAAGTCACGAAAATACACCCTTGCCCTGAAGTGCGTTACATTAGAACATCCTTCTGATAGACTAGAGCAGAAAACTTGCCTAGAGAGGTTTATGAAATTTCCCCCCCCAAAAAAAAAAAAAAAAAAAGCACACAAATTTAGATCCACCCCCACACACCTCCCTATCACAACACCTTTAACTTGTGAGTACTGTGAGAAAGTTGAATTTAATCTTTTGAGATCAATGATTTTGTTGCTTTATACTGCTTTCTGATATGCCTTGTATTAGCATTTAAATACACTTCAATTGTATCATATTATTTTTCTCTCCTAATTAACTGTGCAAAATTGGAAATTGCAGAATTTGATGGGTAACTTTTTAGTAGAGTTTAGATTCTTCCTCTGTCTTCAATTTGTGCCCATGTAGCAGTAGAAAAATACATAAAGAAGCTGCTAACCCGGACTTTTTCTGAGCCTGTTTTGAAATTCCCTTGCTATAAAAAACCCGCCTTGATAACACACAGCAGTAGCTGAAGCAAGCTATTGTAAATGCTGACTTGTGCCAGCAGCAGGAATTTCAGGTAATCCTGGGGTTGCTGTAACTTATGACAGAAACTTGATTAGCCTGGGACAGAGAAATGAAAACTGCAATTCAGTTTGGCACCTTCGTTCAGTTAGGTTTCAGCTCATATATGCTAAGGACAGGGGTTTAGTCATTCTCTGAGTTTTTGCGTAATAGTTTGGGTGTTTTTAATAAGTAATATGATTTTAGCATCCTTCAAATATCTTTCCACTCATCTTTCAAGTATTGCAGTAGTAAAACAGTGACATATTATGTGCAGCCACATAGTACAGGTGAAGCTAATGGCAACACCCTGTGCTTGTACTGGGACATTATAAAGGCCATTTCCATTCAATTGATTGCAGCCTTTCAGTTATTCACCCTTTACATCATCATTTTCTGTTGGGTTTCTTTCCGAGAATTAATTTTTCAGCCGCTATTTTAGAAAAAAACACCCGACTGTTTTAATACAAAGAAAATTTGAATACTGTGGAAGCAGTCGCTTTACTTTGTAACCATATTCTTAACAGGGTTGGCTCTTCAGTGGTGTGGGATAGAGATTTAAAAGCAGGAAGGAATCTCATCAATTAGAAACAAGCTTTTTAGTGAAATAGTTGTGCTTGGTGTGATCACTGAGGCTGGATTTTTATCAAATGAATGGGTTATTTAAAAAAAAAGAAATTCCTTACATCCAATTAACCCAGCCCATGCTGGCTAAGAGAACTATCGTTGCATTGTGCATTTGCACATGGAATAGGAATCATATCATAGGAATAGGGCTACCATACATCTGATTTTTTTCCCCTTTGGATGACAGCTCTCCTTCCCCTCACCCGGCCTGTGGGTCCCATCTGGATAACCTTTTCATAATTGCACTCTGTGTTTTAAAATCTCTGCCAGAGTGGGAACTGGGGCTTTTTGTTTTGTTTTCTCTCTCCCTTTTTTTTTCTTCTTTCTGCTTTGTTTTGCTACAGGCAGGACTAGGCAAGGGGTGGGTTTGGCCCTCTGTAGTATCTAATGAGAGTGGTTACAGCGGGGAGAGGCAAGCAAAGCAATAGCAGCAACATGGTAGCACTAAGTGGAACAGCTTGATGCTATTCCAAACCTCAGAAAGGCATTTGGAGGTTCATGCTTAGGAGAAAGGATGCCCTAGGTTCATTTAAAAAGAAGAATAATCCTAGTGCTTGAAGGGATTTTGGGTACTGAGGAAGGTTGGAGTAGTGTTCCACTGGTCTGGGAAGTGTTTGGGGAAAGGTACAAGAGGTTGGGGTTTGACAACTCCCATAAACTTGCAGTTTGAGGGTCTCTGAGTCAGGAAAATTTAGGATTATCTCCCTGGGCACTTCTAACAAGGACTTTGGCTTGTGGTAGGGAACACATTCAGGGCTATTGAACATCATCTCCCACCATGAAAGTAGTAATGGTGGGTGTACCATATAGAACTTCTACAAATATGCTGCAGAAACAGGGCACAACACCTACCAGTACTGTGATACTACTGAACCTGCTAGACATAGTCAGTAAGGTTTGAAGGGTTGTAAATGGGAATTATGCTCCGCTTCTAGCTCCCTTCTCCCTCCTTCCATTCCTTCTTTTTTAGATTCTTGCTTACCAGTCAATCTTTCTGGAAGAGTAGGATTTATTCCTTGGAGACCTATGACAAAGGCTGAAGGACAAGGTATGCTGAAGGTGCTCAGAATGAATATTTGTGCCCCTTGTACCTCTGTCCACACGGCCAGCATTCCTGCTCTGGCACTTTGCATAGTGTGGCATAACTTGAGTATAATGGATATTGCAAAGTTCCAATAAGATCATCCACATTTTCCAGCTAATAATTTTAAAGTTTTATCAGCATGTTTGGATACATGCTGAATCATAATTCTTGAAATACCTGTCCTTTGTCTATTTATCAAGATGCACTTAAATCTGAGGCTGAAGTTCCATCAGTGTAGGGATTTTCCCCCCTTTTTACATGTTGGTGTTGAGTTTGGGCATACTCTGTCCCAGTGCATCCTTACTACACTGCAGTTATAGAGGAATGGGTATTTCCATTTTGCAGATGTGAAACCAAGGTGAAGAGAAACTCTGAGTAAAGCCTGATGAATGTGCACATTTTGAAATGACATTTCAGGGTCCCCCAGCTCTAAAATCCCTTCCTACCTCCCTCTCCTGTCTACATTGGATGCAGATTTACCATGGGATCTGAGCTCTCCATTACCATAGTGTGATACAGCATGATCTCTTATATCACATGATAGATGAGATGCTACAGTACAGAGCATCATTCCTGAGTTCCATGCACTCAGCCTTGCACCATGCGTGTGTCTTGTGGATAGTCTCAAGATGGGGGTGTCTTTTTTTTCAGACATGTCCCTATTGTAGGTAATTAGGGCTATCAGGCACTTCTTTCCTCAGGTTCTGTGGCAGTGGTTGCAGGCAAACCTGTTTAGTTCTCAGGGAATAAGCTAAACATATTTAGTATACCTGGTCAAAAAAGTTCAATGATCCCGTTGAAAGTGACCTTAATAGACTAATGTTGTCATTTAAAAGTCTCTGGTGTAGCTGGGAAGTGAATCCAGACTTCCCCACTTCTCCTTCAGTATGCTAAACATGAGCTCTGCTTCACACTTAGCAATACCACCCATTCTGTTTCCCTCCTTTTTTTTTTTTTCCCCAATCTCTCCCTTTAACACTTTTCTACTCCTTTTACTCTTCATATTCCGTTTTCTTTCACTTTTCAACTTAAACTTAAAATGCTCTGTTTAAAAATGTAGGGGCCAGATCTTCAGAGCCAGCCAAACCACACATGGTGCAGGCCCAGGGTATAGGGAGGGGGAAAGTGGCTCTAAGCCATTTTTCATCTCCCTGGATTCTAGGTTGAATTGATGCCAAAGGGGCCCCTGGCATAACTGAGAGCAGGAATGCTCTAAATTACACTAGTTAGAACAGTTCCCAAGGGCCTATCCTATGCCACTTGCTCCTTTCCGCCTTGGCCACCTATGAAGGCCTCCTACACTGCCTTATTTTGTGCAGGGATTTCCTACATCAGGGAATGCCCAGCTGCCCTGTTACGGTACAAAGGTGATAGAGAATCATTCCCTAAGAATTTCCAGAATAAATAAAGCAATTCTGTTAAAGAAAATTACAGAAATAACATAGCATTAGAATTTGTCATCTTAATGACTTTGCTTGAACATCACATTTTTTCTTCCTACCTTCAATGTGCATTTGACAGGGAAAGGACTTGTTTTGAATTACTCTGTAAAGTCTTTAAGGAGGGGGCTTTTTAGGTTGAGTAAAGAGTGATCTGGAGAGCAATACCAAAAATGTTTTACACCATTAGAAAAAGCAGCGCCTTTTTTTTTTTAAATAAGAATACTGTATGTTGTTCTAGTTATGCAATTTCCAAAAGGAAATGTCTATTACCGAGATGTGATAATGGGAAGATTGAAGTGAGACTGGAATTATTGGAACATATCAATTAGAAGACAAATAAGAGGGATTATAATAAAAAAAAAGCCCCAAACAGTTGTAAATATAATCTCATGTTAGTCTGAGAGCCCTCTTTTGCATGGTATTTTTCCAATGAAAGATGGCAAATGGAAAATCAGCCCAAGAAAATATTTTCTTATCTGAGGAGGATAAGATGGCAACACTTGAGACTTCTCCAAAATCTTGAAGTGAAAAATAGAGCAAAATATTCCAAGTGTGATAAACACAACTACAAAAACATCACCTGTTATAGCTAATGGTTTACAAGATGAATAATTTGAGTAGAGAACAAAAACCGATACTTCATACTTCATTATGACTTATAGTTTAAGACAGAGTTTTTTAGGGGTTAGAGTGCGATTTCATGAGGGTGGACTATCCCACAGCTACCTAGAAAGGACTTGTAGCAGCAAGTGACAGAACCAGTTGACACAACTTCTTGGGCTAAGCAGGTACAAGTATGGTTCTGTATTGCTGTGTATAAGCAAAAAGAGGGAGACATGAGGAGATCCAAATTCTTCTTTGGGGCCACCGAGTGCCCTCACATTATAAACAACTGTAATGTTGATCACAACAAATATAGTCAAAAGTCAATACTGGGACGCAGTGGAATGTCAGTTGAAAAAAAGAAGACAGTGTTAGACCTGAACAGAAAATCTTCAAAATGTGTGAGAGAGTTCAGTTTTTGAAGTGACCAAAGGCCTGAAGTAACCTCTGAATTTTAACTACCAACCAACAAGACCTTACCTTCCTCTTGAAAGCATTGTTCTTCATACCCACATCTTCAATTTTTATGATTGTAAGTTTTCAAAAGGTTTGTGGTTTGGTCTAAAGCTGGCAATTTGAACACAAAGCTTTATTTAGTGCTCTTGTCCAAAGCAACTACAATATGAGCTAAAAGGTTTGAATTTGCTTTGGAAGGACTCATGTATATTCTGAGCTGCCTCAGGGACAGCCAGCAGGATTCTTTCTGTTACTTGTGCTGTTACACATATCTTTCACCTGTAGTTTGAGCACTGGGTACCAAAGCTGGGGCTCTGGTGCATATCCCGTGAATGTTTCACTCCGTGGTGAATCAGGAAATCATACAGCCTCCTCACATGGAAAGAGCACTCAGAAAGTTGAGAAATAGAGTTAGTGAAAATTTCCTCCATGTTTTCATGGGACTATTTTTTAAAGAAATGGATTTATGAGTGGGATGTGAATTTTGAATTCTCTTTGCTTTCTTACCTTATCTAAGGATTGTGAAGATTTACAGGGTAGGAAATTCCTCTTGGATGTAAGAACTGTTAGTAGGAAAGACTGTCTTTCTGCCTTTGTGTGCACTACTGCTTTAATTAAAGAGTGTTTCCTGGAAGGCCTAGGAACAGATAGAGTAACAGCACATGTGAAGGAATATCTGTGCAATATCTGTGCAGTGAAATTACCATGGCAGACGTCTCCTTCTTAGCAAGGAAGGACTTGTCTGACTGAAGGAATCCTCTCCTATACTTCTTTGCTTAAAACAAATCACACAAGTCAATTGAGAAATAAAAGATTTTTTTTCTTGTCAAATATGGAGATCTCACTCTTTGAGTTCTCAAGCTTCCACCACTGTTGTTTGTTAACAAGTGCAGAATTGAAATTTTATGGCCAGACTCCTAAAGGGTGTGCTTTGACAGACAGACCAGATGTCCTTTAAAGAAGTTAGAGACAGATCCCACCTATAGGACAATTTTTTCCTTGGTTTCAATTCACAGGAGTGGTCTTATGACCTCAGGCATTGTTGCATTGCACTTTGCTTCACATTGTCAACTTTGAGAAATCAGAAAGATGCTTCCTTGCCTAGTGGATTGATTATCTAGCTATTAAGCTACAGACAACACCAGACAGCCAGTGTACCAGCTTCTTGCAGGTCAGTCAGTGCTCAGTTTTAATTCACTGAGATTTTATGGACCTGACAAGCTACCTAGAACATGCACATGCTGAAAGTTAAGGTAATTCATGCCTACTAAAATTGCCTTCTTTCACAGGGCAGTTTGTGAAGCACTGGAAACACACAGGTAGTGTGTTACAGTGTCAAGACAGGCTTTCTGAACTTATTGCTGCCACTGACCCATAAGAACACTAAGAAAGAATTGAATGCTTACATGATCATGTGATGGCACTTTCAAATACCAAAGTAATTTTGTCATACTTTAGGGAAATCTTAAGAAAATTAATAATGTTTTATGACATCTATGCCAAGCTATCTGTGCATAGTATGTTAAATTTGCAGTAAGATGGTCTTACTGGAGATCTCATCCCCCTACAGACTATTTCGTCTACAATATATTTGACAAATAGATATGATTCTGATTTTATAGGGGCAGAAACTGACTTTGTACAATGAGAGCAAAGTCTTATGGGCTGCCCGTAGCACAGCTCAGAAAGAACTTAGATACAACTTTAACTACAGGTTCAGAAAAGTGGTGTAAGGTGAGGTCTAACTTTCTTGAGAAAAACCGATTTAGAAGGGAACACATGAAGTGATCAGAACTAGAGTTCACTAAATTCAGGCTTATGGTATCTCTGAGCTGGATTCTTCTTTGGATGTCTAATTCAGCTATAGGTCCCTGCAGACAACGACTATAAAGGAGAGTAGAACCAGTACACCACCCAGGTTTATTGCATGTCTCAGAGGGAGATGGAATAGCATTGAATGAATAGTCTTTATCTTACAAATTCAAATTCACAAAATGAAATAAAACATTTTGCATTCTAAAATCGAAATTAGTCATATAGATTGGAGAAGGAAACATTAATTCAGCAGGAAACTCCAGTATTTTGATGTGTGTTTACAACCAGAGCAAGGATGAGATATTAAAGCTTTTACTGAGTAGAATTTTCCCTGAAAGCTGTTATTGACAGTATGAGAATACTCAGGTTTTTTTATCACCTCCAGACAGGATCACATGATTTGTAAGTCTAAAAGTAATGAGATTTTTTGATTGTGTCCTAGAGGAAGAAATAACTTTGTTCTTTTGACTCTTATGAGGACTTTGAGCAGTCCAACTGGAGTGAATGATGGCAGTGGGAATACTCATGGGAGAAGAAAGACTTGTGATCAGAACCATGCAAAGGTGTCACCATTTGCAAGGACTTTGCCCATGTCTCACACTGAAGTATTGCAGATAAGGACTTGAGTGCAGTGATAGCTGTAGGTGAAAGCTTGAGCAGTATCTGCAGGCAGTCCTTGACTCGTTCCAATGTTGCTTGTCCTTTGCCTTTATATGCACCAAATTCACCCATAACATTTTTTAGATATAAAAGTATTACATGTATTTAATAGTCAATTTGAAAATATTAAACTTCTCAATTATTATTACATAAATAATTTTTGAAGAGGCTAATCACCATTATGGACTGATTTTCCAAAACACAAACCAGCTAGTTTTCGGCTGCAAAACATCTCCCAAACTACAACCGGCTTCCAACTTTTAAAATGGCCTAACAAATGTTCTTGAAATGTGCTGAGATCAATTTGTACTTAGTTGAAAGTCTGGTGTAAAATCACATACATCTGACAGGCAGTTAAACCTCTGTGGGATGTGAGAAAATCCTGTTTTAATGGAATTGCTTGGAAGTATCTTATAGCACTGCTCTATTCAGTTTTCATATAGCGTTGCTTTGCTTCCTTGTTCCTCATTCTTCTGAATCCAGTGCAGAGACTGTTTCCAGACATTTATCCTCACACTCACTTAGTCTCAAGGGAAATTATGCTTGTGGCTGGTCCACATATATTTCTCATTTAATACCAATTTTCTAACCCTGCACTATCTTTGTCTTCATTGCATCATCCTCAGAAAATTACTGTCCCCCAGTTTCTCAATGCATTTATCAGCCTTGATATTCTTCGCTAGTTTGTGGGAACCACAATTCCTCCCACAGTGATGTTGCTTCAGATACACAAGCAGTCTGTATTCCACCCTCATTCAGATTCTGTCCAGATGCATCCACCCTAATCTTTTGCTTATCTAATCCAGGTCCTTTGGGCAAAGTCTGAAATGAGGCTAAGAACTCAGTGACTGGAAAGGTGCCAGCATGCCTTCCATTCTGTAGTAATTTATCACAGATTTTAGAAATGAAATTTTCCAGCATATAATTATAGAGATGGACAGTGTCCATCTATTAGAAGTCTCATACTCTGGTCTGTCAGTTACAGGTGTTGCTGGCTAGTGCTATTAAAACATGCACCTGTTATTCCCATTTTTCATGCTATGCCTTTTCACTAGTAATTCCAGTCCCCTTCTCACGCCCTTGTGAAATGATACTCAAACAAAGCCACAAGTGGTGCAGTTTAACGCTGCTCCACAGCCTGTGTACAGCTGAATGCTCATGTAGGTTTATTTTCTCTTTTCATTATAGCAACTCTCCTTTTGGCAACTTTGGAGGGTTGCCTGTTCTTGCTCACTGCTAATCAAATGAAGAACATGCTTTCAAAAGAGATGAGCAGAATATAAATCAGCTTACTCAGGTGTCTCCCAGTTTTCTGATGGCTTTGAGGGAATGGCCATGAGACACTAGAAGGCCAGAGTTGGAAGGCAGAAGATGATGAAAGGGTAAAAACTGGTATTCGGAAAAACTGTTGACTGGGGCTTTTTCCATGATTACATGTGTAGGCACTGAAAGGAGTGTAATTCCTGACAATATAGTTATTTTCAAAAAAATTCACAAACTGATCAACATCAGTTTTTCCTATAGTAAACAATTAAAAGAGCTATTGCTGAGCACTGAATAACCTTGGAGTCCATTTAGTGGGATTGTTACCCTACTATTTCCTTCTGAGACCCCAAAAAGTGAGATAGAATCCTGAACAGATTAACAGATTAAGGCTTTACCAACTCATGATTTTCTTCTCCCCTCAGTTTTAAAGGGTGGTTAGGGCTCTTCATTAGAGCAGGTTTTGAAAGCATTGCCATAGAGAAATGCAGATGGCAGTTAGCAGCTACTAGTCTAATAATAGAGTGCATTTGTAATGAGAATAACTCATTATTCATGTAAATATAGTTTAGCAATTTTCAAGTAAAGATAAAGAAATCTGAAAAGAGAAGACTAGCATAATACATTCTATAAGAAGAAAGGACTATACAAAGTAACTTTTTTCTTTCTAATCCTTGGCTGTGAACTGCAGGCTGTTCAGTGCCACAGCACATCTGTACATATGTAGACAGTTTGGTATAATCCATGACAAAAATCTTGCAAATGTGCTTGTTGTTTAAGGTTCTACCCTACCACTAAGATATGTTAACTAGTTAAAGTGAAGCCACTAATTTGTTGATTGTTTATAAATAATCTACACATCTACACAATTTGTAGATGGTTTATAAATAAGTTTATTGTTGGTGGCTTTTGTGGACCACACTAAGTATATAGATTTCAGAGCATGATTTTTTTTTTCTTTAATTGTATGAAGGTCTCAAGTGGAAGAGTGCTTCTTAAATTAATATGATCTCACTTATTGCCTTGAAAAAGTTTGTCTGGTCCAGTCAGTCTCTTGTCACTGTGGCAAAGTAGGATACATCACAGGTATGTCAATTACCACAGTATGAAGAGACTATAAACGGGGTAAGATTCAATAAATCTAACACACATAGAAATATATTGCTGTCTGCCTGCTGTAATTTTTACAAAATAGGGAGAAAGGGGAAAGATTCTGGGGCTGTAATTTTGTTAAGTCCACTAGTTTTAGAGGTCTGCCAGTTGTGGCATCCACTTGAGACAGCTAAAACTGCAATTAAGAAAAGAAGCAGCAAAATCAATGAATATTTCAAATGTAAATGGGTGGCTTCTTTACCTTCATATATTTGCAGTGCTCCTCTAAATCTTCCCAATTGCTTCACATTTTGCTAAATGTTTTTAAGATCTTCATAGGTCCTCATGAAAGTTTTCTAGGAACTGCTTCTGACTTATTCTTTGTCTTAAGAACTGAACCTTCAAGGTGCTTATCCTTCTCAAATTCTGTTGGGACCAGGGATTGATTACTCTTAGGTTCTTGCAAGACTGGGCCCTATAAGCAAACTTACTTGATCAGTTAAACTGGTGCTCTGGAAGTTGCTGAATTGTCTCCCAATTTGCTTTCTGTCAATGGCCAATTTCAGTATGGGACCACTCTTTACAAACTGGTAGGAGCATATTCAGAGCCTTGAAAGAAATTCAAGTCCTGGTTGCCATGGACTGTAGATTTAATTTTAAAACAATATATCTAGCCAAATAGGTCACTGACTCTCAAAAGCATTTGTTCTTTTCCAGCAATGGCTTCTGTTCAAAAATCTCAGTCATCTGCTTTCAGTTTTATGTATATTGATGTTTTTTATTTAGTCAACATTTTATGGGGCCATTATTATAAGGGGAAGTCTGAGTAATTAAAACTATCATGGCTTCATGATCATTAGTCATAAAACACATCTGTTGACACAAATTTGTCTCTTTTTTTTTCACTATTTCAGCTGCTTCAGAAATGCTGATGCTTTTCTTCTGTGACATCAGCGTAGTAGTTTACTACTGTAGTCTGTTAATGTTAATAAGGGTTGGCTGAAAAAGTGTCAGGTACTAACAATTAAAGTGGGCAGGGCCATCTGAAACCACAAATTGCTGCCTGCTTTTTCTGCTTCTTGGCCCTTTCTCTGGAATATAGAAATTGTCAACTATTTCATCTTCCAAAATATTTTAGTTACAGCACAGGAGCAACTGTAATATGCTGTGCTGTAATTAGAAGTTATTATTTCAATATTCATGCAGCGCACAGCTTTGAAAAGTGATCTTTGTCATATTAAGCTGGCTAGTCACCTTGCACTGCTGGGTTTGGAAAGAGTACTCATTTTCCCACTGACTGGTAACAAGTGGTCACTACCTTTTCTCTGTAGTGGCTGCTATGTAAAAAGAGTATTTTCAACCATTCAACAATGGGAATGACTAATTATATGGGCATGTCTACTGCATGATCTTCTGCCTAAATATTCTGGATCATTTATGCTCCTATTTGGGAAATATTTCTGGACTAACCCTTCTCTTTAAAATTATGTGAATTAAACTAGTACAGTTTTGCAAAGCTCGTATTGGTTAAGTGATGGGGTTGTTGACATTTCTGCAGTTTTGCTGGCAGGGCCATTCCTTAAAAGCAGATCAGAACAGAAAGTATTTTTTTTTCCTCTGTTATTGCACCTATTAGAGCTTTGCAGACTTGATTTTTATGTTTTATATTCTGTAATCAACATATTCCTGGCAGGGGATTATCCTGATTAGATTCTTGGGACACATCTGTGATCTATCCAAAGAACAAGATGAGCTGGCTGCCAAACTGACTCACCAATCATGCTCATTCTGGACCCTCATGTTTGTCCATAAAGGTCACTTCATCAGAAGTACCTATGCCCTCTGGAGTCTTCAAGCACTTGTATTTGTCTAGTTTTTCTGTTCTTATAGTCCAGTTTCTGTGGGGGGGGGCTGAGCATGCTATAGCCTAGACAGACTCTATGAATGTTTTGAGCTGCAGGATAACACCTGAGAGGACAACATCTGGCAGTGTGGGATGATGCTGTGGGTGGATAACAGAACTCTCAATACTTGGTTTGGGGCCTCCTTTTTGCCCTACATCATAAGCATAAGGGGGGTATTTTCACCTTGTTCAGCAGCCAGCAGAGCTACCTGGTTGTACCATACACTAGACAGGAGGGGTAACAATTTGGCAGTGCTGACAAGAGAAAGGGCAGAGGGAATGAATTTTGGCTGTGACCATCCCTTTCACACAAAGCTGGTAAATATTAAGCCATTCAGAGTCAGGGAAAAGCAGAAACATGCAGTAACATAGGTCATCTGACAGCTGGCCATATGCTGCGAGCAGTGATTTCATGTGGCAAGTATGAATAGACCTGTTTCTGGGAACTATTTGGGACTGAAATAGAATTGACTAGTAGATTTTATCCTTCTTAAATAGAATGCCCTTTCTTAGCCCTTGCATGGTAATGCTTGAGCTGGTCACTATGGTGGAAGTTCCCCACTGGCTTCAGAGGAAGGGGGAATAGAAAATATTATGCAGCAGGATGAAACCTCATTTTATGCACTTAAAACTTAGAGTTTTTAGGCTTGTCAGTGTTTGTTTTTCACTGTGCAGAACCTAGTGACAGGGGTTTGCTAGTTGTCTTTTTCTAGGCTTTTGAAGGCATGTACATTTTCCTCCCTTTTGTTCCAGAATAGAGAGTGTCTTCTGTAGATGTAGTGGATTTAATTATTTAAGTCTTGTTCACATCCTGGTACTTCATAGATAGCTGTTCCTTAAATCTCTGACAGTAACACGATATGTATTGGGATTCTCAACAGAAGGAATATGCAGACAATATGATCACTACTGTAACACCCCTTTATTTAAGCTGCAATTGCAATTCATAAAATCTTTGCAATATAATGTAGAAAAATGGTTGTAAGATAAATACCATAGATACGGTCCCCAGAAACCACATCTCACTTTAATTGAGAGCAGATGCAATATTACAGAAGCCCAGGGAATGCTGCAATTCATATTCTCCCTCCCTGGCTCCTTCCAGGGGAGCACAATATGTTTTGACCAATATACATCCTGGCAAGTTTGTATGCAAATTTTTTTCTTAAGTATAAACCAAAATGAATTTAAAACATCCTTGCCCTCAGAAATGGTGATTCATAGATGCCATTTTCTTATTTCCTTTGTTCATGAAATGTTGCCTGTACTTTGGGTTGTGCCTTTAAGATTTCCAATTGAATAGGGCATCTGGGAACTCAAGGGAGAACTTGCTTTGCCAAAAATTCACAGGCACAAATTGCAATGAATTGGGAAATGTATATCTTTTATCTGGTTCATCTTCTAGTTCAAAGATTTTGTTTGGGCTAGTCTTTCATGTTACTTCTTTATCATTATTTCTGGAGAAAAAAAAGAAGAATGAAGTCATACAGTGCTCCCAGAACTCATATCTCTATTGAAACAGGCAGTAGAGAAAAGAAATAGTGAAAACCTGGTATTTTTCAGTCCCACTTGTTTAACTGATGAGAGACTATGATATATCCTTAGCCTGAAAATACTCCTGTGTGCATTTTTGGAGACACAAATCAGGTATTAAGGAACACAGAGACAAACAGTTTAATAGTCCAGGTGCATAACTTGCACTTTTAAGTCATTCTCTTACCCATGCCCATATAAACCATTTTATTCTCCTGAAAGCCAAGTCAAATGCACAACCCAATATAACCATTTTAACAGCATCACATCTGCCTTTGTGTAGCTCTCCTCTTGCAAGCTTTAAGGACTGCCTAAAGCAAATAGAATTCTCTGGCGGAACTATCAAGGTTAAGAAACCTTCAAAACAATTGCCAACCAAAAACATTCAATTCCTGCTCAGTCAGCTGATTTGAGATAGATTTTATAGCATCACTATTTTGAAGAAACGTGCCGACAACAAGATAGCATCTCTGAGCAGAACACTGCACATCATACAAAATAATGTCAATGATTGTGCTTACAGGCTAATCCTTGTTCTGTGTATTGCAGTAGCCATTTGGAGTGTGGGCCACACTGTATTTATTTAAGAAATACATTGCTCCTCCTTACAAGATTTTTATAAATCCTAGTAAATTGTCTCTCCAGGTGGTTCTGGGAGGCACATCACTAGCATTAATTAATTTTTATTTTCTGAGGAGAAAATGAGGCATAGCAGCTGTGTCTCTCACCTAAGATCTCCTAGATTATCTGAAAAAGCAAAAGCATATAAGTCCAGATCTCACTTACTTGAAGCCTCTCTGCTTTCCCTGCTAATATTCTGTCTTGCTCTTTAATATTTCAGATCAGTGTACAGTGTGTAGGGAAAGAGTTCATAATGAGATAGTATTCCATGGAATTTTTCCAGGGTTCCACCTAGACATGGCATTTTTATTTATATTTTTACAGAAGGACTCTCCCTTCCTCAGGCCTCACAAAAGTTTCTCTGATGGAGAGATGGGACAACTTGGGAGGTCTGTGTGAAGAACTACGTTCTGCTGGATACACTCCTGCTGTTAGCAAATTGCTCCAATGGGAGGACTAGCCAACTAACTCAGTCAACCTACTAAAATGGATTCCCTATTTTATAGAGATAGATCCTCTCAGTTAACTCATCTGTAAGATTGTATAAAGCACATACTACATGGGGGGAGTAAACAAAAGCTAATGGGGAAGGTTTTGTTTGGTACCAACAAAGGTTGGTAATTACCTGCTCGCTGTTTGCTCTACCTCAGTTTTCATGCTTTCCCTATCTCTTCTCACTGATTCTGATTTTGATTCTGTAAACATAAACCAGTCAAAAAGTTCCACAGGAAGAAAAGAAAGAACTCCTTGCAGATTACTGCCAGTATTGTCCAAGAGAAAAAAAAAGTGCATGCAAACCCCACAAAGTATTCTTAGGAGACCCTCATCGATGTTTGCATTTTACCTGAGCTCTGTGAAATATGAATCCACTGCTCTTTACTGCTACTTGTACAAGTCAGAAACTGCCCAAGCAACTGAAAAGCTTGGTCCTAAGTTACAGGCTTTGACTGGATGTTTCCTTCAGTCAGCTTTGGCAGACTATGAAACTATACTGGCTTTTGGAACAGCTAGTTTGTCACAGGAAAACCATACTACAGAATTGTATTATTTCTGCTGCTCTCTTCAAAGACAGGTCTCCAGTTCTTACTCTTGAAGTTCATGAATATTCTCAGTTGGCTAATTTTGCTCCTGCTAGTTTTCTGGCATCAGTACTGTTACGTCAGTGGGTTTCTCACAGCATTGGATAGCTTTTGAAAGCTGGTCACATTTTTTGAAAGAGCAATGTGTAATTATAGCTGTGTGGCTTTTTTTTTTCCTTTATTGTAGCTTGTCAAAGCAACAGATAGGTCAATCAAATCTGAACCCTGAGCTATAAAGGCAAGAAAGCAGGGCATAGATGGGTAATTCGTTGGAATGTCTGTCAAATGGGAGATCCACCTAAGGCAAATGACAAGATAGGAACTGTTTACTGTGTGTCTTTTTACAGGCTGTATGCACTAGTGAACAACGCTGGGAAGACAAATATGATGCTTACTCTCCCAGTGTAACTGAAGGTCACTTAAATGTGAATGGATTTTGCAATATGACTTAAGGTGGTTAACAGCTAGGTAAAACAACTGATTGCTGCAAGTTTCAGACCATGAACTTAGCAAGCACAAAGAAAGCAACTATATGGTTACAACCATATATATTGTTCAAAACAGTGAACAAAGAATGAGAGCTGAAGAAATACAAACCCTCAACTTGTGAAGCTGAACTTGATCTTTTGGAAGTTATCAGTGGTTATCTGTGGGGGTGCATTTTTATAAGGTTTAATCTGTAAGTTAAGTTGAGTTCATTGTACATTTTTTGTTCANACCCTCAACTTGTGAAGCTGAACTTGATCTTTTGGAAGTTATCAGTGGTTATCTACACAATTAAGCACAGGGAGCATTATATGCCAGTAAATTGACATCAAGCTTCCTTCTGTTTGGGTTTGTGATCCTTCATCAGTCAGTGACCTTCTGGGAGATGGGATTGTACTCCTCATCGATATGCATGCTCCTTAGTTACTTTCTGATAGTTTTAAATCCGTAGTGTGGCAGTTGTCGGTGTTTCTGGCAACATCACTGACATCACTGGAAAATGGAAGCCTAGATGCTACCTTATTAGCTCTGTAATGAGTACAGCTATTCAGGGCTGGAATGGGATAGGAGAAACTAGACAATGTTTCTTCTCAACAGCAAAATAAGAAAGAAGGGAAAAAACCACTGTAATTCACAGACTGTTTGTCACAGCTCTGTGGGAAACCCATGTCCTTGCATTTTTAAGTCATGGAGACACTTTGTGTTCGTTTTTGTTGTCATACTATATTAACTGATCATTATTTTAATTGTATAAACTCTGCTAGATCGCAAATAAGCTGTAAAATCATACCATGATAGATAAGTATGTGACAAACATATATTACATAGTATCACTTCAGTTAGTTCTGATTGGGTTTTGAGTCACTCTCTGAAGCCAGTAAGTCCCAGTCTTTATCAGAAAAAACAGACATCAACGTCTGTTCTTACACAATTTCTGTGTGCCTAGCAGTGTTCTCTCCCAGTCTGGCTTCTCACATGAAAGACTCACTCTGTTGTGTAGGAAAACACCATCACTTCCTTGTTTACCATGCACTCATTAAAAGACAAAAACATTATGCTGTTCCAGAGGTGAGTTACTATATTGTATTTTATTGAGGAGAAAGATTGATGCAGATTGAGTGTTGCATAATAGAACATTATTTTTAAATATACAATAAAGCAACCTTTGGATCAAAAGATTGATACTAACTTGCATCATACCAGCTAAGCCTTTTTAGTTCCTATTTGGATAAAAGAATAGGATTTATACAAAGGTATGTCAGTGACTTGTAATTGAGAAGAAAAGTCCCCATTACAGACCTGTGTAATTTCAGACTTTGCATGGAAAACTCCAAACCAAATAAAATTAAATATCTGCCTATCTGTATCTCAGGTTCCTTGGGTAGACAAAGGAATGCAACCAGACTCGTGCGATACCTACAACTTGTAGACATGGGCAGTTAAGCCAGCACACCTTTATAAATACAAGCTGAATGACCTAGATCCTTTCAGGTATGCAGTCACCATTCTGCAAGACCTGAAGAATTTAGGCTAGTGGTTTGGTGTTCAAAATGGTGTTCAGAGATGCAGAAGGTCAGATGCAGTGAGGATTCAGGTGCCTAAAAGCTAATTCTTGCAACACCGGCCTTCTGACACCTGCCCCTCCGTGCTCGCTCTGTGCTAGATGCACAGGCTCCCTCTGCAGCAGGCGAAGAGCTGGTTTTCAAAACAGCTGGCAAGATAAGCTGCTCTAGAAGCTTGGAATTGGCCAGTTGAGAAATCTTAAGGACATAGGTAATACTGTACACCTACTCCCCAATGGATCTCATAAAGCCTGGAGGAACTGTTTCCATTCATTCTGTGTCTGCAGCCTGGCACTTCTTGAAGCAGGTTATCAGCATCCTTTCTTCAGGACCCAGCACAGCTCATTTATCTTCTGAAATAAGGCTCCAAGATGGTAGCCTTGCCATCTTGCCTTTAATATAAAGGTTTGAGCACACACCTCTGACATAAAAGATCTGGGTTAATCCCCAGCTCTGCTGGTGGGGCTTCACACCCAAGAGAATGCCTCCCAGCAGGGCTGTCCAACTGCCAGATTAAAGAATATTGGAATGAGGGAGAAGATGGGCTTTCTCTATTCTTTCTGTAAGGGTTCTGCCATTGCAAAATGTACATAAGAATCTAAGGCCAGGCATGACTTCATTCTAGTGGTTAAGGAAGTTCCACTTGCTGTTTTTAGCATAGGTGCTGTGATCTAGGTGTAGACTACTTAACATTAACTTCAAAATATGAACGGTCTTGACAGACAGGATGACAACTCAGAATTTCTCTCTTTGTACTTTTTTAAAAAGATTAAATTAATTTCTAGCCCTGTTAAAGGACAGCCCTGTGCATCTGAAAAAGCAGAAGTTCCTGGCTTTCCCATGGCACAGAAGGAGGTGTCTTATTTTTTTCAGTTAGATGCAGTTCAGCAGAGCTTTCCAGGGCCACATGTCTGTATGGACAATTAGTTTTTATCTGGACTGGGTCCCTGTTCTTTTCAAAGCTAGGCTTATATGAACACTGGAATGGGTGAGGCTTCTCAGCACACCAAGTTCATGGCTCTGTGGCAGACTGCAGGATAGCTATGGTACTGAAAAGCGGCCAGATCTGAAAGCAGATCAAATGTCAACCTGATCCATATGTGCAGACTTGAACTGGTATGTATATGTTCACATGTACCAAATATTAATCAGCAAAATTAGACAAAGTTCAAGGATAGATAATTGAACAATAGGATTGTCATCTGTCTTTCCATCTGCTGTGATAATCATGCATGTCAGTGAATTGTCTTTTCAGTTCATACATCTGTCTCTAATTGTCCTAGTATAAATCCAAATGAAATTCCTAGAAAGAAATAGAGTGCAAGTAGCCTATGGTTATCACCACACAACTCACTTCATGTCCCATCAGAATGCACACCTAATTTCTCTTGGAGACAAAATTTAAATAGCCACGTCCTCTAAGACCAGGCACAAATAAGGGACTTCTACAAGAACGTTCTATTTGGTATTTCACACAAATATGTGGAAACACTTATGTCAGAGTTCAGATTTCTCAGACTTTTACTCTCTTTTGGTTTCACAGTGCTTGTCACATAATGATAGACATTATAACCACAAGGAGAGCACTGCTCTTCCATTGGGCTTAAATCTGAGGCAAATCCATTGGTGTCAGAAGTTTTAGTCTAGTTTTGGTTTAGTGTACATGAGAACAGAATCTGTACTGTACATCTTATTTTTCTTTTGATATAATCCAGTGCATCCGGAAATAAGAAAGCCATATCAAGCCCCAAATCAAGTTTTTAAAGATATCAGCTTTCTCTTACAATCTGGGTGGCCCTCACCACGTCTGGGAAAACGTGAACCCAGTGGCCCTGGTAAGGCATCACCTGCTTTTTTCCAGACTGCTGTAATCAATTTGTCTTTATCCACCACACTACCAAAAGACACTATTAAAATTCATATCTGTGTGTTCTCCCCAGAGGGCAAACCATCAGAGATCTCCAGGGTTTTGGAGGTTTTGTGGAGATGCAGAAGGCTTTAATTATGTTTAAAATAAGATCAAATTTCTTCCCTATAGTAATTTCAGATACTTCTACCAGATTCCTGTAGGACTATTTTGCACTCTGAAAACTTGATCAATTATCAACCTCACAAATTGCATATTTTGTTTACATTTTTCTAGAACATCAAAGGGTGTTGCTTTAAAACAGTGTTCCCAGGCTTAAATAATGATGTTTCATTTTTATGCTTAAAGACTTATGATGATCTCTCCTGTAGACCCTGAAATGGTTTGGGCCTGAAGAATCTTAGTCGCATTTAGGATTATTTTTAAGATACTTGGTATTCTTTAAAAGTTGAATCCTGAGGTTTTGCCTCAGGCAAAACTGTTAAAATAAATGGAGTTCTACCCAAGGAGTGGAAGAATAAGAATCAAGTTAAAATTTTGGCCCCAAGATATTAACATCTTCTAAACTGTCAGGAGAGGCAGTATTTTTTGTCTAAGGAATTTATTCCATTGTTTTGCTAAAACCCTTGGCAATATAAGTGAAGGAAGGAGACTCGCTTCTTCTTGCAGATGCCTCTCTCTGCAAAAGAGGGAAGACAAACATGCAAAAGAACATGTCTTTGGGCTGCCATTCCTCTGCTTAAATTTGAGGCATCTTCTTTCAAAAGAATATCTCAGGAACATGAGCAGCATTCCAGAAATATATAAAAATGCAAAACTCATTGGAAAGGGGAAATGTGTGTGAATAATAAACTTGCAGTGAGACCTGTAATGAAGGATCTGCTTTCAGAGCAGAGCTACGAGTAACTCTGCACCCCATGTCTGTCCACCCGTTTACAGTGTTGTTTACTGTGTTGTACTTGTCCATCATGTTTCAGAGTATTGTTCTGTGGAAATCCATGAGAACACTTGATTGTTGTTTCCAAAAGGCAGTTCTTAGTTTTCAAACACTGTAAAATTTCTTAGAGGAAACTAGCACATAAACATGGTTTGGCTTCTCTTAATATTCCATTTTAATAATTCCCTATATCTCCTTTTTATTACTTTTTTGCAACATCATATTTCTTGTATCTAATAAGTGTTTCTTCAGTGTGTATTGTTCTATTGTTTTCAATGTGAAAAAAAAAGTGCTTTCTGTAAGTGGAGTTCCTACCCATGAACACTGATCACTTGAATCCTATTTTGCTTCATTCATACTGTTTCCCACACTCTCCTGCTCTGTTTACTACTGAGTTCTATATCTAGCCACCTGCCTTCTAAAGTCTTAAGTGACAGCTAAATTGGGAGCAACCATCCACACTGTTCTATGAGCATCTAATGAAGCCTGAACACACTCCCTGTGGGTGTTGGTTATCCTCTGGTCTTCCTCCTCCTTTTTGCTGGGAACAGTCCCACATTTGACTTTCTCTACCAGACAAAAAGAGGAATTCTGCAGCAAGTGTGGAAGGTGTTCTAAATGACCAGTCAGTCATCTGTACTGATTAGATGAAGGGCTACTCTCAAATTTAACTTATTACACCTGAATTCTGCCCAACCTTCCTTCTCTCAGAGTATTCATGTAGCTCTCCCTTAGCTACTTGTAGGAACCTAATTATTTTTTAGACTTTGTTCTTTCAAGTATGGGTGAAATTAGTGGATTGTTTCCTTAGAAGGACAGGCTCAACATGATTGCTGGTGAAGTGCCATCCATTTTGCAGGATGTACTAGGAGTTTCTTTTAAAAGCATACAATTCTGAAAAGATTGTCCTTCCCACAGAACAAAAACAATTATCAAATCATGACATCAGAATCAAATTGTCTTTCACAAATATTCCTGTACTCTGGTGTCTTCCCCACATTATCTCTGTATTGAGATTCCTGAGTCCCTGCAAAATTATTAGAGCCATGCAGCTTGCCCTAAATGTTAATGTAATGCAATACAAATAGCACTTAACTTGAAAGCTGAGATGGTTTCAGTTGGTTTCTCTGATGACCACAGCTGTGGCAGAATCCTGCAAAAAACCAGTCTGGTGGTCAATTTTGGATCAAAACTGAGATGAATTTCCACTCTTTATTGCTTGTTTTATTAGTTTCCCTCTTGATTCTACTTTTCAAATCTATACAGCCCTACACAGCCAAACAAAATTCGAAGTGTTAATATATGCAGCCTGCTGATGAGACGCTGAAAAAAACTGGAGTATTCTGCATTCTGTCCATCAAAGTACATAATCTCCCTCTTAATTTTAGGCATGTGAGTAACTCCACTGAAAAGAACAGAATTACCTACTCAGCCAGGTCCTGGCCAAAGTACCGAGCCTATGAAGTACTGAATTCTCAGTGAAAATAAGCTGTCTTGGTTGGAGTGAGAAAGACTTTTGGAAATAGGAGAGTATTATATTTCATGTAGCTCTGTTATTCCATTACTTAGTTATGCCAATTAATGCATGAATGTTCCATCAATTTTTAATTTATTTTTTTTTCATCACACAGAGTTCATGCATTTAGGAAAGTGTTCAATCTGTCAAACAGTATAATGCTAAATAATTATATTCTGTTTTAAAGGACATACACCCTTGCAATAAACTGACATTCAAACATTTGGCATCTGGATTTTTGGGATTTCTTTACAATTTACACTCCAAGAATCCCGCTCAATTCCATGGAAGCATCTGTACTGATGTTACTCCACAAATATCACCTTATACATTGTCAGAAATCAAAATACAGTTACTACTTCTCCAATTCTAATATGAATGTAGCACCTATTCTAACCTTTAGTAAATACAAGATACTCTGTTATAAAATAATTCTATATGAAATTAGAAATTAATTTCATTAAATTAATGCTTCTATTTAAAACATTTATTACTAGACTGACAGAAGTTTAAACATTTTGCTTTGAAGATGATGAAAAAGGCATAACTTTCTGTTTTTTAAACTCAGAGTTCATATTTTTGTAGAGATATTTATCTTTACAGACTATCCATTGAGACACTAAAGACTGTGTATGTCACATATACTTTACCAGTTCTCGTTTAGAGTGGCTTGCTTTTGGCTATTTTGTAAAATATAAAAAAGTGGACCAAAATCAAGTAAACATACCCTGCAAACACCTTCCCACATTAAAACATTTATCTTTTTCCATAAATATGGAATATTGTCTTTCAATGGGTAGGATAAAAATATTCCGCCTGAATCTATATACAATTTCTGGTATCCATTTTAACCTATCAGGTAACGTAGAATTTTATTGTACAGGGGAGCTGAGAATCTCTAAGGCATTACTTGTTATACATATTCAGTCACACAGAAATACACCCTGGAACTGCCACTGGACTTCTGTGTATTAAACTGCTATATGGAAAAACTATTTTGCATAATATTAAAAGGATTATATTGTGTTAATGTCTGGTTTTTTCCTTCCATCAGTAAGTAAAATAGTACGGTAGAAGGATCTAAGGTACTAAGTACTACTTCAAAAGTACAAGAAAAAGTGTTTGAAAAATATTGTCAATAAATTCCAAGTAGTCTCATAAGCGGGATAAATAACAAAATTTCTGCATTATGGACAAGATAATTTTCTGTGAAAGATTTCTTCAAAGCCAGCCCTGGAGCTAGTCCAGGAGGGCAGTCTGTTCAGAAAAACAAACCTGAAGAAGAGAGCATTATGAAGCGTATGACTGGAGCACCATCTCTTGCCCTTTCTGCCCATACATTGGAGTCAGTTCTGTATCAAAGGAAAAAAAAATCATAAGGAAAGTAAACAACTGCTTTTGCTTTGGGAAGTTCTGGAGATTTTAATGCCATTTGCTGTTGAAAGCAGAGGAAGGAATGATGCTCCAAGGACAGACTACAAAGCTTGGCCTAATAAATGTGAATGGATATACAGGGCTTGATTGTTCTTTCACACCAATGAAACTCCATGGACTGAAATTAGGCACACTAATTACACAATATACTTCTGTAAATGATTTGTAACTCTGAAGTGAATGAACTGTAATATAACCTAAGGCACAATGTGCATGGGCAGCCTGGCCGCTCAGGCATGTGTTAATAGTAACACAGCTTGTCATCATGTGTTTTTAAATTTTTAAATCTAAATAAAATATAACACTGCATGTAATAAGGACTTTAAATGGCAGATGTGTAATAAACATCTCTATTTATGACAGACTTAAGCAGCAAAACATAATGAGGTGTGGTTCTGGTACAAATTTTGCTTCAGGTTCACTTTGTACTTTTAACCACCTTCATTAATTACACAGTTAAAGATCATGCCCTGGAGAGATTTAATTTTCTTGTGATTATATAATGGTCTCTTACTGATATCATTATTCAAAAAAATAAATAAAAGATTAGGAATGTTTTCAGACAGAGCTTTTAAGTATAAAGATTTGTTAAATATATTTTTACCAAATCTGAGCCACAACTGAAAACATCTAAAGATGTTTCTGTGCCTTAGGTAACCATGCAACTTTTCCTCTGTGTTTGTACTACCCTTTCTCATATATATGATTTTTGAATGACTGCCATTACTCTTGTTTCTGTAAACCAGAAATGTCTTCATCTTCATAATGGCCCTGGAAGATAGGGAATACTCATATCTGTGTTTTCCTGATAGGGCACAGCTTTTCGTTCTTGCTCGGCTAAGTGGGAGGTAGGTATCCAAACACTTCCGAGTTGTTGTGTGTATGTGGTTTGCCCTAGGTCAGGCAAGAATGAACAGGAATTGTCTCCATTTCCTGAGCTCCCAACTGATGCTATAAGCTCTGGATCTTCCTTAGCACTCCATATATGCACATAGGGAAAATGGACAAAAAGCAACCCAATTATCAGGGAATCACAACAGGTTTGAAATACAATGACCGTACACTGTAGGAAACAAGTTCTCATCTTATGGAGTGTCAACTTTTGTGGCAGGTGGGACAATTTATCAGGCCCACAGCCTGTTCCCACAGCCTTCTTCGCTGGGTACAGCTCTGGAGCATGTAAGGAACAGGCTGTGTGTCAGATGAATTGTTCTGGCAGCAGGCACAGCTCCCGGCCGGCCGCAGCCTTTGCTGATGGCTGCTTGGCTGCTCTCCCATCACACGAGGGTTACGTGTCTGGGATGTGACAGACAAATGGCCCCCAGGCAAAATGGCACCTGGGAGCAGCTGCCATTGCTGGAAGCGCTCGCTCATCCAGGGTCCAGCCGGCCCTGCTCCTGCTTCCCAAGCCACGCAGGGGAACGAAGGCAGTGAGGTGTGGGCTGAAGGACTCTGCTGCTGTGGCTGCAGCTTGCTCCCTGCAGCCCTGTCTGCTGGGCCAGCTCAGAAGCGGGGAGTGACTTAACTGCGCCGGTGTGCAGGGAAGCCAGTGTGGGCATGAAGCTCCTGCACTGTCCTGCTCCTGCTGCGGCCAGTGGTGCAGCACGCCTGGCTGGAAACCATAGGCATCTCTGCCTTCGTGCAAAGTTTTGGTTGGAAAGTCTGCATGTAGTGACGAGCATACACTGCACCTCTAGACGGGGATGGGTGTCACACAGGTGGCAAACCCAAATCTTCAGCTGCTTCTCTGTTCTCACTCCACTGGCCAGTCTGTGTCTTTCTGTTTCATACCAGTTTTCTTCCTCCAGGTTCATTTTGTTAACAAATTTGTTTTGTTCTAGCCATATTAGAATGGTTTCAAGGCTTCAGTGGGTAACCCAAGATCTTAAGGGCCTTAGTTTTAATGCACATTCACAAAATATCCATTAATTTAAGTGAGAATGCTGAATTTACCACCTTTTGGAATACGTACTAAGAATTTACTGTAGTGTAAATAATTTACTCCATACTTTGTGAAAGTAAGTATAGGGGAAGATTATATTTAGTCTCTAATTTCTAAACTAAAACAGCAATATTCTTCTCTGGTGTAATATATTTTCCAGTCATGTGATGAAGAGAAGCATTTTTTTCAGCTGAGTTCACTTAAAAAGTTCAAAAGGTAAATATATCACAATGACAAATTGCAAAATGCTATTCATACATATAGGTAAAAATGGTTCCCTCGTTTGTTTGTATTTCACATAAACTGTATTACTGTTATTTCCAAAGAAAATACAGTACAAAATAATTCTGATTAAAAATATAAGTATCGTCAATGGACCAAAGCAGAAATTTATCTTAGCTTGTGGGTGAAAAAAAATACAGAAACTACGTATACTGTCTTTGGGTGAAATTCATTCCAGCAGAAAATGATATGCTAATCTCCAGCCCAGGACCCTACAAGGGTGGGACATGAGTAGAGTAGCTAGTGCAAGGTTTTCTGCATCTGTTCTGTTCTGTTTGGTTCTGGGTGGTTGAGAACTTCTCCACTTGGGAAAGAGGTCTGAATTTACAGCACTGCCAGGCTGTCTTAAGACTTGTCCACAACGAGAAGTTGAAAGAAATTTGAGTGCAAATTTGCCACGCTCTTGTGACTCCATGCATGCGTCTGTGAGGACACCCAGTCTGCTGTGAGCGTGAACTGGTTTATCTGATGGGCTGTGAGGTACGGCACACTTGCTGGGCACAAAATCAGTCCACATCTGTCTGTCTGTGACTTAAATGCATCCTCTACATGTGAAGTAACAGGCAAGAGTCAAAGGCACCCACTGCAACAGGGCTGCTGATTTCATTTTGTCCTGGAAGTAGAGAGGCATTTCTCAGTTACCTCCTCCTAAGTTCTAGCCATACATTAGGACACTGTGACTATTTTGTGTGTTTTGGTTAAAGCTTACGGTTTGTCAAATGAAGCTTTTCCTGCTTTTTCTTGGATTGCTTATTTATCCTACATATGCACATTCTCTGTACAGTCTTCAGCAGGTAATGAGTTTTTGGTATAATGAGTTAGGACTTTCACATGCTGCCTTAGTTTCATCTTCATGCAGCTTACCATTGACTGACACGTATGACTCATGTCAGAGGATCTACACTTAGAATACAAGTAAAAATGAGTAAATGTGACAACAATAAATTTGATCTGTAAAATTATATAGCAACAAAAGTTGAATGAGTGATATATTGGTAGAATATATATAGTAGAGTAACATGTTGGGATCAGAAATATTACTTACCACACATAGAAGGTAATGAACTGGAGATCTATAATTTCAGTGCTCAACTATTTTTATCAGTTTTATGTTATTATTTCAGAAATCCCTTGTGGAATTGGTATACCCTGATTTCTCTTTCCAAACAATTCTATGCACCCTGTCTTGCTTCCAACACATATGCATGTTCTCTTTTTCTCACACACACACAAAGGGTTCTATAACAGCAGGACCATTATAGAGAATGATCTAAAACATGTGGACTGCAGCCAATGTTTAGATATGGTATAGTAAATTCTGGAAGGTATAAAAAGGAAATAACTGAACTCATTGCAGAGAAAAATGAGCTAGTCTTAAGTAGTTTTAATCACTGAGTTTCATATAAAACCATATGCAAGATACTGAGCCTAATATTGAAGGGAAAAGGAATACGGGTAAGGGAGAAATCCAGTTCCATTGAGATTTGGGACGGGAGTTGTTTAGCATTTTTGTAACAACCCTTCAGGAGAATAATGAAAACCATTTAAGCAAACATATAAACATATTTACCAAGCTGTATGACAATTGTGATCTGACAGCCTTACCATGCATCCCCAGAGCTCAATCCCAGCTAAAGGGTAGTCAGTATAGAGCTGCTCCTTCCTTCCACAGGCAGCTGTCACACCTGCTTTGCAGGCAATTCAGTTACTGTGCCCACTCCCTTTGTCCAAAGGGATCTGGGAGCGAGAAACAGCCACCACAGCAGTATCACGAATGAAGAAAGAGTGAGCCACTTCCTTTCCCCTTTCTCAAAATACTCAGCTGTATCCAAGTTTCTGCCAAATCAGGTTTGCTCAATGTCCCAACACCCTGAGCTAAGCTCTAGTGCTCACCACTACAGCTGGGAGGCTATGGATTGCATCTCCTCTGGGTCTGCCCTTTTGCCATTTCCCTGGGCGGGTATGTTAAGCCTCTGTAGATATTCATAGGCATATGCAGTTGCCCAGAATTCTGCAAATAGCTGTGTTTGCATAAGAGGCATGAATTGAAACCTGCTTGTCATTAATCAGAGGCTTTAGTGAGCTAGAGTTTTTCACTGAGATTTTTGTTGAGCCTAGGCTTCAACATTTTCACACTTGCAAACTGCACTGAAAAAAACCTGACTGCCAGAATCTGTCTGATAAATAGTGGTTCAAAAGTGTAACAAATGCCAAACAACACTTCCTTGTTTTAGTTAGTGTTGGACATGGATGTAGGAGAAGGATAGAGAGGGGCTTTTTAGAAGTCTTAGTCTTACTCAGCAGAGGGTGAAACACCCATTTCACCAGCCTGTTTCAAAACTGCTTCCTAAAGTACATGGAAGTAAGTGGGACTGATTCTGCCAACTCTGCTCTTTCAAAATAGAAAATTTTGAAATTTTTACTTCCTCAGAAATCAGTCTGGGTCTTCATGGTGCTGCTCTGCATAAATAAGGCTTTACTTGTTAACAGGGAAAAAAGCAAAATTCCTAGTGAACCAGAACTTCAGCCATAAATTAAAGAACTGGATCTGCATAAAGAAATTAAAACCAAAAACAAATTACAAAGTTTCCACACGTGAAATTTTGAATTTTTGAGTGTATGAATCAGTGAAAAGACACTAACAGAAAACTGGCTCTTCCAACATACATCTTCAAGTCCACAGCTAGTAAGAACTAATGAGCAGAGGCATTTCTGTGGGGTGACAGGAACACCAGTTTGCTGACATGAAGTACTGAGTACTTCATACAGAAATGCAAAAAGTACTTTCCGGAAAGAAATCCCATTATGAATGGTGACAGCCTGGGTGCATGCTGTTGACGAGCAGTGGAAGAGTGTTTTGGCTCATTAGGTGGCTGTGTTGCATTTTGAAGCAGTTTTTAGATTGGAGAATTGTTACCAAATAATCCCACGTGGACTGAGTCCACTGCAGCTGCACCAGAGTTAGCAAAAATGAGAACCTTAGTATTGACAGCTTTCAGTTCCAGCAGCCGTTTTCAGCACTGTATCAGTTAACCCTGCTCTGAGGAGGGTTAATTGACACAGTGCTGCAAATGGCTGACTAGATGAAAACTCATATATTATGCCTCCCAACATCTTTAACAATTGTGCAGCTGCATTCATATTGGCAATGGTGGGAATTTGGAGGAGGGAAGAAATTCGCCAGTGCAGACAAAGCCTGAGCATAAGCCTTAATGTTCTTTTCTGGGTCTTTTTGTCAGGCACAGTCATGCTTCCCTAAAGCATTCTCAGAGCCATCTCCAGGTTGCTGATTATGAAGCATCATATACTTTTAGTCCTACTAGCTGGATGAAAAGAGTGGAACAATGCTGATACACCCTGGCTCATTTTGTAGATGCATTCAAGGTTCATGTGTCTGTTCTCCTCCTCTCTCTTGTATCCCCACAGCACATTCTAAAAGAACCAGGGAAAACAAACATTAACTTTCCCCCAAATACAGACAATGTTTGCAGGATGTGCTTCTCCTCCTGCACTGACTGGTTCTCTAGCAGCAGAGTATCAGGATTCCCAGGTCCCTGAGTACCCATTGTTGTCGCTGTAGGACACGAAAGAAAGATGAAAGACTATAAATATTTCAGAAGGCAAAGAGCATAGAAAAAAGCTTTTATTGTCTAATTCTTACTACCTTTTATAAGGTGTTCCAATACAGGCTTAACACGATTGGTGTATAGGAACAACACCTCTCTAATCCCATTGGTTAAACTAGAGAAACAGCAAAACATCACCTGGAAAAAGATTGTTTTGAAAAAGGACAGTTGTTTACCAAAATTGTTTTGAAAAGAAGCTTGAAAATTTTTTGAAATTTTGTACTTGAAAATTTCTTCCTTGAGAAATAGTTAGCAGCTGCTAGCAGGGTAAAATTTCTCAGACCCAGAAATATCAGGCCCACACATTGTAGCCTTTAAGTACATGAATACCTTTGGCTTCTCTGGTTGGCCACAGAAGTGAAATAGCCACTCAAAATACAGCCCTTCAGACATGGCAGCCTCTAGCCCTGATAGGCCAAGGCCCTTCCTGTAAGGAGTTTTCTGAGGCAGTGCAGAGCTGTAAGCTTCTTAAAATATGGAGGAAACAGTAAAAAAAATTCTTCTGAATTTTACAATCTACTCTGCCATTCCTGGCAAGAGATCTCTTTCAGAGTTAAAAAATTGCTGCTTCCCCCGAGCTAAGGCCTTAAACTTACTATCACTGCTGCTTTTGGGTAGTTTGCACTCCATGAGAATTAGTGTGGAGAAAACAGGACTCGTTTGAGCAGAACAGAGGGGTGTTCTGACTCTGCCCTCCTATGTACACGGTGAGCAGGCATTATAAAGTTGGTGACACACTTCCTGTCACACACTTGGCATCACAGACCTTCACTAGCAACTTGTAAAAAATAAAAAGTTCTCTCTTGGTGTAAAGCACTACCCGCTGAGGCCATCTGAATTCACAGACTGCCACTGGTAGGAGTTAGTTGCACTTATGTGTGGGTTATGTCAGGTTGCTATCTATAGGTGACATCTCCCCGTGACCATACAGCATGGTTTCTTCTGCATCCGTGGGCTTTTGAGAAAGGAAATAGATGAACAAGTGAGCAAGAAAAGCTATTATTGCTGCTATTTATAATCTCCAAGGCCTATTTAACCTGTAATTTTCTGTCATTTCTAAACGATACTTTCCTGCAACCTTCATTCTTTGTTCTGATGCAAAATATTACTGCTGCTATTAGAATGCACAATTTTAAAAAATTCCTCTGGGAAGACAGATCAATTAACCCTCTACAAGCCATCACACTGATTACAGAATAACAAATGGCCTCTTTACAAGTGTTCTGGGTTTGGTAGAAAAATTTGCACATTATTTTTCACTGTCTTCTTAATCTTCTAGGAAGTTCCTCTGATTTCTTTGGAAATGTCCTGAGTTTAAGACTCGTGGAGACTAGAAATCAGGCCAGATTTTATGTCTATAAATTTCCTATGCTATTATGAATGGTTCCAGAAAATAAAAAAAAAAAAAAAAAAAAAAAAAAAAAAAAAAAAAAAAAAAAAAAAGGCACTGGTAATTAATACTTCAGTTAACAGACCAAAGCTTAAATCCCAGACCAAAGTTGGTGGAAAGTAGGTCATGTCTACTCCAGTGACTTAGCAGTAGTCCCTTTGATTAATTATACAGTTGTATTCACTGGTGTTTGCACTGAATATTGTGCAAATACAGCTATACTGTCAGAGGATGGATTGGAACAGTGGAAGGAACAGCTTCCACATCTCTTCTGGGAAGAAACCTGGAAAAAAACGAGGAGCTGTTTCTGGCTCCTCAGCTTCCATCAGCCACTTGAGGAAGGTCAGGCTTTCTGGGTTCTGGATGTTTTGTTGCTTACCTGGGTTACGGTAAGCAACTCTGTATATAAATGACGTAAGAACAAGTGTTTTGATTAGTCAAGACAGCTCTGTATCCACAGAGTTGCCATAAGGAATATCACACTGATTTATTGTCTAAGCACTTCTGGTTAAGGAGGGAATCAGGATAGTTTCAAGTAAATGAAAGACCCATAGTTGCTTAAATCTTGGATACTATTCTTATGATGGTGAATCTGTAGTCAGACTGTAGAAAGACCCAAACTGTTGTGCTGGGCACAGTGCAAGCATCAAGGCTTTTCTTGTCCAGAACAGCTTTCAAACAGGGAGCTTAGGAATACTGATCTCATGTGAAAATTATTTGCTTATGGCTACATGTAAAAAGACTTTGAACTATAGTATTTTTACTAGAACTGCTCAAGGGAAGACTAGCGGAACAATTAATAGCCCATACAGGATGATTCTGTAGAGACGAATGTTTTGTCGCAACAGGCTTTTACCAGTTGCATGTAATGCTTTCTTCCAGAGAAATGGACACATGAAAATGCTTTTAGGAGATTAATAGATGTTATAAAAGCTATATGCTGTTGCACTTTTAATTAAAGACTTCACAACCTCCACTTGGAATCCCGATCACATACAGCAGCTTATTCTTTTGACGCGTAGGATAGATGTAGAGCTCTATGGATTTCTTCATGGTGTGATGGGAACTGAATCTTTTACAAAATGCAGTGAGACTACAAGGCTTCTCTGATAGCTGTTAGATTTAACAGGTGGACTGTGTCTATCTTCCATAGCTGGTTGCTTTTGGGGATGGGAGTGAAGCAGGCTTTGGGATTCTTGTGATTGGATTAAGAACACTTTGGCAATATTTTCAGCCTTAAGAAGTGTTCTAGGATTACTCTTTCTTTAGCCCATCTGTCTGCAGTGTACTTTTTCTATTCCATAGAAAATAATTCAGCTGTCTCCTCACCACAGTCCTTGCTGGTCAATGACTGCACATGTTTGATTGCAGTAACTTTCTGTCTGTTTCCTTATTTATCGATAGACATAAGATTTTAGAAGGTGTCAAGAAAACTGGCTGTATTTTGATAGCTTGCACAAGGAGAGTTGCAGCAGTATCTCTGCCCTCTTCAGTATTACATACGATAATGCAACTTTTCCTTCCGAGCGCTCTCTTGCGCTTGTCCAGCCCCGAGTAGGGGAGAAAGGATGTCACCAGACAGTTACTACAGGGGTGGCTGCCAGCCAAAGTGCAAGACCTTGTGGGAGGAGTGGGACTGGGACTGGAGGAAATGCCCAAGTTGCACGTGAAGCCCAGGTGTGAACGTTTTCTTTGGGGGACGCACAGACAGGGGTGTCCTCCCTGGCCTTTGTGGCCATCTCCTTATTGCCACAGCGGAGGGGCGCCTAACCATGCCTCGTACGGGAGAGAACCGAACACTGGCGGAGGGAGAGGGCTGTGCCGGACACCCTGCCTACGTGATCTGGGAAGAGGAGCAGCCTGCGGCCCCGCCATGCTCACAGAAGAACAATGTCGGGGCAGGGCTCTCCGCAAGGTCATTCCCCGTGCCGTCACCCTCCCGGCAGGACAGCGCCGACCCGCTGTCGGGTTACACCGCCCACATCTTACCGCGGCGGCGGCCGTCTCGCGAGGCGCCGAGCCCGCGCCGCGATGGCAGCCCCTGCCCGGCATCCGCACCGCCG